>JADANN010000314.1:0-119285 GCA_018806985.1 Angiostrongylus vasorum
GTCCGTCTTCACTAACTGTGCGAACCCCAGCACATATGCCATTCGTTCTTTTCTCTCGCAATCATAGTCCATGGTGGTGGTCTTGTTCGAGCATGGTATCGCTTGCGAGTCTCGTACCGTGATCTGTAAAACAACTACAGCTGTGGGTACAGCTGATTAACTTTGTTTACGAACACGTCCGCCCAACGTATAGGTGGTCGTCTTGGGGGACGTTTGCATTCTCTTGGAGTCCACTCTACTGTTCTTTTCGTCCATCTGTCGTCCGTTCTTCTCGTAATGTGACCGGCCCATCTATGTTTCGCTATCGATGTATATTCTCCTGGTTCTCGAAGATGTTACAGATCTCGAAGGTCAGAGCTTCGCATTCCGGCTAGATATTGAGAGTGCCGGTTATATTTCAGAAGACATCGCTCAAGCGCTCTGTGAGTAGTGCGAAGCATTCTTGACGTAGTTAAAGTATCAATCCATGTCTCCGCAGCATAACAGCGCTGGGAGGACCGTAGAATCGAAGAGATGAGCGCGGATTTTTCGGGCCCTTCAGTTGGTTGGTGGCTCCTTTGAGAGGCCCGAATGCGGCCCAAGCTGCTCTCCTTCTACCTATTTCCTCCTTCGTGTTGTTTTCCATGTTCACTGGTCGCCCAAGGTATACGTACGAGTTGGTCTCTGCAATGAGAGAGCCATCCAATTCAATTTTTCCGCCTTCACACCATGGGTTTCTCATGAACTGGGTCTTCTTTCGATTTATGCGAAGCCCAATGTTTTTTCCCCGCTTCGTTGAGCTCGTTCATTATCATCTCTGCTTCGCTACTAGCTCTTAAGAAGATGACAATGTCGTCGGCAAAACGAAGGTTTGATAGGAATTTTCCGTCAATACGTATGCCTTTCTCATCCCAGTCGAGTGACTTGATTATCCACTGCAGTGCGGCACTGAATAGCTTTGGCGATGTGTCGCCCTGTCGAACCCCTTTTCGTATGGGATCAATCCCTGAGGGATGCGCCATGCAGGTCGATGGAAAAGCTGTGTTTTCGTAGTGCAGTTCCGATAACAGTCGCACAGAGTTCTTCTGAAGGACGGGTCCACCCGTTGGTCGACGAGCGCTGATAGGATTGCAGTCCTTTCGACACTGTCAAACGTTTTTTCATTGTCGACAAAGGTTAGGACTAGAGGCAGGTGGTATTCCCGACAAACTTCGATGACCCTGGACACGGGTTTGGATGTGGTCCATACAGTAAAATCCTTTCCGAAATCCTGCATGTTCGACTGGCTGCGCCTCATCCAATGTCTTTGATATGCGCAAGAGGATAATCTTCGTGAAGAGCATGTAGAGTACACTCAACAAGCAAGTGAGACGATAGTTACGAAGATCCCTTCGCTCTCCATTCTTGGGCAGGATGACCGTACGCGACGTCCTCCACTGGTCTGGGATTTTTCCTTTTGAATGTAGGCTGTCATATGATTTGCGAGAAGTACATGTAAATTGTGGTCTCCAGCTCTAAGGAAATCGGTGGTGACATTGTCTGGTCCTGGAGCTGTGCCTCTTTTCATGCTTTCTGTCGCAACTCGAACCTCCGACGGAAGAATTCCAGGTGGTTTTTCTCCAGCGGGGATATTAGTGTC
This sequence comes from Angiostrongylus vasorum, assembly GCA_018806985.1. Lineage (NCBI taxonomy): Eukaryota > Metazoa > Nematoda > Chromadorea > Rhabditida > Metastrongylidae > Angiostrongylus > Angiostrongylus vasorum. The sequence continues at coordinate 1,619 of JADANN010000314.1, forward strand.
CGGGACAGGGATTGTGGAACGGAAAAGGTTGGTGTAGAACGTTTCCGCTGTTAATTCCATATCATGACGGGAACTTTTAAAGATCCCATCTTCGTTCATCAGAGCTGACAGCGGAACATTATAATCACACAAGTTTCGACGGCATTTTTTCGGACTGCTTCTTTTTTTCTGCTGCTTCCAGTAGTTTCTTCTGCTTGTACCGTTGTAGATCCTCCTACAAAGCTATTCTGCAGCTGGCATTTATTACTAGCCATGTCAAACGTGTTGTTGTAGGATCAAGCTTCAGTTTCCTTCTCTCTTCGAGCAACTCCTTAGTAGTGACGGAGATGCGATCCGATCTTCTTGCTTGAACAACTGAGGCGAATCCGGCACAACTTTTCAGTCCTTCGACAAGCAGCTCGTAGTCTTCGGTCGGGTCTTCTTTAATCTGCCAGTAACGTTTGGATAGGACTTCGATCAGAATGTTCTCGTCGTATACAGCTAGACTTTTTTCTTCGTGGTCGATGAAGAGAGTTCTTTTCCAGCTTGTGGCTGAATCGAATCTTCGCGCGAAGAAGGCGGTGATCGGAACCAGTACAGAATGACGGGACTACCGATGTGTCAAATAGGCACCATTTTCTGTTTGTCAAAACATGGTCGATCTCCGCATGAGTAATGCCGTTGGGAGACTCCCATGTCCAGCGGCGGCTTTCGTTCTTCTGGAAGAACGAGTTTTCATGGAAGGGACGTGCTGCTGACAGGAGTCCTGCGAGACGGTTTCCATTCTCATTTCTTTCTCCTAATCCAAAATTTCCGATCCTGTATTCGCTCTCGTTGGCCTTTCCTATTCTGGCTTTGAAGTCTCCGACGACAAATTTATGATATGCTTTATCATTGCGGATGACTTCCTCCAACTGATAGTAGAACGCATTTAATTCGTACCCATCAGCTGGGTCGGTCGGTGAGTAGCAGTTGATGATAGTGATCTTCTTATGATACGACAGTTGAAGACGGAGGACGGCTATGCGAGGGGAAAGGATCTCGTATGAGTCGACGAGATGGACAATGGACGGGTAGACGACAAAGCCTGCGCCGCCGACATTTCGTGACGGGACCTTTTCTCCGCGGATCACAAGGGTCCCGTTGTTTAGTTGGCGTATGTCGGTCTTCTTGATTTTTTGTTTCTTGTAATGCGATCGCGTGAGATTTAATGCGATCTTCGGCTACAAGAAGGGCGGAAGATCGGAGTCTGTGGGGAGTGTTCTGGCATTATACGTGCATAGTAAGAAACAATCTCCATTGCGTGTCGTGCGTGCGTGCGTGCGTCAGCTCCGGTTCCAGTGACGTCCTGCCTAACCCGAGATTTTCTGGCCTCTCACCGGTCGTCTCACCGCCTGACGTCATAGACAGGGAGCACCCAGTGTGCGGGGGTACTGAGGCTGGCCCATTGCTGGTCTTGCAACTTGGTCCTCCCTGGTGTCCTGACATAACCTTGCAAGGGCGTATCCAAGTCTTCACCACGATGTGGATCAGAGGGAGGTAGGTTTCGCGTAGGATCAGATGTTCTTTTTTTGTTCAAATTTTTTCTTCGTGGCTTCTAAAATGATACTATTGTCAGCAAGATCGGCACCTGACATGACCATCTCAAACAATACCTTCATGGTAATGCTGTGAAACGCGAGTAATTGAAGCTCACCATGAGTTACCTTTTCTCGGGGAGGCCTCATGGAGCTGATAAAAGGAGAAAGGATAAAGCTCTCGGCATTGGTCACTTCCTGAGGGATGCGCCATGCATTCGACTTCATTAAGTATCGTTGGAGGCGGTTGAATGCATATCTGGTCTTTACAACAACTTGAGGTCTGATGTATCGAGCCAGTGCTGCTATCCTTCCAGAAAAGTCTGGTACCAATTTGCTGACCCGGGAGGGATGGAAGGCTTAGTGGGCCATGGCCCCCATGAGCGCGGGGGGATTAACTCCACGTGTGTGTCGCAGTGGCGCTTCGAACCGCGCGCTATGGAGCTGATACGTCAACAAGGAGTTGAATGAGCTAATGATCACAACTTGCAAAAGAGCATGCGGGGCTTCCGAGGAAGACGGTAAAAGACAATCTTATATCCAGAAGTGCTACGGTACTGCCTAATTTCATGTCCAATATGATCGTTGTCTAACGTGCTCTCAGAGAACTTCTTGAAACCAAAAGAGCTGTGGAGAACCCACCACCTCTATTCTGATCACCTTGTAGTCACATCCATCTTTCTCCATGTAGTGTCAGGAAGGAAAATTGCGTCATCCTAAAGATTCTCCATTAGAAAACCTGATGTGCTCCACCTGGTTGATGAGAGATCGCACAAACAACATAAATAAAGCAATAAAAAGATGAAGCTCTCGGCGTTGATCAATCCCCTGAGGGATGCGCCATGCATTCGACTTCATTAAACATCGCCTGGAGGTGACTGAATTCATATTTGGCCTTTACAATGACTCGCGATGGCGTGCCGATGTATTGAGCGAGTGCTGCTATCCTCCCAAACAAGTATGGTACCAATTTGCCGACGCCAGAGGGATGGACAGCTTGGTGGGCAATAGGGCGCGTGGCTCAACCACGTTGTGTGCAGGGCGCCTCCGATAACTGCGCCATACGCACAAACAGCATTGTTGCTCGAAAACCTGATGAAGCTACTGCTAATACTCATCGACAAGTCTGTTCGGCTGTTTATACGTCACCTGTAGGAATGCAAAATTTTCATTCATTAAAAAAACCAAGATGACTGCGTTTTTGCAAAAAAGAAAGAGACGTCTGAGAACCGATCGACAGCTATTACCCAATATACTTGATGTCCGTTGTCTGTAAGTTCAGTTGGCTTCAAAAAGGTTGACAGAACATCGAGCGAACTATGAACATGCGAGCGGGTTTAGACTGGTCAAGCCTACACGATAATGAAACTTACCGAACTACGCGAAAGCGCGAGAGGTCGTTTTGTAGCACTCCAAGATGAGAAAAGAAAACTTAAAAAATCAGCTTAAAAAACAGCTCAGCTGAAAAGGAAGCAGTCATGCAAGCTCTAGCCAACCATTGATTAGTGTGTAAGATCCTTCAAGTGTTATAAAACAATTTAACAATCAAAATTTCACCATTCTACAGTGACGTTATGTTTTTGCTGTTAGGAGGAAGTGTTCGACGAGATGATATCATCATGCCAAATTTGTTTAAGGACATCCTGAATACCATTGCATCATGGAAAATGGAATATAACATAGAAATGGAAGTTGGAGGCGATTAGCTTTCTCATCTTCGTTTTGCAGATAACATCAAGGACGTAGTGAAGTGGACGACAAACAACTGTGTCCGAGCCCAAATCGTCGAATTCTTGGGTCGCTCACGTTACGGTGCTGGCTATCGAGATGAAGTTAGGAGTTTCATGTGTGAGACTAGTGGATGTGAAATGTCGAGAAGGCGATGACTACATCTCAGAGATTTTGCTGCATACTGTTAAATTTGAAGACCGCAGAACATTATTAATGATATTTCTAAATGAGGAACGACGAACAAGGAAGCAGCCATTAGAAGCTTCCACATGGTGCTAAAGGCGTGACACAAACTGCAACAATCCGATGGTCTAGCCTTTTCACGAATATGCCTCTAGAGAAGTATGTTGTTGTTGTTCGAGTCCGTCGAAACGAGACGACCCCACTGTTCTATTTGGGCATTTTTTTCTTTTTTTCTTTTTTGAGGAAACTAGAGATCGTGCGCTTAATACTATGCCATCCGCGCACAACGAAAGCTCGAAATTGTCATTGTCTGGGCTGTTCATGATTATCTTCGAAGAAAAAATATGGTGCTATTTGAGTACTTCGAGTGGTGATGAACGTAGTGGACTATGCCCAAGGCATAATTGGAGATTTTGTTGGCGCCGCTTCGAGTCATTCGATGATCGGCGAGGACAGCTGGTGATACAGTGCCACCTTTCATCGTCTCCAATATTTCATTTTTGTACCACTGCATCCACTCTTGGTTATGGTTAGCGCAATGTTAAAGGAAATCTACAATATAGGTATGACTATTGGTTCGATCTCCCGCTCTTGACAAACGAGGCTCACAATCTTTGCTCGGTCGGCAAACTGATATTAGGCTTGTCTGAGAGCATGAAAATGCTGACTTGACACATCAGTAGGCCTCCGCATGTAATTTTCTGGACCACATATGAATTTAATCATCTCTGCGATGTTATGAATAGAGTTACGTTACGAATAAACGAATATGACGCATCAGCAAGGCCTTAGGCAACCCTGATCGCATTATCGGTGATCTTTTTTATCAATCATTTAAAGGAAATTCATCCAACCCCATTTATACGAGCACTGTTAAATACTTCGCAATCTTCTATCGAGGAACTTTTCTCTTCCGTTTATTTAACTAGGATTTTCATGACAGCCTCTAATTAATCGTTTGATGTCGTCGTCGTCGTGCATAGCATAAACACATCAGCAGTCATCACCAGTCATTCGCATTCATTCGTATTCATTATGGAGCCAATTAAGGTCAATTTGTAACGCATATGTGAACTAGTCTGATAGATAGATCATGAATCCTTAATGAGAACAGAAATGATGACGAGATAAATTTCAGTCTTCGCACTTTGAAACGACAGCTCAAAAGAAAAGAGATAATGAACAAAAAAGATAGTAGTAGAGATAACTTAGTGTTCAAAGAGTCATCTTCGTTCTAAGCTTAAATAAAAAAGCTCATACGGTGGGTGTATTTGTAGAGATTGACCTAAACCACCTTCTCAAACTTGACCTAGCCCATACTCTGTAACGTAAAGGAATCAAAATTTTGAAGCACCTTAGTAAACTACCACATGGAATCCAATCCAGACCATATTACGAAGCATAACCCATAAGCAGAATTAAATGCAACTTTTTTTTCTCAATAAATACGCGAAAATCTACGACAAGTATGCCGTGGGTTTATCAGATGCTCCAGAATTAATTTGAAACTTGTGATGCATGATGACGACGATATGGTCTTATAGTTGATAAGAGATGGCTTAATACATTCCTTTTTTTATCCTACTTGTATGATCCATCTAAGCATGTAGCGCGAATTCCAGCAATAACTTCATTTGATTCGTTTCGTCATATCCATCACAGGATCTTTGGATTCTCGTGTGTTTCAAGCTCCCACTTGAGGATTTGCTTCTCCCCTTAAATCTCGTTGAATTTTAGTCCAGTTATTGTTCGCTGGAATCCTTGAATAGCTGTGCTGTGATTTGCGTTCCTAATCTCCAATATAAGCGGTCACTGATCATTGTGAATATGACCCCCTGAACGATGAGGTGGCTCGTTGGCCCCGTGGCACAGTCAGCTAACCACGACGCTTCCCATGCGTTGTTGCTTAATACTATGATACATATCTACCTGTGGTTCGTACAATTCTTTTCTACGGAGCTTTTTAACGCGTTTGTTTTTTCCTATTTTTAAAGAGCATAGTTTGTAAAGTTTACTAAAAAAAGCACTTTACAAATTAGTTACTGGTGCATATGCACTGCTCGTGCGGCGCAGTGTTCGGAGGCGCCCTGGCAATACACATGGGATCTATCCCCGCGTATCAGGCACATCAAGCCCTCCATTCCTCTAGGGTAGGCAAATGGCAAATTGGAGCCAGACTTGTCTGGGAGGATAGCAGCACTGGTTTGATACATCGGTAGGCCACCGCGAGACAATATAAAGGCTAGATATGCATTCAGTCACCTCCAAACGATGCACAGGGAAGTCGAATGCATGGCGCATCCTTAAGCGATTCGTCAACGCCGGGAGTTTTATCATTTGTTTTTACTAATGCATTTACACTTTCTGCTGGATTATGAATTATGGACACTGTTGACACAGCACCTCGTTACTACTCAACAGTAATGGTTCAGTGTCTTCTGAACTGTTTACATAAGGGCCAAACTAGGAAACTCGAATATTTTTCCACATTTTGAGTCTCTGCGACTCGGTCGGATTTTAGTCATCGTGCTAATCTGATACCTCCCAACGGTTTACCGTCTCGTTGTGGTTGGGAGATGTTCCTGGATATCGGGCTGCGATGTACGTGGGGGGGATTTATTCCTACAGCATGGCTTCCCAACTTGAAAAGGTGTCTGGCGTTACTATCTAGGAAGCCTAGCTAAGAGTAAACCAATATCAGGATCCACCACCGTCCTGGTATCTAACTAGTCGCATAGTGACAAATCTCCCTCTGATCCATAGGGACGGCGACTGCCTGTGGTGGCGACGACCTAGGGCAGACTTTGACTAGGCTGACCTCGGGATCTCCAGGGAACACAAAATCAGTGGCCAGATTTACTAATAAAATAAAAATTTATAAATGGTTCGAAAGAAATTTTTGATAGCTTTGCTGTCGTTGATGATTTGGTGAGTGACTTGGAAAAATATCGACTTGTTTTAAATCATTTAAAAAGATTTTAGAAAAAAATACGTAGGGAAAATTGTGTTCTTCCTTATTAACATTGGGTAAGCCAGCAAAACTCCTAAAAAAGTGGAAAATTATGCTGGATTCCCTACAACTAATGAGGACGCGCCATCCACGTAACCAACTATCCGTGCAAGTTGTTGCGATAACTCGCACAGCTGAATACCAGCGTTTCTTAACACATAAGTGATAATGTGCATTGATTTCAATGCAAGTGTTTTTCACGGTTTCCTCTGCAAAGATTTCTTTGGTTGTTTGCAATGTTGTTTGTGACTAGTCGATCGATGGTTTATCTAGTCCAGATGTACCAGATGTGACCATAAAAAGCTATTCTTTACACTTAATAATACACCAAAAATGAATTTTCCAATGCATATTGCGAGTGGCGTAAAAATTAAAGGTCTTTCAAATCTTGTCGTTTATTTGACAGGATCTGGTTCAATGGAAGGGATGTTGTGTTCCTCCATTTTTTTTGTGGTCTTCATAGGTTCGCCTTCTGAAGCGATAGCCGCATTGAATCTTCGTAAGTATCTTAACTTTCCCTGTTTTCCTGATGAGAAAACATGATATTGTTAGAACACTTTTTATTCACTCACATTTTTGCGCTTTCGCCTGTCTTAACTTTCTATTTACTGCAATTTTGCGTCACATTAGTATGTGGGAGTCATTAAGTTTCGTTAGAGGCGACTGAATGCATGTCTGGCTTATACAATGACTTGCAGTGGCCTACCGATGTGCCAATTCTGTGATGCTATCCTTCCAGACAAATCTGGTAGCAATTTGCCGACCCCGGAGTTATGGAGGGCTTACTAAGCCTAGGACGCGAGATCGAACCAACGAGCACATGTTTATTGCAGGACACCGCTAACCAGTCACTACATGCTTTTTCTCCTTCTTTCTTCTAATAACAAGAAATAACCAACGTCTACAACAGGAAGAATGTTGTGCCATAAAAGCTCTCGTCGTTGATCAATCCCTTAGTGATACGCCACGCATTCGACTTCATTAAGCATCGTTTGGAGGTGATTGAATCCATATCTGGCCTTTACAATGACTCGTGGTGGCCCACCGATGTAACAATTCAGTATTTTTTATCTTCCCAGATAAATCGAGCACTAATCAGCCGACCCCGGAAGGATGGACAGCGTGGTTTGCCTGAGGCGGGAAAATGAACTTATGGACATATGGCTTTTGTAAGGCAGCTACAGCAGCTGCGTTATACGAGCTCACACTGATATCCACATGCGGCATCTTTCTAAAAAGGAACTAGTAATATTATTAATGTCATGACCTTATTAGAAAAAAATGAATTTCTGTTAACCTAGGTTTCAAACATAAACAACTTATTTTGTTCCTGGGAGCTCGCTTTAGTAAACTAGCACGAAGTGGTTGATGCGTATCCTGTTTTCCAGTGGCGAACAGTTTTTTTTAAAATCACCTTTATAGCGTATTGATTAATGGTTCGTTGTGAAACACATGTGATCGTTAGTTTGATCCCGCATCATGCGCTAACCTGGCCCGCCGTCCTACTGCGTTCGGAGAACCGGTGGCAGAGTGATTATTTTTTCAAACCGAGCGTCATTTAACCTAAACATTATTAATCAAACATTCTTGGATTGAATTGTCCGTGAAAAAAACAAATTGTTATTAACCGGCAATTATTATCGACAACATTCGCGCTGTATAAAAAAGCACTTCCGGGTGAGGTTTTCTCATCCGAGCGTTGTCCACTGAAGAGGATTCGACTCGATGTGAAGTCGAAGGCATCAAAAAAGCACTGTGGACCATCGACTCGGATAATCGGCTTTGATGAAGATGGAGACGTCGAAACATTAGCCGAACAAGTCTAGTTATAAGCCTTGTGTTAGCTTCATAATCTAAGATGGTAGCAGATTTGTATTGGAAGGATAAAGAAAATCCATAATTATACATCGATACACCTTTGTAAGTCATCATATATCCGCCATTCATTGTCTAAGTAACACTTAATGGTTTCCAATGCATGGCACATCCCTAAGGGAATCATCAACATCGAGCGCTTTATTGTTCAGCCTTCAGCGATTTTCCTACTTCGTCTTCTTCAGAGCTATTTTTTTTTATCGTTATTAACTTTTTTTTAGAAAGTGGTTTTACTCCTATATTGACTACATAGGACGATAATGGATTGTTAGCAACTTCATTGTCAACTCATAATGAATAGTTCCCAGGAATGAAAAACTTGAATTAAGAACGATTTCCTCATCTTATGTTCGATACATGAAGCGCTGCCGTTAAAAAGTTGCTCTAAAAAAAGGAAGACACTAAAACCTAATCTTACTAGAACACACCTTACACGGCTGATAATAAATGACAGCTGTCGAGGAGCCTTGCAGGAGGATCTACGTCGATATAAACAGCAAAGAAATATTGAAAGCCAGGACCGGAAATTTCGGATTAGAAGAAAGAAATGAGAATGGAAACCGCCTCGTAGAACTCCTGTCCGCAGCACGTCTTTTCCATGGAAACTCGTTTTTCCAGAAGAAAGAAAGCCGCCGCTGGACATGGGAGTCTCCTAACGACCTATAAACAGTTTGCACGGACTTCAACATAGAATCCGTAGTAAGCAAGAGTTCAAACACTAAATGGGAATGAGCAACAAGAAATAGGAGCACTACCACTACTGCTATTACTTTAACCGTTCTTTAGACAACAAGATTCTTATCACATCATCGGCTTCACCTCTTTCTGATTGTTCAATGAATACTTCACTAACAAACAACAATATTTCATGAAAGGTTTTTCCATCTCAGTGTCATTGGTCATCAATCATTACATCGTTTACCTAATGTCGATATGTTGTTATGCAACAAAATCACTTAACGATGCTGAGATATTCGCAAAACTTGGAACACAAGCCAATAGAACCAGGATTACCCTTTAACGGGGGGCTCGCGTGTTACACACTGCGGCACTGATATGCTTCCTTTGCCTTTCTTTCAGTTAGTTTTCTACCTAACGCCGCTATCATCAATCACCCGTTAACGGAGTTGATCTGAGGAGCAAAAATGGGCATTGAACTCGGTTCAGCTGAGGCTGTAGTCGAAATCACAATGTTAACCTATTATTTACTGTCTACTCTAATTTTTCACGGGAAGACATTATGCGAGAAAGACAAAGCATGGCCTCAGTGGTGTAGTATGTAACACTCGAGACCTAGGAAAGGGTAATCTTGGTTCGATGTGACCTGAAGTACCAGTTAAGTTTGAAGATTTCATTACAACTTCTTCTTTACAAAAGCATGGACTCTGTCTTCTTCCATATCTGATTTAATGAGTAGTGGCTTAGCAACCGCACATACTAAAAAGGAAGAAACCAAATAATTGAAATTCCTAACAACTAAGTGCAGTCGTTGGTGAACGAAAAAAACTCATTGAGAATAAAAACTACATAAAAGCTCTAGAATAGAGCTCTCGCCTTTGATGAATCCCTGTGGGATGCGCCATGCATTCAACTTCATTAAGTATCGTTGGAGGTGATTGAATGCATATCTGGCCTTTGCAATGACTCGCGGTGGCCTACCGATGTATCGAGCCAGTGCTGCTATCCTCCCAGACAAGTCTGGTACCAATTTGCCGGCCCCGGATGGATGGAAGGCTTGGTGAGTCATGGGCGCAGGGATCAATTTCACGTATGTGTCGCAGTGGTGCCTCCAACCACTGCGCCACACGCGCCCTTCTAAAAATTACATATTGAAAAAATATTCCACATATTATTCGTTCTGTAAACAGAGCGCTGACAAACATGATCAAGCAATTCTTGAAAGCGTTGAGTTCACTATAGAAGGAGACGTCCGGCGTCGATCAATTTCCTTGGTATTCGCTCTATTGCATTCGTGGTATCGTTAGTATCATTAAATGTATGCACAATGACTTTCGAGAGCCTATCGATGTATAGAGGCAGTATTTTTATCGCTTTAGACAAGCCAGGTACCAGATTTGCAACCCCGAAGAAGTGTAGAGCTGGTGGTGCTTGGTGGGGGCGGGATCGAACCGATGACCATGTGTGTATTGCTGAGTACCCATGTTCACTCTGCTGCCCGTGTCGAAGCAATACAAGTAAATATTGTTGTCATCTGATTGTGTAAAAAAAGGAATTCGGCAATTTATTCGTCTGCATATTATACTTGTTCATTGTTTAACCTGTTTTTTAACTTATTTATCGTGCCTGTGTATCATTCACATCTTGCGTGTTTACGCTTCCACCTCATCATTTGTTATTGCCACCTTCAAAGTTCGTAGATTATGGCTGCAGAAAGAAAAGATGTCAACACATATCCAACCGCGTGTATTGGAGTGGGTACACACCTATTCAGTAGTTTAGATCGGCTTCTTACGGTAATTTTTATTCTCTTGATAGCTTGGTCAACATCGATGTTATTACTAGGCGCGGCTTGTAAAAGGCTGTTCTCTACACTTAATAATTTACAAAATCCTTTTTTTGGACGAGTTCGAGTTTCGAGTTTTTTTGCAGCGACAGACCGTAACTGTTGAAGAGACTATCACCAATAAGATGGCATAGAAACGCCTTCTCTTGGACACTAGAATTCTACATTCTCGGAAGACCACTATCTTTAACCTTCTTCTTTCACTTTTTCACTTCTCTGTCACTTCTTTCCCTTTCTGCTTTCTTTGTTCTTTTCCCTTCACCTCTTCCCTTTTTTCCCCTTTTTTTTCTTCTTTTCATTTTTTCGCTTTCTACTTTTACTATGATAAGATGATAAATTGCTTGGAGTCCTTCTCAGAGCTACTCAGTTTTGGAATATGCGCTCATCATTGTACCTCAACACAGTCTCTCGAAGAACGCATCGAGTCTTATCACGTTTTTATTTTGCAAACAGCAGTTTCCGACTTATATAAGCATAGAGTATATATATACATGTATATCCTCTATATAACTTAGTAGGGCGCATGTGGCGCAGTGGTCGGAGGCGCCGTGCAACACACACATGGAATTGGTCCCCACGCCCATGGCCCACCAAGCCTTCCATACCTTCGGGGTCGACAAATTGGTACCAGACTTGTCTGGGAGGATAGCAGTACCGGCTCGATACATCGGTAGGCCACCGCGAGTCATTGTAAAGGCCAGATGTGCAATCAATCACCTCCAACGATATTTAATGAAGTCGATTGCATGGCGCATCCCTCAGGGATTGATCAACCAAGATTTCAATCACATTAAACACAGAATAGCTTCCTTTGGAGCACATTACGCTTCCATGTGAATTCTGTGCGGTTGGTCTCCACGCGACATACTCAGTGGAAGACTCATAGAAAGCCGAAACGTCAGCTAAAGAATTAAAATAACACTTCTTGTTTGCTCAACAAGAATACGAAGAGATCAATGCCGAGGTTAATAGAAAGTCGGACGTGGGATTTATAATGATGTTTTTCCACTACGGCTGCGTATAGTGTTAATCCTTGTCCTGCATTGTAATTGCCTTGTTAGATCCCACACATTGTTCCCTTTTCTTAGAACCTATCGTGCCGCTTTTCTCAGCGAAATGAGGAGTCGACAGTATTGAAGCAATCTTGCACTATAATATCCTTCTTCTTGTCTTTCCACTTCAGCACTCTTCTACTGCACCGATTCCACTGCGCTACCAACCGTACACTATTCAGCTTCTACTGGATGATTTATTTGAGAAACCTCTTCCTGTTTTTCTTACAGTCGCGAATCAGGATGAATAGTTCTCTGTAACAAGAATTCTTCACCCAAAAGAGGAGCCGTGTACCAAATGTGCGTGAAAAGCCGTCTTTTTTTCACCTGGTGAATCAACCATGGGCTTCAACATCACGTGGTGTGCCACATCTCCAGATCGCTACGAGGATAAGTCTGAACTCTTTAGGCATGTGAGCATGGAAAGAATTATACTTTTTAAATCTTGGCCAACAATATGCTGATTTTTTTGTTCTACCATTATAAAAAATTGGATTATAAATAGGCTCAAGATAAAAGCCACAGTTTAGAGAAGTTGTGGCTTGTGGTAAAAGCAAATTATCCCTCACAAGTATATTAAATCATTATCTTCGTAAGCCCCATAATTACTGAAAAATTACGGAGAACAGGCATCGTCCGCTATGTCGTGCATACGAGGTTCATTTTTTTCACCACTAATTCTCTGTTTGGGAGGTGGGTGATAGCCCAGTGGTAGTGATGTCCGTCATCACGAGCATGGTGGTACTTCGATTCCGCTCTGGCCCAACCAAGCCCTTCATCCCTCCTAGGTGGAGAAATTGGTACCGGGCTTGTCTGGGAAGAAAACCTCTCTCTGCAATCCAATTGGGAACGCTCCAGCCCGGCCATCCCAGAACTCCAAGGAGAATTGCTCAACCAGCATTCTACGGCATTCACGATGAAATGAAATTCCTCAAGTAGCAATCGAAGCCACACGTAAAAGCAGGGTGGGCAATGGATGCGAGGAAAAGAAATGAATGTGAGAAGTGCTGGGATCCGCGCAGTAGATGTGAAACGGGTCGAATAAGATAAAAATAAAATAAAAAATTTCCCAGTTTTTAGTTTTCAGTTCTTAGCAGGGTTCATGATTATCGTATGGAATGGTCGGATACAAGAAATACTAGAACACATCCAACACAAGTGGCAAATTTCTTCCAAATTCTGGTAGCAGTGTGTTTGACAGGGAAAAATAGTGAACTGTAGCAGACAGCAGCAACGCTACTTTTCTAGATTGGTGAACCGAAACCTCTTCCATAATTCTGTGATGTCTTCATTCCCACGAGTCCTCCATCGATCCCTAATTTATCGTTTATTATCGAGAAAAGCAGCATTTACTTACTTGATACTTGAACGGCCCATCCTCTCTAGTTGTGCGGGTTCCAGCATAATCACCATTCTTCAGAGATTTGCTGGTTAAGCCATTGTGGTTCCCTGGAATTCCGAGGTCAGCCTGGCTAAGGTCTGCCCCAGGACGTCACCTCGACAGGCAGTAGCAGCCCTTGTGGATTAGAGGGAGATTTGCCACTATGCGACTTTGATACCAAGACGGTGGTGGATCTTGGTACTGGTTTACTCTTAGCTAGTCTTCCTGATGGAAACGCCGGACTCCTTCTCAGCTTGGAAGACCCTGTCGGGAGGACGAATCCCCCCCGCTGTGCATCGCGGTCCGTCATCCAGGAACACCTCCCAGCCACGATGAGGCGGTAAACCGTTGGAAGGTAAAAGAAGGGAAAAAAAAGCATCGCTGTGCTTAAATCGGGGATGAGTTAACCGGTTTTTCGGCCCTCATGCGAAATCAACGGTGTTCATGCAGGCGAACATCTAATTTCAAAAAACTCGTTGGATAACTTACTATAGCAGCTTGAACTGCAACAGAAGAAACTGCAGTTTTTTATGTGCTACGAGTTTTGCATGAATTTCTAGTTCCATAATTTTCTACATGATTGAGCTGATACGAGGTTAGTATAAAAGTTTTATTCAGCTAACGCTTCGGCACCTTCGCCTTCCCCTGAGTCGCTTTGATCCGAGTCAATGGTCCACAGCCTGTCGTTGTCGCATCGAGTCGAATCCAGCGAATGGAGCACCGCTCGAACGGGAAACTTTAGTCGGCGGTGTGCTTTCACACAGGAAAGACGTTGATCGATTGTTGCCTCCAATGCGGTCTATTTTGGGCGAGCAATGCGTTCTGTAACAGTCGGTACAGCGCGTAGCGTAATAATCAATGTCTTAGAGACCCACTTTCATCAAACCCAGGTAAATAATCAATATTCCCTTACATGATATCTTTTAGTTGACTGATACTTTCTTGGATACTTGGATGGCACGTTCTCACTAGTTGTGCGGCCCCCCAGCAAAATTTCTACTTTTCAGAGTTTTGCTGGTCTATCCATTATGGTTCCCTGGAGTCCTGAGCTCAGCCTAGCCAAAGTCTGCCCTAGGTCGTCACCACCACAGGCAGTCGCTGCCCCTGTGGATCAGAGGGAGATTTGCCACCATGCGTCTATTTTGGTAGTAGGATGGTGGTGGATCCCTGGTAAGGACATACTCTTAGCTGGGCTTCCTTATGGAAACGCCGGACTCCTTCTCAGCTTGGGAGACCCTGCCGGGGGGGGTGCGAATTGAAGCCCCCCGCTGTGCGTCACAGCCCGACATCCAGGCACACCTCTTCCGGCCACGATGAGGTGGTAAACTGTTGGGAGGCCAGTTGATTTATAAATTTCATAATTTCATAATACGATAATGTTACCTGATACAAATCGAGTACACTAGTGGTTAAACATAGTCAATTGAATAGAGTAAGTAATTCTTCTGAAGAAAAACAAAGCTAGGAATAAAAATAATATCCTTTTATTAAAGAAAAGTAGTAAGAGCTGTGTAAATAGGTGTCATAATATGGACGTTAATTAACGTTAACGCCTTATCATAGTTCTGGTGGGGAAAATTACGTCTAAAAAACCGTTGTTCTATTATCTTTTGTGATAATACGTGATAGCATGTGCTGGTGAGAGCCTAATACTCGCGCGACAATTGAAACCTATGGGTGCCAAAATGGTTTTGAAGGAGCGGCCGGCGAGACACCTGTAGGTCTCACTTCTTTCCGGTGGTTTATTTTAACAAATAGAACCATAACGTGTTAAGATGCTTGCAAAACTGCAGTCCGTAGGTGTCTGCGGTGGGAATCGAACACACTTTTCATTCCCCCCTTCCTTTCCTTTTCCTTTTCCAAAAGGAATAGGCAGTAAATGAAAAGTGACTACATTATGATTGATACTACAGCTTCAGCTTAAATGGATCCACTTCCGAGTTGTGGTCCCAGATCAGTCCCGCTGACAGGTGATTGCTGATAGCACCTATAAAAACACAGTTGAGAGAAAGACGAAACGAACAACCCTCATGGTGTGGTGGAGAACGCGTTAGCCCCCGGAAGGGGTAGTATCGAGTTCGATCTCCACCGCAGGCGTCTGCACTGCGGTCATTGTAGTTATATTTCACATTATGCTGTGCCATAAGAAGAATAGGCAGTAAATAAGACGTGACTACGTGGAATTACTTTTCTAAAAGTTTTGTTTTCAACTGATAGCTTGTAGAATACAGATGTTGCGCTGTACATTGGTCAGGAAAAGCTCTATCCTGCACTTACAAAGATAGAAGGAACCGTTTTTCCGAACGAGTTCACTAACCAGAAATTTGGGTGCTAATCGGCTAATATTTCAATTCTAATTGCTAGAGCTAGTAGTTATCGTATAAAGTGTCCGGGTATAAAAAATACTGCAATATAGACCCATAAGTTGCAAAGCATTTCCAAGTGCTGGCAATAATGCCTTTGTTCGATAAACCATGGTAACATATAGTAAATAGCACCATAAATATCATTGATACCCGTCGGGCGATGAAGCAAAATCTTTTCTACAATCCACTCATGTTGACAATCAGCGAAGTCCTCTATATCATTTCTATCAGCTGACATCCCGTTGATCGTCAAGTGATTCGAGCGGGTGCCCATAAATCTTCCATTTCTCCCTGTCGTGTGCAAGATAGCCTAGTGGGTTCTGCTGGCTCTAGGGAATCGTTGAGCATTATATCTATCTTCTAGGGTTTCTGTGAAGAATACTGACCATCGGTTCGGTGGCCTTTCTGCAGTAAAAAAAATTAAAGCTCTCGGCGTTGACCAATCTCTGAGGGATGGACAATGCATTCGACTTCATCAAGCAACGATGGAGGTGGTTGAATGCGTATATGGCTTCTACAGTGAGTCACGATGTATCGAGCTACTATCTTCCCAGATAAGTCCGCTACCAACTTATCGATCCCGGAGGGATGGAGGGCTTGGTGAGTCGTAGGTTCTAGGATCGGTCCCATGTGTATTGCAGGGCTCTTCCTACCACTGCGCCACACGTGTCTGTTTCTGTAGCACGTTGAAGATTCCGAGAAACCCAATCATTTACGGTTCTCGTCCATGGGTTGTCGTTCGACGCATTATGTGTATGGCCCACCTTATCCTTGAAAAATATATCGATCCCCCCTCTATTTCATATGAGCACGAGGACGTCTCTATTGAAGGGACCCGAGTAGTAATCGTAAATGATTTTCACCATTGCCTTTTTGGACGCTGTAACTGTCCCGTCTGGGTGTCAGAGCGCAACCATCTTGGTTTTGTGGTACCACTTTGTTGAGCAACTAGTGGCAGAGGATTTGGTTTACTTAAGTAGTAGAATCAAACCAATGACCACATATGTATCTATACAGCATCTCTAACAGCCGAGCCACACACATTCATTGGATGAAGAATCACCTTTATCAACTTGCGTGCCGCAGTTTGTCGATTGACTGGAGTGAAAGCCAGAAAATTTGCCGTTGCTCCCTGTTGCGTTCGGAGCTGTAGCCCCTATGATTACTGCTTTGGTCTACAAACTTGTTGAGCATCACACCTTTTTTTCTAGGGTTTTCGCAAAAAACTCGGACCCTTGGCTCATTAGTCCTGCTTCTGTGCGCTTGAAATGCCGAGAAATCCAGTCGCTAACGGCTCTTGTCCATCCGTTGTCGTTCATACGCATTATGTGTCCGATCCACCTTATCTTCGACATTTTAGCTTATAGAATAGCGTCTCTGATTTTTTGATTGCCGACGTAGATTGGGGCTTCGGATTCCTTCTTTTTCCTTGCTTGCGTAATACGGGATATTCATACCATTTTTTCCACTGCACGTACCATAACGGTGAGTGGTCTTTTGTGCTCCTTACGTGGCGACCAAATTTCTAACATATAAGTTAAGGTAGGAAGAAAGGGAGTTGGGTGTTCTTTGTTTCGTTGAGTGAAGAATAGGAGAATAAATCTGGTTCTATTCAACCGTACTACACACGAGCTTGTACTTATTAGCTTACGTAAAAAAATATGTACTTAAGTGTAAGCAGATTGTATCATGTCCTTTGACTCGATGAGAGCTTTATAGTCATGTTACTGGGAAGAACTTTGAAAGCTGGCTGTTCGAAGTCACCTGGCAAATAAATATTCTCACATCCAGTTTTTACAACCTACCCATGAGTATAGCCATCTTCATGTTAGACTCAACGGGGATATCACTAGCTACCTTTGTGTCAAAAATGTATCACCTGTATCATTTATATCAGTTGTGTCTACTGTAACCCCATTAATCAGCGTGTGACTCGGAATAGATGTGCTCGGCCTATTCCACTCAGGCACATGGTTCTTCGACGTCTTTTTTCTAAACGTTTTTGATAAATGAGAAATAGCTTTTTTCTGACCCAATAGGCTTTTCTATAGCTGTAGGCTTACTGTCTGCTGAGAATTCAAATGAAATTGTAGAACCCTTCATAATGACGACCTTTGGAGATGGCTTCTGCCATTTTATTTCAACTTCGTGCTCAGAAAGACCCCCTAGCCACGATAGTGAGAGTACAAAATATTGGCAGAACGTTGGAAAGGTGAAAAGTCAGACAAAATATTGGCAGAACGTTGGAAAGGTGAAACGTCAGAAATAGTAACAGTATAAATGCTATCAAAGTATTAAATGCTCTACCCTTGATAATCCGTCGAGATATGGATGACGACGAGCAGATACCAGCCGGCGATAGGAATGGTTGAAGACGTTACTAGTAGCAGTGCCAGTTAGTTGATAAGTTAGCACGGTTACAAGCCACCCGGATAATTATTTTCGGACTTCGACTTATGCTCTTCATCGTATTTATGCTCCATTTTTCCCTTTTCCTTATTAAAATGATTCATGAGTCCCTTTTGTTTTTGTAGTGGACTAAGGTGATAGGCTCTGATAAAGACGAAGACGTCGAAACGTTGTCCAAAAAATGAAGACTTTTTATCAAGCTCGTGTCAGCTTACCAAAGAAAATATGCGTATTGATTAGTCGTGCTGAGATTAAAGGAAAGTCACTTCTTGAAATCTTTTGTTTTAGTTTAATCATTAACGTTCTGCGAAGTTTTTTTGTGATTTGTGACATCGCTGTGGCCATTTGTTTGTGTATTGATGATTAGAACGTTATGAAATCAAAACAAAAAGTACACCATAGTGCAATTAAAATCAAACCACTCGTAAAATCAAACAAATTAGGGATACGAACAAGGAATCGCATTCAGTTTCGCTTTGTCGTCGTTTTAAACTTAGTCACTGTTTTATACTCATAATTATCTCGCCTGTTTGCTGGTGGCACCGACCGATAGAAAACTAGCTGAGAGACAGGGGAAACGAGGGACCCGAATGGTGTGGTGGTGAACGCGTTAGCATCCGGAAAGGGTTATAGCGCTTTCGATTCCCATCGCAGACACCTGCGGTCCGGAGTTCTGCAAAATTCTCAGCATGATTATGGTTGTCTTATGGTTATTATTTATTACAAAGATCGATTTTTTTCAAAAAATCGCAGGTAGTTTGTAGGTATTTGTCCCGCGTCTTATATGTCCCTATGTGATTCCCGTTTCCTGTAATTTTAATTGGCAAAACAACATTGAGAAATTGAAAAATGTTTAGAGTACAAGCAAAGTGACAGAAAAGATTCCACATATTATAATATTTACTACTTTCAAACTTTACCACTTTATGTGGAAAGTTATCTTCTGGAATAATCTTTCTAGTGGCTATTCTCTAAACGCTCATGTGAGACTGATAGTTGTAAAGAGGTATCAGGAATCCGATCAACACCATCCAGAATCAATTGATAATTTACAAACTTACTATTCTTGCTGATTTGTGGGTTTTCATTTTTAACAGTGTTAGATATTTACCGTTTGAATTGGCTATCGCCTTGTTGGTCGCTGAGTGACTGATCGAAGCGGTAGGCAGTAAAATGTTCATTTCGCTTTTTTTTTCCATTTCTCTCCTGTACAGGAGTCATTGGCAAAAACTCGAAGACCATCATGTTTTCTGTCCTAGATCTAGAAAAGTCCAAACGCATGGTTTATGGTTGTCTAGCTGTGTATTTGATACACGATCTTCGATATCTTAACTCAATAGGGTTTGTGTAGCGCACTAACTAAAGATGCTCTGCTGTACAGACGTGATCATTGGTTCAAACCTGGGCCCAGCTGAATTGAAGCTCACTCCTACCGGCACTGAAAATTTGGTACTAGACTTGTTTGCGAAGACTCTTGAATATAGCAATTTGATAGATCAGTAGGCATTCGCAGGTCGTCATATGAGCCAAATGTACATCCCATCGTCTCTACAATGACACGATTCGAATGCAATGCGTATCCCTAAAGGATTAATCAACTTAGACCTCGGTGACAGTAATCAACAATATTATGTATGAGTCAGCTCTTATAACAATGTCGTGTCAGCTATTATTATCACAAGTAATCCTTGTATGTCTTTATCACGATAGTTCAAAATTTCTCCATAAGCCTTTCATCTCCTCACTTGCTCGTATAGTCTCGAGCCCTGCTGTCGTGACCGCTGCAATTCCCTTCCGTCTTGGAAGAATTCCAGTCACAAGGCAAAAAACTGTCCTCTCAGTCATAAACTCCTGTGAGTGCTTATGGTGGAGACCTGGAAATGTTCTAGACACTCCAGAATTGCACCTGGAATTTTGTCGACCAGCATTCAACGAGGTCCATATAGAATCACGCTATCAAAATATTCAATTCAGTAGTCCTCATAGAGCTCACACGTCTGAAGTGAAATCCGAAGACTTTTGAAGATGGTAGACAATGAATCAAGTGAAGAAAGTGCTGGAGATCCGCACAATATGTGAAGCTGTCTTTTGATGAATAACAGAATAAAACGAAATTTTTTTATTTACTACATAGGATGTAGCATAAACAAACGTCGAGAAGTTGAGAAACGAGAAACGCTGGTCTGATAACAGCCTTTGAAGGTAGTCTACGGGAGTGCCAGCTTAATCTTCATTAACTTCAGCACCGAAACATTTTTTCTTGGGCTATCGAGAGATTTCTTTCAAAAGGATAATACTGGTTGTCGTGTGGAAGACCAACTTCAACGTGCCAATGCTTAGTTGACATAGACCCCAACCATTTCCACTGATGTCGATGTCGACATTGAATCTGGACCACCAAGAGAAGGATGTCGTTATCAAAGGACAAAAGGCGATAAAAGGCGTTTGGTGTTGACCGAACTTTTAGTGTTATGTGTATTCGACTCTATCAACAACAACCTAGAGATGACTAAAGCGACTTGCAGAGGACTGCCGCTTATCAAGTCGCTGTTTCTATGTTATCAAACAGCTCTGTCCAGAGGGTTGCAGAGATCGGTTTACTCGAAGCGTTAGGTCCAGTGAATACTTGTCTATTGGCACCTGCAGCCACTTGGTGCACACATCCCTATATCATTGTTATAGATTATTTTCTTTTCTAATTGACTTTTTTCCCAACATCTCGTCGATGAGGACTTGTGTGACATTTCGTCACAACACTCGTCGGACCACTTGTATCAAACTATTCACTTTTGCTTTAGTTCTTGATCTGAGATCTTCAAGAGACCGTCTGTGGGTGTAAAACGAATATGTGCAGACTTTCTGTTTTCACTGAGGTACGAAGTGACCGTTTGTAATACAGTCACCAAACGGAAGAGGTTCTTTCTCTGTTTGTGGTAGAATTGCTCATAAAAATTAACGACATGCTGTGTGGCTTTAATTATGGAAGCTATGGAAATTCTGTGAGAACTATGTAAGTGTTCTATACAAGAACGTTATCAGCATCATGATCATCGTCATGTAAAAGCTAGTTTTGAAGTCGGCTTTTTGAAATGTCGCAACATTTCAGGAAGATAGAAAGATAGATGAGAACAAAGAACAAGGGCATTATCATGCATTATCATCTTTACTTTTTGTGCCACTTTCATGCTACCTCGACGTATTAGTTTTTTTACTTGTACTTAACTCTTGTAACGTTGTTCATAAATTGAACGGAAATGTAGTTGATGTCAAAGCTGTGCTAATCCTGAACGTTTTGTTCTTGGAAATGATCACTTTAAGTAGTTTGATGATAGAAGTTGTAACTTTGCAGGACAGTAGGCGATTTAGAAATCGTCTCCGTCAACTGACGTAAGAAAATCCTGATGTAAGGTTCTAGAGATAAATCTGCGAACGATTCACCTCTAATACTTGGATGATGTCTGTAGCCGAAAAGATTTCAATAGATGTTCTGAGTTTTCATTGTAGTAACTGAATTCTGCAAAAGACTCGGCAGCAGGGAGCCTTTTACAAGGATTCTAGTGGGAACGTCTGAAGGCATCCATTTTCGCAAAGTCTGGGAGCTTACCGGCTCAGCCTACAGTATGAACAGCAACGGTAGTAGTGAAATATCACTTCTGCTTCGTTCTCTCGAACATCAACTGGGCGAGATTTACCATTCCTTCTATCCTTGTACATTTTTTTCGCCACAAGCCCGAAGACCCAGCCAAGATGAGCCATCTGCATGACAAGAAATTCTGTTTTAAATTTATAGACTGCCAAAGTTAACAAGGCTACTAATTCGAGGTGCGGAAACGTTGGCCACAAGCAATTACTTTTAGTAAGGACTTTTTGTGAGCTTGTGAATAGAAAGAAATGCCACAGTTATTCCTTATACATAAGGGTTGTCGATAATTACTAACTTGACAGATGAAAATCGATCAGATTCAAGAAGTTTCGCAAAAAAAATTCACACTACTCCACCCATTGTCCCAGTTTTCATAGAGCAGCCGTCATCCCTTATGACAGGTGATTTCGTTTTGATTAGGAAGCGTTATCTCGTTTTTCCTTTGTCTTTTTCTAGTATTTGCCAACATACAGCTCGTGAGAACTTAGAAACTGATTATCCTGGGACAGAAAAACGAACCAGACGCGATTTTCCTCAGTAACACCGTAAACAACCTCATTTCTCTTTCCGTCCATCACTACTTTTTTATCACCCTTCTCTAATGGTGCTCTTGTTATTATCGACACAATTTTTTTATTATTAAGAGTTGTTTGCACCATTATTGCTATTATTATCACTGTTATTGTTACTAGTATTACTAACTGAGAGAGCGTGTAACGCAGTGGTAGTGATCCGTTCCATTACGTGGAGAACCCCACCTACATATACTGCGGTTCTACGCCTCAGCAAGTCAACCGAGCCTCTCATCACTCCATCGTTAAATTAGTACCAGATCACTCTGGCACTATCTCACTTCCTACAATCCACATACGAACACTCTAGCACGGCTAATCGAAGATTCCATGGGAATCGACTCGATCAAATTTCAACGACATTCATGACGAAGACTAAAAACCGTCAAGCAGTGGCCGAAGCCGCAAGCAAGAAAGTTGGAAGGCCATCGTGGATGGTGAATGCAGAGAAACGAATTGAATTTAAGAGCTATTGAGATCCGCACAGCGTGAAACATGTGATGTCGAGTCATGTGGTAAATATTAGATATTTATTATTAACTAGATGCCGAAATTTTTGTCACTGAGCGAGATTTTATGGGGAATGTCTTTAGAGACAGGACTCTCTCCGAATTTATAAACGAATTGAATGCATTGGCGATGACATGACTCTATTAGAGTTACTAGCGGTATGATTCCTATAGAAGTCATTTCTTTTCCGACGATTATTTTGGCTCACAGCACTTTCTTCTCGTACATAGCCAATTGAAAACTTTTGGGACGCAGATATTGTAGCGGATGTTGGCCATCGCAATGCACTGTTTTAACTTAATATTTTACAACGAATGACTTTTTGTATGAGTTCATTTTTACTGGAGAAATGATGCTATTGGTTAAGAGAGTATACCAAAATAGTACAGACTGTTGCCTTTGGGGAAGATACAGGGATTTCTCTGTATTTGAACGGCGATATTCGACAATCAGTGAACGTTTTTTGGGGTTGATAAGCGAAGTGAAATCATCGACCTGCATGAGTGAATTTTACCACATTTGAACACTCGGATAGCCGGGACTACGCTCTCTAAAGGGCTAGGCGTTCACCACTGCCTCATATTTCCACATAGCTCACGTTCCCACATAGTGTGTCCTATTTCTGAGTTTATTTTCATAATCAACGTTCCAATGATGCTGTAGATGCCCTACTCGAATGGATTTGTTTTAAAATCTGCAATTCCTGCACATTACACTATTTGTATAGTATTTACGACCTTTACAACTTAGACCTACTTCAATTATCCCTCTTCACATGAGATTTGCGTACATTATACTACAGAGTATTTAAGATCAACATGTTTTATGCACTATTTGCCATATTTGCAGCCTAGTACCTCAACGAAGAGCACGTTTTAAATATGATTTATTATAATTATAACCCTTAAAGACGCACAAAGTTAGTGCTGAAGGGTGTCCTGCAATGCACGCATGATCCTTGGTTCGACCCCGCGCCCCGTGCTAAGTAATCATCCCATGCAGCCAGGGTTGATTAATTGGTACCATACATGAGTAAGAGGATAAGAAATAAAAAGGACAAAGCTCTTGGCGTTGATCAGTCGCTGAGGGATGCTCCATGCATTCGACTTCATTAAACATCGTTTGGAGATGATTGAATGCATATCTGGCCTTTACAATGACTCGCGGTGGCCTACGGATGTATCAAGCCAGTGCTGCTATCCCTCCAGACAAGTTTGGTACCAGTTGGAGGATAACACCACTAATTTTGTGCGTTGCGAGGTCACCGCAAGTCGTTTTATAGGCCAACTATATATTCAGTCACCTCAAACGAAGCTTAATGAAATCGGATCCATATCGCATCCATAAGGGATTGATTAACACCGGACCCTTTATTCCTTTTATTCGTAACGATGAGCATCATTATAACCTACAACAAAGGAGTGCTTCTTAGATGGTAAAAGTTCACAAAGGATAAGAATGAGTAAGACGATAGATAAGGGAAAGGGTGACGCAGACTCTTAGGGAAGCGGATAACTTATCAAGCGTTTAAGCAGTCTTCTAGAATATTCTTCAATAATTTTAACTTATTATTTACTGCCTATTCTTTTTTAATGGCAGGGTATATGGTGAAATATAACTTCAATGATGCTGAGATATTTGCAAAACTCCGGACCGCAGGTGTCTGCGGTGGGGGAACGAACGCGCTATTGTCCGAACACTACCCAAACAGACACCTGCGGTCCGGAGTTTCGCAAATATCTCAGCATCATTGAAGTTATTCTTCACTAAGGGATAAGGAGGATTATAGCGAGCTTTTTTCTCATCTAAACCTTCGGAACAACTGATCGCTGTATCCCTTGCAGTCATTACGATGTCACATGAATATCTCATGAAAAAAAAAGGATTTCTGGTAAAGTAAATATCTGTAGAATCATAGAACAAAGTCTTTTCTATGAATGCTTTACGTCCCAAATTTTTAAAATCTTTTGATTATTGGAAAATTGTACAGAATTACCGAAAAATAGGCATTGCCGGTGATGTAAAAATACGAGGTTCAGTTTTTTGCCGAGTAGTTCATCGTTTTTTCGTTCTTATCCGTGATGGCTCGTAATGATTGCATGGAATGAGTAAATATAAGAACGTTAAAACAGTATGAAAGTATTTCATTGGACATTCACTGCTACCAACCATCAGCATCCTGTATAAAAAGGCAACACCGAGTGAGTATGCCTCATTCGAGAGGTGCTCCGCTGTGGAAGACTCAACTCGATACGAAGGCGAAGACTCCACATCGACGAAGAAGAACCGTGAACTATCGACTCGGATCATCGGCTTTGATGAAGACGAAGACTTCGAAACGTTAGCCAAAAAAAATTGTTTGTCAACCTCGTACATGCTTATCAAAGGAAGAAGACATGTTAAATATGAAAGTGTGTCTTGCATATCTTCCGGAACCCTCCTAAATGCCGATAGTAACATCGTTAGTTTGTGGACGAGGTTCTTTCTATCACATGCAAAGTTTAATGCTCGAAAACCATAAGAGAACAACGACAAGCAGAGAGAATCCATAGAATATGAGAAACGCAGAAATTGCCTTAAATAGACGTTGAAAAACTGAATTAAAGTGTAAATAAAGTGCTCAGCTTTGATTAAACCCTCTGGGATGGCCAATCCTTTTAACTTCAATAGCCGTTACTCGAGAGTGAATTCAAATTTGGGCTGTTCAATTGGTTGTGATGGCCTACCGATTTCTTAAATCAGTGCTGCTGTTCTCCCAGGCAATTCTGTTACTACTAACTGACAATTCGCCAAGCTTTCTGGGATGGATGGAACGCTTGCACAGCCGAGAGGGCGGGGGAACGAGCCAGCAACCGCTTGTGTATTGCAAGACACCTGTAACAGCTACGCCACATGGGATAGTATGTTATGACCGTTGTGACTCCTATTCGAATCACTTAGCACACATGGAAAAAATTAGGCTCCGTTTCAAGCTTCCGTCACAAAAAAAATTATGCTTCGTTGTCACTGTGCTTAAATGTTGAGGTGGTCACTCATTCAAAACTCAACTCTTTAATCCATAACACACCGCTTGGACACTGTAATGCTTATAACGGTTTAGGCAAAATGGATAGCGTGGACACTACGGTTTTCACACTCGATTTAGTGGGTTCCAGAATTTTTCACCGCACTATGTACATTCATTCGATAGCTGGTCGGAAGGAGATCGAATTAAGAGTGGTGAGACCAGAAAAACCGCCATCTAAACTTAATGATTTACAAAAGAACATTTTTTTCGGAGAAGTTCATTGACTGTTAATATTGCTAGCAATTTACTGTGAATTAATTTTAATCGCTAAGGTCACTGCATAGAATGTCGCGATATAAAAAACACGGAAATGGACTCGGAACGGGTGCAAAACACTGCCAACTATTGACAGCAGTGTGTTTGCGTAATGGACCATAATAATACATAATAACTAGTAGCATAAACATCATTCATACCGATGAAACGATGGGAAAAAAGCCTCTTCTACCGTTATGTCTTCAACCCCTGAAGCACTATAGTTATTGAAAAAATTCTTTCTTATTATCAGAAAACCAAAAGTCCGCAGTCGACCAAAAAGTGGTTCGTATTCAATTGGACCAGTCACGCAAAAACGGCGCCTGGGCGTTGTGAGCTAATAAAGTAGCAAAAAATACCTAAGTTTTCCTTTAAAAAAGATCTTCCAATTAAAGCGCATTACATTAAATCTATTTCAACTCCCGAATAGCCGAAAAACCTTAACTGGTGCTAAAATTGGTTTTTCTTCCCGCTTTCCCAAATCTACTGAATCTGTTGCTGGTTTAAACTGTTAATAGCATTTATTCTGAGTAGCAATTGTGATATTTTAACACGTTCATGTCTACATGCATTGGCATCAATGCATGGCTTGCTGAAAATTTTTTTAGCGTGTGCCTAATAAACAAACATCTGAAATTGTTGGTATAGACAAATTCTCATGTCTTAATGTGTCAACTCCTCCACGGACGACCACGTATGTGATAACAATATTTAAAACCCTCCAGAGAAACGCCTGCAATTCTCATAAGTGAAGGGCTGAATGAGTAAGTACTTTATGGAGTTAATTACATGACGTTCCTCTCCTGCTGCACTTAAATTCACGATATTCACAATTAAATCTGCGTTGATATCTCCTAAATTGTAGTGATAAGTGACAAGCATCGTTGCTCGAACGACTTCCTTTTTCCCTTATTTGCTGTCTGAGTTCGAAGACGACAAGGCCACTCGCCGTTCTCACCAGCCAACTACTTGTGCCAATCTGGAGGTTTTCACCATGCCTCCTAGACCATCCAGTAGCCATGAAGCCAGTCTTTGGAACGTGTCGCATGTTCAAGGATGTGTTCTCCGATCTTCGTTTTTAGTCCATCTAAATCAAAATGTTTCGGATTTGTAAGAGACCGGCGCTAAGATCACTTCCAGCAACAAATCTTCTGTTTAGAAGCTCCTAAATAACTAGTAACCTTAGTGGGTGGGCAATAGTACACTAACTTTCTAAGAGTTTTGATTCTAGCACATCTAATTATTGCCGATGTAATTAGATAGAATATGCATTTATATGAATGCATAAATGCCTGAACTGGGCCTTTGAACATAAAAACAGACGTATCTCGGCTTTCAACACAGTTCTTCTATAGAACAACGCAGCAAATTTAATAACGTGACCAACCAATTTGATTACTTGGTTGTCGTTCGTGGTTACGTGCTGTAAGGAACTTTAAGTAAAAATTAGAAAAAATTTATTTTAAAGTGTTCAATAAAAAACTTGAATTCTATTTCGTACTTTTTTCTGATTTTGAATTTTTCAACAGCTTGCATCATCATTTTTTGCAAAAAATATTTACGGCGTTTGTGCGCTACAGCAAGGTCTCTCGTGTACATCTGATAAGTTCTCAATCTACGAAGTTCTCCAGGTATCGAAAAAATTATGGACAATTTCCGATAAACAAGCTCTGCTGGGAATTTTTTTAATGAACTCTTGAAGGAAGTAAACAGAATAAAACGTATAATAACAGCAGACATGTAGGACAAGTGTTCCACGCTTGGTGTGATGCAGACTAGCACTAATTGGGTGACACCGTTTAATTCAATCATCCAGCGATTCGTGTGATGCTTGGTCTCCTATCGAAAAAAACATTTTTTGAACATGCTTTGCCAGCAAAAAAATCGTTAGCTTCATTAGCTAATTATGTACCTTCTTCATTTAGTTCTACTTCGCAGCAAATACAGTTGGGGATCATGTAGCGCAAAATTAGAACAGGGGCCGCAACACACAGGTGGTCGTCAGTTCGATCCCGCTTTTTGGATACCCTTCGTCCCTTCGGGAACCGCTAGTTATACCACAGTTGTCTGAGGTGGTTTGAACTCTGACGTGGTGTATCGTTAGAACTGGAAAGTCACTATGTAAAGCAAATATGCATTAAGGCATCTCTACATTATTACGAATTAAGTCGAATGCGTGCCGGATTCCTGAAGCATTGAGCAACGCTTACCGTTTTCTGTTTTTTTTTCCAGTAACAGTGATGAGCGATAAAAATGTGATGGCTCGTCATATTTGTAATGGAATTGCTTTCGAAGAATACAAAATCAGACGAATGAGAACAAATAATATTCTACTGAACACAACCGAAATTGTCACAAACTAGCGATAAACCATAATAATATCACCTCTAATTTTATGCACTGAGGATGAGATGACCAGTTGAGATGATTTGAAAGGACTACGCTAGTATATCACACTTCTTACCGAGCATAATTTCTTACTCTCGGCTAAATATACTAACTAACATCCAGCTGTCGTTCCGTTACTGAGCACTTTGTAGAGGGGACAAGGGTAGCCTCTATTCTTTTCTGTAGCCCTTGAAAGGTTTTTAATTCGAGTGCATTAGCCTGAAACACCTAGTATGAAATAACCATTTTAAAATAGCTGGACTCTTCTGCGCAGGAGGTTTACCACTGGCTGGGCTTGTTTTTGGAGGTGCTGTACTCTTGTTCACCTTAGTGACTTTCCTTGTTAGATAAACCTCCAGCTGTAGTCAAATTTCAACACCAAGAACACTTCGACCAATAAATCCCACGTTCGACTTTCTATTAACCTCGGCATTGATCAAGTAATTCTTCGTATTCTTGTTGAGCAAACGCGACGTGTTATTTTATTCTTTATTCACGAACAAGCTGAACTTTCGGCGGAACAGAGAAAGCGCTAAACCACGATTTCAATCACATTCAACACAGAATAGCTTCTTTGCACACTCACCGCTTTCTATGAGTCTTCCACTGTGTATGTCGCGTGGAGAGCAACCGCACAGAATTCATATGGAAGCGTAGTGTGCCCTCCCATCAGAATAACAGGCTTATAACCAATACCACGCGTGATAAGGAGGCATTCTTCCCTGCGGTTCATTTTCGGATTTCTGGAATTAATTCAGAACGCCTCGAGAGTTCTGCACGTTTGTTTTCTCGATTCCCGTGCGAGGATCGTGACCTGTGCTTCAAAGTCCTCCCCGCTATGTCTCTGGGTCCTATGCGTGCCTAGTGGGGGTATTTGATTTACGTTTACCGACTAGGTGTTCTTTTATGCGGACACAGAGTGGTCTACCCGTTTCGCCAATGCATTCGTATCCGCCCACCTCACAGGAGATCAGATAAACTGTACCCGAGCTCATGCAATCACCGTCTCTACCATTAGGGCAAATTAAACAATTTTGCGTTGCACATAGACGGTCATATTGGCGGTTACGAACTAGCTGGCGCCTAAGAGTACTCGGTGGCATTTCAACTACATCTACCGAATTCTCTAGACCCGCCCTTCTCAAGCAGCGTTTTGTGGCTGCACTTACATCATTTGAAATGAAGGGTGGGATAAACGGGACCTTTATAACGAAAAAAGCATCTAGAAGATGCTTCTCTTCATCGCCCATTATCTGAGAAGGAGTTTAAAAGTAAATACCGAAAAATTGAACCACGGATGGGTCTAAATAGCAAGGGCTGCTGGTTTAAAACCATCAGTTATCTCTCAACTAAAAGTTGACTTACCAACATGTCCCGTTTTGTACTTGCTTGTAAAAACTCATAAGTTAGTATCCAGCGATGATCTTGCGTCTACCGATCCATCATTGTTTAAGGTTAGACCAATCATTAGCTGTGTAGACGGGCCAACGGATGGGATAACGTGGTTTTTAACCCTAATATTTACCTAGTTGTTGGAAAACATTCCAGCCCATCTTACGAACACCCAGATTTTTCTGGATCGTCTACGTACTGCGCAGCCCAACAGCGCGTACGTGATGGAGTCCTTCGAAGTTACCGCCCTTTATACAAACGTGTCGAACGACTCCGCAATGCAAACCATTTCGAACTCCTTATACAACGCGAAGGAGAAATAAACATGTATGGCTTCTCGATTCGACAGTTGATGACACCCTTAAAGCAGTGCCTAAACTGCTCAATCTTCGGATGGTCCGGGAGGTACTACGCACAAATGAGAGGGTTGGCAATGGGACGACTGGCAGCAAGCCTTGCCGTTGCATTCTGTCTAAGGTGGAAGCATCAGTGACCGATTTCGAGCCGTTACTTTACTGTAGATATATAGATGGCTGTCTTGTCCCTTTGCTCATCGCAAGAGGAAATGGACAAACGTTTCGACTTGTTGAACGAACAGTCAGAGTATATCAAGTTCACCCGAGAGAAACCGAAAGAAAACTGGCTTCCATTCCTTAACGTCCAAATTAACCTGTGAGAAAATGGCTACATTACGGAGTAGTACCGAAAGCCAAGTAGTAAAAACATCTTGGTTCATTACCTCTCCCTCTCACGCCTCTCACACGAAAAGGGCGCTTGTAGAAAAACATATTTCGAACAGCAGCCAACGTGTGCACGTGAAGAGAGCAGAGACAGTAGTCCCGGAACTTGGCACGGCAAATAGCCATTTCTGATGGCTACGAAACTGTAGCTCGAGACAGGTGTAGGGGAAATCCTAGGCCTCCAAACGACAACTCTAGCGATAAAAATGGTCCCGTTTATCCTACCCTTCATCTCAAATGATGTAAGTGCAGCTACGAAACGCTGCTTAAGAAGGGCGGGTTTAGAGAAATAGTTCGTAACCGCCTTTATGACCGTCTATGTGCAACGCAAAATTGCATAGTTTGCCCTAATGGTAGAGACGGTGATTGCATGAGCTCGGGTACAGTTTATCTGATCTCCCTGTAAGACGTGCGGAGACGAATACATTGGCGAAACGGGCAGACCCCTCTGTGTCCTCATAAAAAGAACACCTAGTCGGCAAACGTAAACCAAATACCCCCACTAGGCACGCATAGGACCCAGAGACATAGCGGGGAGGACTTTGAAGTACGTGTCACGATCCTCACTCAGAAATCGAGAAAACAAACGTGCAGAACTCTCGAGGCGTTCTGAATTAATTCCAGAAATCCGAAAATGAACTGCAGGGAAGAATGCCTCATTATCACGCGTGGTATTAGACAGTATATAAGCCCGTTATTTTGATTGGGAGGGCATACTACGCTTACATGTGAGTTCTGTGCGGTTGCTCTCCACGCGACATATTCAGTGGAAGACTCATAGAAAGCGGTGAGTGTGCAAAGAAGCTATTCTGTGTTCAACGTGATTGAAATCTTGGTTTAGCGTTTTCTCTGTTTGGTTATGGAGGTGTTTGGCCGAATAGATTGTTGGCAACTTGACCTTTCCAGGCTCCGAGGAAGGCGAAATCCGCCGAAACGTCAGCTTATTCGTGAATAAAGAATAAAAATAACACCTGAAGTTTGCTCAACAAGAATACGAAGAATTACTTCGACCAATCGTCGTCCACCATTGTAGGATAATTAATAGAAGCAGTGTCTGATGAAAAATAAACACCTCTGCCTTCCAGATGTTTTTAGTTCTTTTTGAGTGTTCAAGCAGTACAACAGAAAACAAATATTAACTGTTAAAAAGCAGGTCCCGGAATTGCTAATTTATTCTACGTTAGGAAAAGTTGAATTTTTACAATTTTCTCCAAGCGATCAAAAGAGGTGCAGTTTGTTTTTCCGGAGTTGGGCACGAATCTTTGTTGGATTATGGATTTTGTAGTTTTAAACTTGTTTCTGTACTTGTACCCACAGCTGAAGTTATTTTACAGATCACGGTATAAGACTCGCATGCGCTACCATGCTCGAACAGGGCCACCACCATGGACTACGATTGCGGGTGAAAGGAACGAATGGCATATGTGCTGGGGTCCGCACAGCTCGTGAAGGCGGACCGTCCAAGTACCCAAGTAAACTTGTTTCAATAAGAATTGAAAACTTTATTCCATTAGTGAATGGACGGCAATTTTATGGAAAATCGGAGAAAGAAGATGAAAAACTACCAGTTCGAGTTAATCATTTTGGACTAAGTAGCTCAGAAATCTTTAGAACGGTCGAGTGATTAATGATTGGTAGAGATTGGCGATTAGTAAAGACTGGTAACGGACCATGTATATTATCACCTGTTGTCCTGTTGATCGTCTAGTGGGTCGAGCGGGCACCAATAAATCTTCCATTTCTTCCATGTTGCTTGCAGGAGTAACCCAGTTGGTTCTGTTCGTTCTAGGGACTCGTTGAGCATCATATCGTTCTTCTACGAATAGTATTGAATTTAGGGTTTTCGTGAATAACTCTTTGATCATCAGATTGGCGACAGAGCCACCAATCGGCCACCAGATTGTTTCAGCACTACGTTTGACATCCCGAAGAATCCAGTCACTAACGGCTCTTCTCTATCGGTTGTCGTTCACACTCACTACGTGTCCGGCCCACCTTATGTTCGACCGTTTGGCGTATAGAAAGGCTTCTTTGATTTTCGATCGTTGACGCAGGTCGGCGCTTCGGATCCCTTCCCTCACTTGAACGACACGGGTCCTAGCATCGTATGTTGTTGTTACTATTATTATTATTACTATCATTATTATTATTGTATATGCATTGTAGTTTCCTTATTCTTCTTTGTTGAACGAGGTCAAGTTCATGATTCCACTTTTCACGGAGTTCAGCACCAGGATTTATCAAGCAATAAGTGTTCTACTATGTTAAAATCATGGCTTAAAGTACAAATGATAATGTGTTCGATGCCGATTAATTTCTTATCTGAGCGTCATTTATCCAATACTATTAGTAGTATCGTGACAGTGATCTAAAAAAGACAATGTAGGGCCTCACTAATGTATGACATCTCTGTTTTCGTCTTTCACGACAATGGTAATGGCAACTTTCCACCCGTAGAGGTATGATGTTCTAGAATACCTGTCTTTGTAGAATGGAACTATTGTCCGTGTGTACTACAGAACACCTCTAGCCAATTCGCTAAACACGAAAGAAAACAGTCTGTTACAGCTCTGACTGAACTGATCACATTTTATTACTTGGTCCTGAAATGATCGCTTATCTTCTTTATGGCTAATCACAAAGATACGTGGCGCGTTCATCGTGGAGGTGATGGCGGCTAAACATGGATCATTGGCTACAATGACGAAAGTTGATTTCGATGATGGATTTCGATGCTGTTCTACGTTGGATTAGGTTATTAATCATCTTAATGTATGCATGAGTAAATGTTCTTGCGTGTATCTGGTGATTGCTCTTTAGGTGTTTGTGGGACATCGGCTAAGAGCCTTCAATGAAATGAGCTCGAAGTGCAATGGAGGCGGGTCGTAGGACTACATTATATAAATGCTATATATGCTTCGGCAGAGCATTACAAGCTAATCGTAGGCTTATCCAAACCTTTCTCATCTAAGAGCAGAGCTCATTGAAGTACCCTCTCAGCATCCTTAGCAGATACTAGCAAATAAAGAGTTTTGTACCAGGGTTATATTCTTTTTTATCGTTTAAGTGAACCGAGCCAAGGAACCAGTAAAAAATTAGGGCGAATTCCGTTCGAGTTATTAGGCTTTAAGAAGGTGATAAGGTGCCATCTTAAATCTAACACATTCTACCCGATTTGTGATATTCACTACTAATGAAATTTAACAACACCTTGTCAGTTGTTGTTTATTTCCATTTCGGATAGCTGTCCTCCGTAATTGAGTACTACAAATTAGTAAAAGATCTTGTGTTAAGCTTCAACATTTTCGGAAGACGTCTAGAAGTTTTTGCTATGGCTAACGTTTCCACGTCATCCTCTCCTTCAAAACCTTACCGATTCAGAAAATATTGCTGAAAGATTCCAACGGCTCAGATTGATCTGATCATATCGAAATTTATGTTTAAATTCACTGACTTCCTTAGACCTAACATCTCATTCGATTCAATTCAATTCGATTCGATTCGATCCGATTCGACTCGATTCGATCCAAAAATATCACATTTTATGCTTTTTTTAGAGTATTCAATTTATAGCCTTCTAAAGTATCCCGTGTTTCGTTCCTGGTCTACCTAAATGAGATTTCTCTGTCATGTTTCACGTTTATCACTCTATCGGTTATTTCCTTAACATTTTTATAAATTCTTCATTAGAACTCAGTCTGAATTAAAATATTCTTGTGTTGTAATCGTATTCTATACATATTTTCGTAATACGACCATCGTGAATGCTTAGTGGAGACTCGTTCGATAAGCTCCAACCCGTTCAGGTCCATTGCTGTCATTGGCTGATTCGTGCTAACCAATAACAAAAGAGCAGCTCTGTTGCACGTTTCTCGCCCATCGTTCTTCGCTCGTCGCTTTATCTCGCGTCATTGCCGCAAATATGTAATGTTCTTACGTATATAGTTTTTAATTGTTTAGTTCCGTCGTGTCTGAATGTTGCTCTTGCTTTCTGTCGTTTTGTTGTGCTCATTAGCATACGGTTTCGAAGAACAAGCCGTTGACACTGTGCTGCGAGATATTCGTGCCATCGCACCGTCATACTCTTCATGGTTTGTTACAGTTTCAGTACTTTGCTTTCTTCTGCAACGAAATAAAGAAAAAATTGGAAAACACCCCATAGAAACTTTCTTTTCGCTTTATGCTGAATGGATGCATCAAGAAACGTCTAGTAGCAAAAACTCTCACGAAGAAAAAAGAGCAGTGCTCGTTCTGAATGAGCAATGGATTTCACACGTTGTTTTAAGGTCGATTTAATAGGAAAAGAAGATACCCACATTCATCTTTCTACGCTCATAATTTTTTATTACGAAACAATCCTTTCCGAAGTTTCGAAACTCGGCTTTTGTATTGTTTCCTAGCATCTTCTTTTACTTTTGCTAATAGAGTCGTGTGCACGGCAGTCGTTAGAGGTCCCTGCATGGTTACAGGTTCGATACCAAGCTCCGTGAAAACCAAACACCCCACCCCTCCAGGGTTGGTAAATTCGTACCAGACTTGTTTCATACGATTAAAACATTAAAATGGTGAATCGCAAACCTCTACAGGTCACATTCATTATGTAGACCAAATATCCATTCAACCAGTTGTGGTGCTACGAGTGGAGACAAATTCATTGTGCATTCATAAAAAATTGGTCATCGCCAAACACCGTACTTCAGTTCATTTTCTTATCTTCTGCTTATTCATAAGCAAAATGTCGTGAAGAGGACCATTTATCGGTCTTGAACTTTTACTTCCACGACTCCTGAAATGTTTATCACCAACCTGAATACTTGAGTAGTTGGATGAATCAGTTTCAACGGTTACTCTGGCCTGCCATTTTCTATAGGCTGCGTTCCCTCGTGACCTATGTCCATTGTGACTTTTCAATTCGTCCATAGCGTCCATGGTAATCATTCCGTAATCCAAAAATCGCTTGCAGCCAGGAATTGAATTGGTTCACTCACATCACTGAAGAGGATGACTGTAACAACAGTAGAATGTTTGAAAAATAGCACTAGAAATCAAAAACTATTGCTGCCAATGTAGTGTAGCGAAACCATGGTCCTTCCCTAAAGAGATTGACTAAAACCGTTCTCTATTCTATTTTTTCAACTTAATTTGAGCGAGAAAACTAGCATCTAACAGCCTTTAGAGCCATGGCATTGCACTAGCTTATATGGACGATGATATCTGTATAGACATTTTCTATTTATTGCCTAATCTTTTTTCATCGCAGCGTATGATGTGAAATGTAACTACGATGGTGCCGAGACATTTGCAAAACTCCGACCGGCAGGTGCCTGCGGTGAGAATCGAACTCGATATTATGCTTTACGGGGGCTAACGCGTTCACCACCACACCACGCACCCACCACAGACACCTGCTGTTCAGAGTTTTGCATATATCTCAGCATCATTGTGATGACTTTCTAGCCTTTGGTTCGCTCAAACTCCTCTACATCGATGTAGCTAGTTTTTACCCTAAATCTGAAGTTCTCATTCCACCGGTTGAGAAAATGTCGTGAAAATGGATTACTTCTGAACTTGACAATCGGGAATAAAAATTTGTAATACGGATGAGGTTTTAGAATAGCTCCTTTCTATTTGGATGTGAAGAGTTCCTACTTCAGGAATTGGATCTAGAAGTTTTAAAAACCTAAATATTTCTGTTAATCTCATCAATTCGTACGATATGATGAGTTATGAATCTCCCTTTTCATTCAGAAGGAATTTCTACCGTCATTTTCATTTCCATCGCCTCTCATCTCCTCATCTTAAGATCGGCTTTTCAAAGTTTTGACACGGAAGTATATCACGTTTAGAACTAGTATTTTCACCACATTCATTGCACTTTTTGTTATCCTACTATTTTTAATTTAGAAACTACACTGCTAGTGATTTTATCAGCTTCAATCAACTCAAAAAAACAACTTCACATCAACGATTTGTACTTACAATGATTGTTATTGGGTGTGGAATATTGTAGAGGCCGTTTACAGACGTCATTATATTCTTATTGTAAAGGCGGAAAAGTATAAAGTAAGGAGAAGTGTCTTGTTATCACGCTTGACCTCACGCCATACCTCAGGCTGACTCCATGGCCTGACGCAGGTACAGTCCTTGCCCAGGTATTACTCTGTGCGGCTGCTCACCAACAACTAATTGAAACACTTGCAAAGAATAAAACGATGGATGTTTAAATGAAGCTGTTTCTTACACGAATGCAAATTTACTTGTTAAGTTTTTATCTGCTAGGGTTATGAAAGTGTTTGGCTGAGTAGATCGCTTGTCAATTTGACCTTTCCAGGCTTCGAAGAAAGCGAAACCGCTGAAACGTTAGCTATTGTATCCTAATAAATTCTATAATGCCAACTTCGTGTCTGGCTTATTGAAGAAAACAGTGAATATTAATAGTACAAACAATAGTAATATTATTCATTGATTGGGCTCAGAAAATCCATGTATGGATCATATTCATGTTTATCCCTGGTCCCTATTTATCCCTATCCCTGTGAATAACTTCTTTCTAACTTTACACTCTTTGATGCAAAATCAGACCTAGAAAAACTATTCAGTTTGTCCGTTTCGCTTTGAAGATATTGCAGAAAGAACTAGTTGATAGTGCCTGATTCTTGAAAAAAAAGGAAGGCCTCAAGAAGGGTTCACACACCAAGTATAGGGAAACAATCGAAACAAGTGTGAGTTGTATACGACTCAAATATGGCGTTACATGGTTGTACACACTGTAGGCTCACAGGGCTAACTATGTAATGAGATTTTTTAATGAAAAACGCAAACTAAATATATCACGAATTGGAAATTTTCCAATTATGAACACGATGTACCGAAATATCCTTCCATATGCTACCATTGGTTAAACACTTAAATCAATTTAGTCGCAGAGCTACATTTTACTTAGAGCCCTTAATAATTCAAAAGAGGAAAAATGTCGCACGAAATTGAGAGCACGAAAGGAAAAATAATGTTAAACTAGCAAGTTTGATAAGTACATAAGCTACTCACCAAAGGAAATCCTTAGATGTCCAGAAACTACTGAACAGAGACGGGTAGGCAAAGCCATTGAAGCTCTTTCGTCCAAGCTGTTTTTGTGCGCGAAATAACATAACTGTGAGAAATACCATACTTAATCGAAAACAAGGCTCCACAAAAAGTTTGGCTTAATACATAAACAAGCTAATAGTGGAAAAACATGCTTAAGTGTCGCACAAATACGAGAAAAAAGACCTCCGATTTGAGGAATGACATCGGTTGTTGCCAAGGATATCGATGGAAACAAAAACACTGGATTCTCATTAGACTTGAAAAACTGAACGACTTAAGGTTATGTGAGCAAATAAAACAAAAGTAGAAGCCGAAGCTTTGGAAAGAGAATTTTTCTCTTGGAAACAATAGACAAGCCTATTTCAGGTGCATATTCTACCCAGAAAGATGTCGATTATTGAACAAAGACGACCGAATGATTGGATATCGTCGACGATTCTTCTAAAGAAATCTTCACTAAAAACATTTGCTGATCGGCTACTGTTATGGCGAAGAAAATCAAAGTAACAAGAAAAGAAGAGCAGTCCTCATTCCAGTGGTTATAAAGATTATCGATCTGTTGAGCATACTGTATTCGAAGGTGTCGTCTAATATTCAATAAAGAATTGATTTGATTAAGATGTAATGAGTAAAATGATGAATAGTTTGAGATCGATTTGTAAAATTTTCTTAATGAATTCCTTTCTTTCGAGTATTAAAATTCAGGCAAATCAAAAGAAGAACTTATACATATGTAACATTTCCGACGAATAAGCATATTGCTGGCTTTTACCTACGCGTTTGCCATGATTTGCTTAATTGGTTGGTGAATGATGGAAGCACAGAAGCACAGTACTCCCGGCTTGAACCCGCGTCCGGCGACAACAAGTCTT
The DNA here is from genome assembly GCA_018806985.1 of Angiostrongylus vasorum. Taxonomy (NCBI): domain Eukaryota; kingdom Metazoa; phylum Nematoda; class Chromadorea; order Rhabditida; family Metastrongylidae; genus Angiostrongylus; species Angiostrongylus vasorum. Next base: position 40,231 of record JADANN010000314.1, read on the forward strand.
CCACCCCCCACTCGGGTCTACAAACTGATACCAGACTCTGGGATAACCTCACTATCCGTGAAAACAGACGGCTACCTGTGCCAAATACATGGAGACGATGTACTTGAAGTCAATCCAGCATTCACGGGCGAATCAACTCCATTGCCATTCAGTGACACCCATGAAGTGGACACCTTAAGTGACAGCCGAATCCGCGCGTAAAATTGCGATGTGAAAAAAATGAACAACATTGGTTATAGGTGCCATGAAATGCGGAAGTTGTCTTAGCTCGATCTCCCACCCTGGGCTCAACAAGCCCCTCCATGCATTCAGAGTAGACGAATTGATACCAGACATGTCTGGGAGAGTAAAACACTGATTTGACGCATCTATGTTCTTCTAAAAGTCATTGCATAGGGCAAATATGCATTCGATCGTCATATTACGCCGCGAATTGAGTCAAATGCACGGCGCGCCCATAGGACTTAATCAATGATGAGTGCTTTTACGCGTCAGATCTGTGAGTAGAACTTCATGCGATCCATAAATCGTTATAGACTGAACTGTGCCACCATCGCGTCCATCTTCCATGTCCATCGTCGTCACGGAGTTTCCATCCTCTTAGACTCCACCTAAACTCTTCATGATTTCTCTGTCGCCAACTGCGAACTCTACGGGCCCGGTCTCTTCTCGGAATTTAAGGCGAGATACAAAATTTTCGTATCCGTCTACACTTTGTGGATACGGTGGATACATTCTCTTAAGACATCGTTGAAGCACTTTGAGTGGTGATGCGTGTTAGCCACTAATACATTCGGAGGAATCAAACTTATATTTGAATTATTTGATATAAATCACATTCCAAGTAGAATGAGAGAACTCGCTGTCTAAAGTTTATAGTCTATAAACAAGTAAAGGCTCATTTTTCCGCCCTTCCATAAATCTCTATAACGTGCCAAAGTTTACTCGCCGTAACGGAGCACGCCTCAGTGAAAAAGTGTGCGTATTGATTGGTTGACAATGCATGTGTGTGTCGTCATACTCCATAAATTTCTTATATATCTTAAATATCGAGTACATTTGCTATACATTATCAAACATGTGTTATTTGGAAGTTCAACTAAAAACACCCTGAACTATCAGGAGCATTTCAAAAGAAACCACCTCGAACAAAAAATAACACATTCACCTCCTTCCATAGCATCTCTAGAAAGCAGAGAAAACTGGAATTTACTGCAGCAACTTTTGATGCGGATAATAGGAACGTCAATGGCCAATCACCCTTCCAATTATTCTTCCGTAAAATAAAAAAAAGCCTTTCTGCTCTTTGTCTCCATCAAAGAGAAGTAAATTGCCAACTCCGTGAAGTGTGACGGCTAGGAACGGAAAACTCGTTGATGCTCTGTCGAGGCACAGTTGACGACGAACATGAGAAATGGTAAAGGGATAGAAAAAAGGACATAAGCCAGGCGATTAAAGGACATATGGTACGGTGAGAAGCATGTGCACTGCAGTGGTTAGAGGCACCCACAATAGAAGAGGGTTCGATCCGTGCCCAGGCTTACCAAGCGTTCCATCATTCCGGGTCAGTGTATTGCTCCCAGAACTGTTTGGGATGATAGCAGTATTGATTCGACACGTCGATAGGCCACGGCAAATGATTGTATAGACCAGAAACGCATTCAATCATCTCTACGATACTCGATGAAGTCGAATGCATGGCGCATCCTTAAGGTATTGATCACCGCCGAGAGCTTTATCTTTTTTGCATAATACTTCAGGTTGCGTTTCAAATATGTTTATTAACCGAATTGAATTAAAAACACGTACGGAAAAACGTGAAATCATTATTAATAAATGGTTGACCGAATACGCAAGATGTAACTGGTTGTGACTCGGCTGTGCAACAAGCGTTATGGTTCGACTGTATGACTCGACATCGACAATCATGTCATCACGCAGTCCTCAATGGAATCTTGTGGATCCCATGATGGATGTGCTAACACCCACTGAAGGTGGGTCACACTTTCTGGATACCTAAATCGAAACCCAAATATTGTATTAACATATAGCTCGACGAGAATTTCTCGATCACTAGAGCATTTCAGGCATTTAGTTCTTCATAGATTTATTAAAGAAACTTTATTCCACCTCATTAATTGCATACATTATTTTTTATAAAGCGTTTTTTAATTGGATGTACTTGGAATTAGCACTTCCAAAAAGTTGGTGAAGAAATTTAAGTTTTAAAGCTTCAAGCACAGAAGGTAGTGGACAGGAAGGAAAACGATTCACTGGAGAACATCATCATGTCTTGCTGCTCGAAATCCAGCTTGTTCATCTACTTTCGTGTTCGAAATTAGAGCTTCGAAGTAATGCGGTAGGAGGTATTTATGTAATAGGCTTCAGTAGATCAGAACTTCGAGTGATAACTTGTATTTTATAGGAAAAGATCGAACCAAGACATTTTCGCCATCGTATCGAGCTGTGTCTTCATAGGGAAGGAAGACACACCAAGTCATTTTGCTTTAAAGTTGATGGCGGCCGTTATTCACGCATCACATGCATTGTGTACAACACAGCTCGTGCACTTTGTGTTACTAATAGCTATTCAATTATAGTGTGTATAAATTAGGTGTTTATCAATATGTTAAATAGGTTATAAAAATAACGAGCACCATTGTGGGACATCCACAATATTGATTTTTTAATTTTTGCTTGACTCCATATTACAAATATTAGTTTTCTAATGAAGCTGAGATATTCGCAAGACTCCGAAGCGCTAGTGTCTGTGATGGCGATCGAACACACTATTACCCTTTCCGAGGGCTAACGCGTTCACCAACACACCGTACCAGTCCTTCCTTTCGCCTTTCTCTCAACCGTGTTATTGATCCATAGGGGCTACTTGCAATTACACGTCAAGGGGGATCAATCTGGAGAGTACAAATCGACATTGAACCCAGTTAAGCTGAAGCTGTGATGTAAATCACAATGTAGACACTTCTTACTTACTGTCTATTCTTTTTATCGCAGGCTATGAACTGGTAGGTAAAACGGCTGAGAGAAAAGCGAAACTAACGATCCACAAGATGTGGTGGCGACCGCGTTAGCCCCGCAAAAAGTAACAGCGTGTTCGATCCCAACCATTGACACCTGCCATCCGGAGTTTGCAAATATCTCAGCCTCATTATGATTATATTTCGCCTAATACCTTGCCATTAAAAAAACCAGTTGGTAAAAGGTGACTACATTACTTTTATAATTATAGAAGTAGCAAATACGAGGGTGAAATAACACAGCATTGGTGTCTAAACACAATCATACAGTAATAGATATCAATTCCGATGTTGGCCTTGAAACACTCGACTGGCTTAAATATCACTTTTGGACCCATAATTGGAAAAAATTTTTGGGTTTTTCCTATGGACACACGTACAAACAAACAGTCCATCTTGTCTTTTTTAAAATTGTTTCAAATTGAAGGTCTTCAGTTGAAAATCTTACCTCCAGTGTCCACAAATTAAATAACCTTGATAAATGTCTTTACTTTTATCCACTGCCCACTTTTTCCATCCTCAATGACGGGTGTCAGCGTCTCCCTGGTTACCCATGATAAATTCCACTCTTTTTTTAAATTTTTTAAAGCGCTTCTGCCTATCCTAATGGTTTATCACTTTATCGGAGCAGAGTGCAGTTCAGACAGCATGAGCACCATCATCTAAAAAGGTCTCGTTAGCAAAAATTAAAGTATATTCCATGCATGGATTTGGGTTCGTAGTGCCAGCTATCATGGTTTAGGCTGCTGTGGAATGTGTCTCGGCACCAAACATCGATGAGTTTGATAGGACTGGTGGAACTAGCACGTCCTTTCATGCTGATAAGAAACTCTGAAACTTAAACCGGATATTCGTCCAAAGGGTAAACCAATGGCAGAATCTGTTAGTAGTCCAGTCAACATGGCGGCAAATATCCTTTCGAACAACAAGTGCTCGCTACAGCCTGTGTTAACGACCTGAGATTGACCTCGAGTGCTCGATCTTGGGATGTGAGAAAAAAATTCCTTTGAACTAAGAAGAAAAGGACGCTAAGCAAGATTAAATCATGTTACGGTGTGTGCAAGCCATAGAGAGAGATAATCTATGTCTGTGCACAAGTAATTCTATCAATATGGTTTATATTATAACAATACTGTGGCACATGTTTTTTTGTCACAACTCAGTCAGTAGATAGCAGACTATAACTTATCTTTACCATTCAAAAATTACGTAGATAAGTTTGATAATTGTAAAGAATGGAATATAACGAAGCAGAACACCGACCTATTCAATAGCAGATCAACATTGCACATAGTGTAGCTGCATACGCAATACGTCACAGAGCTATGCCCTTCTTCAGATTGTTTCTAAAAGCATAGCTGGGAAAATTACACGACATTAGTCGTCTTTTCGACGTCTTGTTGAGAAGTGGTATTAATGCCTTTTAATACGTGCAACATCCCTGCTCGACCCGCCTTGGGCCACCAAGCCTCCTATTCATCCGTGGGTCGGCAAATTGGTAACAGAGTTCACTGGAACCAGCTGGCTTCCTCCCACCCCTGTGAGAAAGCCTTAACACGGCTATTTCAAAATACCAGAGAGAATCTACTGTGGCTTGAATTCAACGACATTTGTAAAGAGGACCGAAATTCTGAGGCATGATCGGAACCCAGAGGCAAATTCAAAAGTCGTCGTGAATGATGGATGCGAAAAAACGAACTGGATGAAGGGATTTACTTACGATATATAATGTCGGGTCATGCATATTAAAACAATGGCGTTCCTATGTGGAGCTTCTTAATGAAATCTCCCTTAATTGGTAAAGACTGAGCGAAATTTGTCAGACGAGTTCATTTTTAATTCTTTTTAGTGATGCTAAGATATTTGCATAGAACCAGCTGAGAGACAGGCGAAACGAAGGACCCGCATGGTGTGGTGGTGAACGCGTTACTCCCCGGAAAAAACAGTAGCGCGTTCGTTCCCCACTGCATAGGCACCTGCAGTCCGGAGTATTTTTTTGTTCCTATTTTACAGCGGGACACTTTTCCTTTATGCCCAAGTTTCCTTTGATTTTTTCTGGGAGTTAGCCCAAGATTTTTCCGCACTATTCTTCCAAGTTTGAGCTCAAACTGTGAAGAGAACATCTTTATCAAGGCGAAAACCCAAGGAATTGCTCAACGAAACTAATGAAATGGGAAAGTGGAACCATTTGTATTGCCTAAAAGGAAATGAAAAGTTGTGAACCCACAGCACATCCAACAGTAGTGACGTGGCTGGTTGTGACGTTACTCCCCCTCTCCTGTACAATCTAGGATGTACGACGATTTTCCAGTCAATGAAATCTTCATCTAGAAGAAGAATTCTTCATCATTGAAGAAATACTAACTGAAAACTGTTCATTTGAGCTGATATGATTCTAAACGACAACTGTTCCAACGATTTTAGATTCACTGTTATTTTCAAATTTCAAAGTGAGTTATGTCAGTTCAGAGGACGCGCGTGGCGCAGTGTTTTGGGAGACGCCCTGCAACACACAGTGGAATCGATCCCTGTGCCCATGGCCCACTAAACCTTCCATCACTCCGGGCTCGGCAAATTGGTGCCAGACTTGTCTGGAAAGATAGCATCAGTAGCTCGATACATCGGTAAGCCACCGCGAGTCATTGTAAAGGCCAGATATGCATTCAATCACCTCCAAACGATGCTTAATGAAGTTCAGTGCATGGCGCATCTCTCGGAGATTGACCAACGCCGAGAGCTTTATCCTCTATCCTTTATGTCAATTTAGGGTTTAAATTTATCGCCGACTTCTACTGAAGTGGCCTATACTAGCATCAGTCCTACTTTCACATCCCTGAAAAATGTCAGGGTTTTACCAAGTTAATATTATATCCGAAAAGATAGAAATATCCATTGCTGTACATGAAAATGGAAACTCCTTAGACAATTAATATTATAAGACAAAATTCACCTGGACAAAACAAATGTCACTCCTTTTCGCAATTTCTCTTTAAAATTACTCCATTCGCCCAGGTATCGTTGTAGTCTTTTTTACCCCTGAATATTAAGTTAAATTGAGATAGTTACGCTTTTAAACACTAAATATTTTCTTGTGCATAAACACAGGCATTGGTTGTTGCTAATGTATTACAGAAGTGAGCAGTTCCACTATCGTATGAATCAATGTTGACCGGTAGACAAAAGAATAAAAAACGCAAAGCCTTCAAACTCTGAGGAATACGCCACGCATTCACTTCCATTCCTAGCATCGTAAAGGTGATTGAATGCATATTTTACCTAAACAGGGACTTGCGGTGAGCCTACCTATCTATCAAGGCAGTATTTTATTCCCTCTTTATAAAGTCTGGAATCAATTAGTAGGCACTGGAATGCTATAAGGATTTATTTGCACAGATCGGCGGAATCAAACCACAGGCCGATTCATTTTGTGATTGTATAACACCGCCTAAACTTGCGCTATCCGTGGCCGATCAATAGGCATTGTACAAACGTAGTCGTAGTTTAAGAAGTTGTGTACTCATATACGGAAGACTTCAGAGGTTTCATCGTGGCTTTCAACAGCCACTTAATCAGTAGTCGGAGAATTTTTTTGACTTCTGGGTAGCTTTACCAGAAATCTACACATTTCCGTCGTTAGTTGGTGCAAACCTCCAGTTGCTAGGAAAGCAATGGTTCAGTCTCTCGTCATTACTGCACCCTGTTCTTCCTAAAGCCCACCGGTACTTAAAGTTATGGTATTGTGTTCACCAAAAATAAATCGATTTCTCTTTTCGTGAAAAGAATTGTCTAACCTGTAACAAAGTAGTGCCTCAATAGCGGCGAACAGTAAAAAAATAGACAAGTATTTGCTTCAACATCATTTCATAATAGACCTATCTTTACCAGGAATGATAGAATTGATAACGTTGAACAATCTAAAAGTGTTTTTATCCAAAGAAAACAGCTTTGTGTTGTGTTTTCATTATTTGTGGGGTGTTGATTGATTCGCTTCATGGATCACCAGCTTTGTAGAGATATATCTTCTAGGTTTGGCCATAAATCGACCATCCATAACGATAAGCATAAATTATCACTAAATTCTGTTCCTTTCGAACCGGAAATTTATCTAGGACTTCTTCACAAGCTATCCAATCAGTTTGATTCAATCCCTTGTGAATCTAAAGACGAAGAGACAGGCTTCTCCAAAACTGCTGTTTCCCTTTTTTTCGTTGACGACGTTCGTCTTCTATCCAAACGAGTTTGTTGTTTTGGTGCATTTGTCCTGCTCATTAGTAGGGTTGCCCCTCATTTTATTTTTAGACGTGCTATCCAGTTATACGCAAATAATTCACATTCTTCCTCACACACTGTCCTCAAATAGCCGGTCGGTCGATCGATCGAGTTATTACAGTAACTGCTGCCTGAATAGGAAATGCTACAGTCGTGGAGGAATCCGGGACAAAGACAGCAAATCGCCCTTCGGTTCATAAGTGCTAGCATCTCGGTCTTGTAGAAAGCTGGAAATATGCTATCGCGCTGTTTCTGAGAGGAGAATAATCGACCAGCATCCAGCATGTCAATGATGAAAAAAGACGATTGGTACTTAATCCGCAACCGACCGCACAGCCGAACACCATCACCAACATGGATGATGGCTGAAAGGTAACAAATCAATTTTAACTAATGCTAGAGTGCGCTACATGTGAGAGCGAGCCATCTCAGCAGCTAAGTAAGTATTCCCATATGGGAGCAGGCAAAAAAGGGCGCGCGTAGCACAGTGGCTAGAGGTGACCTGCGGGTATACACATGGTCCATGGTTCGATCCCGTACCTCTGGTTTATCAAACCTTTCTATCCCTATGGGGTCGCCAAATGGTACAGACTTGTCTGGGAGGACAGCAGCACTAACCCCCATACATCAAAAGCCCACTACAAGTCATTGTATAAGCCAGAAATGCAATATAATCACCTCTATGCTGCCTAATGAAGTCGAGTACATGACGTATCTCTTAGGGATTGATCAACGCCAAACGACTGATTCCTTCAGGCTTGTGCTAACAATGTCCATGTGGTCTATACGCTTTTAAAGCAATTGATCGCTTTGTTTCCACGAGGGTAAAAATAAAAATGACTGTCATGTACAAATGTGTAAACGAACACCAAGCAAAATAAAAAATTGAGGAAAATGCAATAAATCTTATTTAAAATGTTGATCTTTTATTCTCTGCCTACTACAATTTCTCATGTCAGGGTGTGATGTGAAATACAACTACAACGATGCTGAGATATTCGCAAAAACTTGCGCCCAGGGCTAGATCGAACCACGTTTGTCCTTTCCGGGGGTTCGCGTATTACACACTGCACCACTCAGGCCCTTGTTTTGCCTTTCTCTCAGTTAGTTTTTCTACCTAACCCTGCCATCAGTAATCACCTTCAGCAGGGTTGATCTGGGAGCACAAATCGGCATTGAACACAGTTAAGCTGAGGCTATTGTCGAAACAATGTTAACCTTTTATTTGCTGCCTACTTTAGGTAGGAAAGTAGCTGAGAGAAACGCAACGCGAGGGCCACAATGGCGTAATGTGTAAAACACGAGCCCGCAGCGAGGGTAGTCGTGGTTCGATCCGGCCCGGGATGCAAGTTTTTTGAATATCTGAGCATCGTTGTGGTTGTATTTCACATTTTACCCTGCCGTGTAAAAAATATATTAAGCAGAGCAGGAATGGATTGCTTAGTAGGTCTAGGACGTTGTGGAACAAGTCCTATGCGAGTAATTGGGCGAAATTATTAATTACAGCGCATCCAACGGCTCTGAAACAAAACTGTCGTAAAGAAGAGGCAAATGCATAAGATTGTGACATTTCTGGGCCGAAAATAGCATAAACAATCCAGAGCCTGAGTGCAGTTTTGAAATGATCGCTTACTTTTTTTCCAGATGTATTCAGTTAATGTAACGACAAGCTTGATTACTATAAAGCACATTTATCAGGCGAGACCTTTCCCCCTATATTCATGCCGCACTTTCTTCGATATCAGCTACTCTGTCGATAAGCGATCATCGCTTTCCGCTCACATCATCCACATTACCCAGATTTCTGAACAGGTTTTTGCTGTTTATGACGAAGACGCTTTGAGATTTAAAACCGGTACCTGAACTCCTTAGAATTTTCACCGTTTTTAATAAATTTTATTCTATAAGTAATTGCTCGTAAACCGCCAGCGATGACCATTAACTGATCTGAAGAAGAAACGAGGTAGCAATCCACTGTTTGTCTCACCTTTATCAGCCGGCTTTATTCAAACCAGTACTGGTTGTGACTGTCCTGGCGCCAAGACATTTTTTGGATATATTGCCACGAATTCTCTTTTCACTGACCCTGCCTCGGCAAAAACAAGTCAAATTCCGTTGAAGATGGACGGTGGCAGATCGTTGCTTACAAGGACGTGTCGTACCGAATTAACATCAAAACATTGTGTATGCTGTAAATCTCCATTAAGATGAATCAGTCCTGTGTCAGTTATACGATTAAAATTCCATGCACATTAGTGTTCCAACCGTGGTTATGTTCCGATCTTACTCATCAGTGCTTCTAAACTGCTGGTCACGAGTTCTTGAGTGAAGATCTTACTCTGGCTTTCACTATATCCCTGATCGCATCCTTGAACGATCTTTTCACCATCGTTAGGATTTTTTGTGGAGGAACCTTATCACCTGCATCAGCTGTCGTCCCGTTGATCGCCGAGTGACTCGAACGGGTACCAGGAAACCTCCCATTCTCCCTGTCGTGTGCAGGAATAGCCCAATGTTTCTGCTCGTTCTAGGAACTCGTTGAGCATCACACCTTTCGTCTAGGGACATTCGTGAAGAACTCTGAACATCGAGTCCGCGGTCTTCCTGCAGTACGTTCGACATCGCGATAGAAAAACTAATTGCTGACTGCTCACGTCCATCGCCTGCCGTCAAAGGGCACCGTGTGGGCAGCCCACCTGATTTTCGATATTTTAGCATACCTCGCAGCATCTCTAATCTTTTATCGTTGACGTAGGTCGGAACTTCGCATTCCCCTCCCTTACTTGCGTGATACAAAGTACTCATAGCATCGTTATGTTATGTTATTCGCCAAGTTGTCTGGCGACTAACAGACATGAGATCCCTCTATGAGGGAGATCCGTGGAATGGATTGGAGAATACCACAACGAAATAAACCGAATAATGTTAAATCAAAGGTTTTGCCTAACTGATTTGCTGTTATCCCAAAATTCTACGTGGGATCAGACCAACAACTCCTCTGTGCAAGACTTCAATTCTCGCAAAAAGGAGCAAAAGCCGACAAATTCTGAAAACGACGTCCCGAAATCATAAACTAGGATCTACTCAGTTTATTAGTCGTTCCTACGAAGATGGCATATAGATAGCAATGACGAGAAATACGATTGTCTCATTCAACATCTTCACGTTACCTCTATGAAAGGTAAGAGTTCGAAAGCCACCAAGAGACGTCTGTCTCCAGAAGCAATCAAGCTGATACCTTAACGTGAAGGAATCCTACAAGGTTCCATTTCTCATGGAAGGGAAAGAAGAGAGAAGAGCCCCACCTAGGCCAAGGCTGCAGAGGTTGGGAAGAGCATTCGCAAAGCCTACCAAAAACCTCGCCAGTTACAAGGCCAGGATGATTGCACTCCGACTCCCAGAAGGAAAAGTCAAATGTTCCAAAAAAAAAGCAAAGAGAAAATACGATAACTACTGGGATTTCTTCAATAGCCACGTCCTCCCTCCCCTCATATGAAATACAGGAGGACCGATATGTTGTGCGACTGGTTCTCACTTGCGAAATCCGACATTCTATTTCGTCGGTGAAAAACCTAACACCCATAAGTCGGGACAGGATAAGATCTGAACACCTGAAGAACCTTCCGCCAGTCCTCGTAAACACACTGGCTCGGTTCTTCACGTAGTTACCCGTCTGAATGCAAGGTCCCTACTCAGTGGAAGACCAGTAAGACCGTGTTATTGTTCAAGAAAGGGTGACCTACACGATATCGGCAACTATCGCCTAATCTGCTTGCCGTCTGTCGTCAAAAAATTTTTCACTGGAGTCATCCTAAACAAGCTTGGCAGAACACTGGACGAAGGGCAGCCATGTGAGCAAGAAGGGTTTCGAAAAGGACTTAGTGTTATAGACCACATCCACATGATAACAAGACTTATTAAAGTATAGCAAGAGTACAAAAGACAGCTCTGTCTCACTTTCATCGACTTAGAGAAGGCATATGAATGCGTCGTTTTCTTGTTCAGCAATCGCGAGGTTGTTAAACAGCATACATTTACTTCCATAGAAAAACACAATACAATACAATACAACAGTAGCTGACGTTTCCGGCAGTATCGCCTTCTTCAGAGCGTGGAAGGTATACTGGTACACAATTTACTAGGCCAAACGCTTCAATAACACTTACAAAAAGACGAAAAACTCTATAGTAATTACATGGTCAACAGCTTCTCGAAAAAACTCACCGCTTTTTCTACGTGCCGCCTTCCAATGAGAAAGATTAGAACAGCTGATTATAGTCGCATAAGGTTGAGGACTGCACCATCCCACATCAGAAATTGATGCGAACATACGGGGGTCAGGTCGCGTATGACCTCTGGGCATTCATCCCTGCTATTCATTGTAGGGTTTTTTGGCATTTATCCAAAAAGCCTCAAGAAGTTTTCGCGCTGGTGTTCTAGTCTTCTGCGCAAGGATATTGACTTTTACTTCAAAATCGTCCCCGTTCTTTTATACGGATACACAAAGGCCTGCCCGTTTCGCCAATATATTCATCTCCGCAATTATTGCAAGAGATCAGGTATATCGTACCTGAACTCATGCAATCACCGTCCCTGCCGTAAGGGCAAATTACGCAATTTGTTGTTTTCGCATAGACGGTCATACAGGCGGTTACGAACTAACTGACGACGTAGAGTAGCCGGTGGTATTTCAACTATCGCTACGATTCCTCTAAACCTGCCCTTCTTAAGCATCGTTTAATCGCTACGCTTACTTCATCGGTAATAAAGGGCAACATAAGCGGGACTTTCTTTTGGCCAACTGTTTCGCTTGGGTCACCGTGATTGGGGGCATAACAATACCTGAGAGTGCGCGTTTGCTATTAGAATTGGGCCCAAGCTTTGTACCATCACAACCCATTTCTAAAACGACCCTGCGTAGGATAGCATGTAACCTTTATGAGCTTCAAGATCGACTCCGCTATCAGGCCAAACAAGAAACATCAAATAGAGATAAAAATCAAGAGGCGGCGTCACTACCACCATCCCCCTTCCCTAAGATGTTTTTTAGACAGCAAGATCATAACGATGGAGTTGACATAAAATTCCGCATGTCTTCGGACAGCGTTCTCAAGACCCTTATTCAATACCGCGATAGAAAGTTTATCTCTAACCTTACAGCCGCACAAAAATATGGCATGCGAGAAATTAGAAAATTAATGAACTCAAAACAGTAAGATTGTCTGTTAGTGATAAGGGGGAAGAGTTCGTAGTTATTCCTCGCCAGCTGGATGTTGAGATAACAGAGGAACATCTTAGTGATGATACCCTCTATCGCCCATCCTCTGAAAAAGGAATACAAAAGTCAATACCGAAAGCTAAATAATCAATGGGTCAGTGTGGCAAAGGCTGCAGGTTTAAAACCATCGGTTATTTCGCACTTTAAATATCGATAAACCAACATGTCCCGTCCTATACCTACTTATTAAAACACATAAGTTGGTATCACCTGATGATCTTGCGTCAACCAATCCGTCATCATTTAAGGTTAGACCCATCATCAGCTGTGTAGACGGGCCAACGGATAGAATAACCTGGTTTTCAAGCCTAATACTTACCCAGTTGCTTAACCACATTCCAGCTCACCTCACAAACACCCAAATGTTCTTAGAACGTCTACGTAACGCGTCTTCTAATAACGCGCACGTGATGGAGTCTTTCTACGTTACTGCGTTGTAGCACCAACGTATCGAATGACTCCGCAATGCAAGCCATATTCGAACTTCTTCTTGAACATGAAGGAAGAATAAATATACATGGCTTGTCCAGCCAGCAGCTAATGGCTCTCCCCTAAAGGAGTGCCTAAATTGTACGATTTTCAGATGGTCTGGGAAATATTTCGCGCAAATAAGGGGGCTGGCTATGGGAACAGCGACTGGCACCAAGCCTTGCCATTGTGTTTATGTCTAAGATAGAAGCCCCTGTTCTCGATCTCCGGCCACTACTCTACTGCAGATATGTAGATGATTGTCTTTGTCGTCTTCTCTACGCAGGAGGAGATGGACAAATGCTCTGAATTATTGAACGAGCAGTCTGAGTACATTAAGTTCACCCGGGAGAAACCGAGAAGAGACTGGCTTCCGTTTTTAAACGTCCAAATAAAGCCTATCAAGTAGCGGTTACCTGACAAAGTGGTACCGAAAGCCAAGTAACAAGAACATCCTCGTTCACTTCCTTTCTTTCCCACTCTTCACACACAAAGAGGGCGCTTGTGAGAAACATGTTTCGAAAGCAGCCACCTCTGTGTGCACAACCAGGGAACTAAAGGAAGAATCGCGCGACTTGGTCTCGGCAAATAGCCATCTCCAATGGCTACGAAATAGTAACCCCACGAGATAAGTTTAGAAGGAGAGCGACGCGCCCAAGCGAAACAGTTGGCCAAAAGAAAGTCCCGTTTATGCTGCCCTTTATTAGCGATGAAGTAAGCGTAGCGATTAAACGATGCCTAAAGAAAGGGCAGGTCTAGAGGAATCGGTAGACGATAGTTTTGAAATAGCACCGGTTCATCTACGTCGTCAATTAGTTTGTAACCGCTCGTATGACCGTCTTTGTGAAACAACAAATTGCGTAATTTGCCGTTACGGCAGGTACGGTGATTGCATGAGTTCAGGTACGATATACCTGATCTCTTGTAATGATTGCGGAGATGAATATATTGACGAAACGGGCAGACCATATGTGTATCCGTATAAAAAAGAACACCTAGATGGCAAACGAAAACTAAGACAAGGTACCCCACTAGGCACGCATAGGATACAAAAGCATCGAGCGGGGACGATTTTGAAGTAAAAGTCAATATCCTTGCGCAGGAGACTAGAACACCAGCGCGAAAAACTTCTTGAGGCTTTTTTGGATAAATGCCAAAAACCCTACAATGAATAGCAGGGATGAATGCCCAGAGGTAACATACGCGACCTGACCCCGTATGTTCGCATCAATTTCTGATGTGGGATGGTGCAGTCATCAACCTTATGCGACTATAATCAGCTGTTCTAATCTTCCCCATTGGAAGGCACGTAAAAAAAGCGGTGAGTTTTTTCGAGAAGCTATTGACCATGTAATTGCCATAGAGTTTTTCGTCTTTTTGTAAGTGTTATTGAAGCGTTTGGCCTAGTAAATTGTATGCCAGTATACCCTTCCAGGCTCTGAAGAAGGCGACACTGCCGAAACGTCAGCTACTGTTGTATTGTATTGTATTGCGTTTTTCTATGGAAGCAAATGTATGCTGTATAACAACCTCGCAATTGCTGAACAAGAAAACGATGCATTCATATTCCAATGCCGAGGTTAATAGAAAGTCGATCCTGGGAACTGTTAAAGAAGGCATTTGACTCAAGTGAGATAGAAGCAGTCATGGATGTCCTGGGCAGCCAAGGAGATCCTACTCAGCATATAGAGATTCTTCGTGAGCTAAACAAAAAAGTTCCACAACGAAAATATCACCATCATATAAAGATATTAAACCCGACGTCAGAATAGGTATCAGGCAAGGCGACACCATCTCCATATACCAATAGGCGATACCAAAATTATTTACCGCCACCATCGAGAACGTAACGTTATGTGGTCTCTGGAATATGACAACATAGGGAGTGAAAATCAATGGTCAGGAATTGCAACATCTTCGTTTTGCTGATGACATCGTTCTTATACCATTAAATATTAGCTATGCGGAACCCTTGCCGAGTTTGGCAAAGGATGTGGGAAGATTGGTCTCTCGACTAAATCTCAACAAAGCGACTTTCATGAGGAACGGATTGGTTTCTGTATGCCCCATTCACACTCGATGAAATCAATATCTCTGAATGCTCTACCTACCCCCTACCTAGCTAGGGAAATCAACATGATGGACGACTGAACTCCAGAGTTGAGCAGGAGAAAACCAGCGGCATGGGGAGCTTTTTACGAGCATCGAGGACCATAGTCTGTACCCAACTTTTTCGACTCCACGATTCCTCCTTCCTTAACGCATGAGTCAGGAACCTGGTCGCTGCGTGGACAGTGTGAAACGTCACTCAGTGTTATTGAAAGTGCAGTCGGAAGGATGATGCTAGGAGAACCCCGTTTCAAACAAGTAAGGGATACGAGGCTGCGATCTACGTCAAAGACCAAAAATAAAAGGTGACGTTCTTCACGTCAAACCGTCGAAAACAAGGTGAGCCGGACACGAAATACGTACGAGCGACAACCGATGAACGAGAGCCGTAAGCGATCGGATTTCTCGAGACGTTAAACGTACTGTAGGGAAGACCACCGACCCGATGGTCAGCCTTCTTCACGAAAGGTCTAGAAGAAAGATATGATGCTCGACGAGTCCCCAGAGCAAGCAGAACCCACTGGGCTGCTCTTGCACGCGACAGGGAAAAATGGAGGATTTACTGGCGCCCGCTCGAGTCACTCGGCGATCGACGGGGCGACATGTAATCTGGTGTGATGCTCTCCATTGGGAGACTTTCACGTCCAGCACTCAGAGCGACGCTTCTGGAATTGCGAGTTACCATAAACGTTCTCGGTTGTAGTGACAAACTCAGACAGCCGCCCTCTCTGTTGGTTCCATTCTAATCCTTGGCCTCAATGCGATGTTCTTCAGACGTTCTTCTGGGTTCAATCATAGCGTTAAAATCTCTAGTTGTGAGCTTAAAGAATGTGTGTCCCTTCTTTGTGGAACTTCTCCAATTCCTTAGAGAACGCCTGGATTTTTTTCTTCGTCAGAGCCTGAAGTTGGTGCGTAAACGGAGATGGTTCTCAAAACTGGTATTAATCCACATCTGTTCAACACCAAACGTCCCATCCGGGTTTTTACTGGTTCGACTGAATTCATGTTCATAGCCAAAGTCGTGTTCACGAGAACGGCGATGCCGTCGATTCTTCAACTGTCGCGTATTCCGAGGAACAGTTCTTCTCCGATGTCAGAGACGGCGTTGAATGTGTGGCGTTATTTCGTCTCGGCCAGTCCGATGACGTCATTCGTTATCCTTCTCGCTTACATGATCAAGTCTTCTATCAACGACTCAAGTGAAAGTGCGTTCTTTATAGATGCAGATCATCACCTTAGTCCTTTGCGATTTAGGCGGCATAGAACGGCCCTGAAATTTTAGCAACCTCTCCGTACTCGTCCTACTCAACGTTGCCGTATCGAAGGCTCTTTGGGGCTAGTGAAACGAAGCTCTCGTATTTTTACTGCGTTTAGCATTTGACACCCGATTTTAGTTTGTTGAGCTCTGAACGTAGGAGCTGTGTATACTCACGGTTAGCCCTCCAGTGTCTTCCAGAATAGATATGTAGCATATTTGTTGGAGGCAACTCCTAACTGCCTCTCATATACTTCCCTGTTACTTGATTTAAGGCTTTTAGCTGAAGTGACTCGTAGAATACAATCCGCATAAATTAGTATACACCCGCTCACTAATGCAAGAATACGTTCTCGTAAATACACAAGTTATGCGCCAAATCGGTGCAGCAAAAACACAGAGTCCGACTCCACGATCCACCTCCGTCTACAGTGAAGCAGAGGTCGCTTTGTGCCATTAACAATCTACCTGCCACATGTTGACGCGCCACGTTGCCTTGGTACCAATCACCATAGGATCTCAATGGGAGAGGTTCGAGCAACCGTAATGTGAAAATAATTAAACTCAGAAATCTTGAAGGTGTACTGCATACAAGATGTTCAACAATTTTCACATGAACAGAAACCGTGCACAATAGAGTTTTTGAAAATAGTTGGTAATAGATTTCTAGCCTCCTCCTCCGTGTTTATCGTCTCAGTATGCCTATACAGTGTTCCTGAATGGCGAATTTGTCAACCAAACTTTGGAATTGTCACTCAGATGTTTAATATTTCTTGTCGGCAGCCCAGCTAATAAGAAGCCAATTCCAGAAGTTATCACCACCCTGAGGATGACCTAATCGTAGTGTGATATACTTTCCTATAATCTACAAGACATGTAAAAGCCCTTTGGTAGCGACATCAGAAATCCTTAGCATGGCTTTTGTGAAACCTCAGGGAAAAATCTTTTCATTTAGAAAGCCGCCAATCAGGGTTCCGCCGTCCTCTCATGAAGGCAGCCTATTCAAATACTGATGAATTATTAAGTATATTCATACAATCGTAGAAACCGACTTTCATATAATTTCAACATAAACAGCAAGTAATTTGTTGTATTTATCGGATTACACAAGGCTGTTTCTAAAAACCAAGTTAGTAGTTCATAGGAGTGGTGACGCTGGTCAAGATAGAGTATTTTTTAGTGACAGTATCATGTAAGCTCATTGATGCATGAAGTCAGATTTTTTTCGCTGATAAGCTAGCAGGGAGGTTGCTAAGGCCTTCTTTCGGCTAACGTTCTGGTGCATTCGCCTTCTTCATAGTCGGATTTATTCAAGTCGATTGTCAGTTACTCCCGTTAGTCGACTATTAGTCGATTGATTATCGACACTGAAGTCAAATTAAAGTCGGCTTTCAAAGAAAAATGCAACAAATTATATCCAAGCAGATTCTAATCTTTGGATTTCTATACATATTTCGGCAGACTGTGTTTCCGATTCAGCTGGATCTTTCAATATTTTACGAACCATAAGCCAAAGTGTTACCTTAGTGGCTCAGGTGAGATCAGCACAAAGGTGGCCTCCTTGATTTGATGCAGGGCAACTGTCGTAAAGTTCAAGAACATCTAGAGGATCGGAATGGGGAAGTAACGACATTCTCATCAAGAGTACAAGAGTTTATTAATCGGGAGACAGTCATTAACTTTAGTAGCCAGGTTTTCTGAGGTTACATCGCTTTTTCCATGTTTTTTTATACTGTTGATTATGGTACACTATCCAATGTGACTGGTTTCAAGAGAAAACATCCGTTATCAGCAGTGAGTACACCATATAGCATCCAAAGCTTATCGATAAGCCGGTATCGATGACAAATCGATTAACTAAACTCTCGAGTTAACTCTCTGTTCTTCTCCTCGTTAAGATGCTCATGCGCTCGATATTGCTCTCAGTTTTCAAACTCTTCTTAGCATATTCCTCACATAGGTTAGGTTTTAAGAACCTCTTGGAATCTTTGAGAAAAGTCTCAGCTCATTGGTCACCTGACGAAATAAGCAGGTCTTTGTCGTATTCATGCTGTTTTTTTTGATTTTCGATAAAATACAATCACATAGTCGGAGTTAGGGAAAGGCTATTCATTGAAGCTGAAGTTCCTCCCAACGATTTACAGCTTCATCGTGCCTGGTAGGTGTTCCTGGGTGTCGAGCTGCGATGAACAGTGGGGAGATTCATCCTCCAGGCAGGGTCTCCCAAGCTGAGAAGTAGTCCGGCGTTTCCATAAGGAAGCCCAGCTAAGAGTAAACCAATATCAGGATTAACCACTGTCTTGGTGTCAAATTAGTCGCATTGTGGCAAATCTTCCTCTGATCCACAAGGGATCGATTGCCTGGGGTGATGGCAACTTAAGCTAGGCTGACATCGGAACTCCTGAGAACCACAATGGCTAAAACACCAACAGATAATTAGAATGGAAATTATGATGGGGCCCACACTACCCTGTGAAGTCCGGCCATTCAAGTATCCAACTATCCAAGTAGGCAGCACGGCTCTGAAGAAAGCGAAATCGCCGAAACGTCAGCCATCGATCAACAGCACCAACAACAACGACAACGACAACAAAAACCAAGCTCGCATCAACTCATAAAGATCAGCTTATAAGATCATATAAATAAATGTGTCAACTATTTATGCCGAGGTTCATAGAAAGTCAGTCTTTTGAACTATTAAGACACGTGCCAGCAAAACATATAGTCCAGTGGTTAGAGATTCCCTGCAATGACTAACTGATGCTAATCTTATCTGGGTGACTAAAATACACTACTTGAGGAGTCGCCTAGCGAGCATTAGTGCTGCTAAAGGCTAAATATGTATGCGATCACCTCCGAGGTGCTATGAATTTGGTGGAATGCACGACGCATCCATAAGGAGTTGGACAATGTCGGGTCCTACGACCTTTCTCCCTCCATCAGTTGAAGTTTGCTACCTACACACCTAAACGGTCTACATCAGACTGAGACTGTTTTTCCCTGGAGTGCCGTTAAACCGCTAATTTCCGAGATGTTCCAAGGTCTTCACAACACGCATCCGTATGCTTTTCCGGAGCGAGCTGAGGAGGTTTGTTGTCTCGTGACAGGTTTTTTTCCAGGACGGAGCCGACTCGTGACGTTGATTCGCTCCTAAATGAGTTCCCATAGTTGCCATAGAAAATATCATGTCATTTTGGGACAAATGGAACAAGAAATGACATTGCGTTTTCCCGGCAGCAAAGACACTTCCCCTACAACTTCAACTCTCTTTTTCATCAGCCCGACCGGAACCCGTTCCTCGTTTTCCTTTTCCTCCTCTTTCCTCTTCCTAACCAAACCGTGAAATCCGCAGTCTGTTGGTTCTATTACTCATCGTCAGTTTCTATATGCGTTATTTTTTAACACGAATAAATAGATCGGGAAACTTCAGTGGTAACTTAACAACTGGCACATTACTTTTGTCATTCATCCATCCTAAACCATACTGGATGGCTTCATTTCACAAAAAATCCGTCCCGATGTTCTCCCAACGGGCCCAGTTCCCTCGATTCCTTTGTGACACGACCACGTCACAGTCATGCGCAGACGTCGAGAGTGGTCAGGGAACGAGAGGTGGCGGCTGAGGGTGGCTGCAGCTTCATTCTCGCGTGTTTCAGCTATCATGCTTTCCTTCTGATTTTATGGTTATCGACCGTTTTTGCGAATGTAGTCATTTTCAGTGGCAGAATATGACCGATTTCCACAGATGAGACAACGTGACGTTCATATGGTAACGGATGCAGTCACACATTAAACACTAGTTGCTCGAACTGTTGCCATTTCGTCAGTCACGGTTGGGTTTAGTTGAAATAATAACTTAAAAAGAAACAAATGCAATACTTTTTTTCTTTTTTTTCTCTGTTTTTTAAGTTCACACTAACAATGGCGCATCGGTTTATGATGTCATCACAGTGTGTTATTGAAACCTCTTAAGGTTAGCGAGAGACACTGGCTTTTTCTGGGTTGACTGCGTTTGTGAGTCAAAGGATTGAGTTAGCTCTGATATGAGGTCGTTAGATAAAGTGGCTGTTAGAAGGGAAATGTTTTCAAGTAAGGAGAAATTGAAAATTGGACAGCTCTGGATTCGATCCAGGAACCGTTTCCAGCTGAGTGTATTAACTTTCTAGCTAACCGTCCACTCCACGTACGATCAGATGTTTTCGTGAAGGACACAGGGTTCAGGCGAGTCTATGCATTTCACTCCAACAGCGGTAGGCTGATTTACATGGACGTTCACAACGATACACTTATCTACGGACAGCTGTCTCCAGCAGATAGCGCAAGTCCCACCAGTAGTTGAACGATTCTTCTCCGGATGCGGTTTCGGCTGAGGAGATGGATTTTCTTTCCAGAGCGACTAGGAAGTGTGGTATGTCGCTGTAGTGGAGCTCCAGATTCTCGCATAACTCATCAGGTCCTTCAGGAACTTCCTCCACCACAGGCGAAGCGGTTTTTAGATTAGCCATTACCAGTTCAGCTCAACTCGCAGTCCAATTTTTCCTCCGATGGTTTCGATTCGGGTTCCCACTCGGCGACGTTTGTGCATTTCGGCGTTGGATCAAGTGGTGATGGCCGAAGTCCCTCACCAATCAGCACGTAGTCATGAATGATTGTTCATCCTACGCGCCTGGCAACCTATTCTTGTCATGGAATCTCAAATTCCAGCCTACAAGAATTTCTGAATCCATATTACTTAAAGAAGTGTAGAGCAGGATTAGTACATGGTGCATCTGCTCAACACCCTACTGATGGATTTTCGGAGACCAGGGGTTTGCTTCTGTCATGTCCCACATATTGGATAATCAGTCCAATCCAGCTTTGTTTTTGGTTACTCTACAATTTCGCAGTTCTCAGTAACTTCGGCGAATCGTTTTGAAGTGTTCTATAACGTTCCAGACCATACTGCATGTAAAACCTGTTCGTAATAAGAATGTTTTTTCTTTTTTGAAGTGTTGTCCTAACTTTCCAATACTTAAGTACAGAAGTCCTTGTATCCGTTGTACTTAGTTATTTTTTCCATAAATCCATGAATAAAGTACACTACTGGGTGTATTAGGGTGCGTGTTGCACAGTGCTCGGGCGCCCTGCAACAAACACGTGGAATTGATCCCCCACGGCCCACCAAGCCTTCCATCCCTCCGGGGTCTGCAGATTGGTACAAGACTTGTCTGGGAGAATAGCAGTACTGACTCGATACATCGATAGGCCACCACGAGTCATTGTAAAGGCCAGGTATGCATTAAATCACCTCTAAACTATGCTCAATGAAGTGGAATGCATGGCGTATCCATCAGGATTGATCAACGCCGAGAGCTTTATCCTTTTTTTACTAGGTGTATAGTTCCATAGATGACGTCCCTAATAGCTATTCAAAGATCGACCTTCCTTTACCTCGGATTAACTAATTAGCATATATTTTTCATTGATGAGCTATCAGGAGGTTGATAAAAACTTTGTTCGGCTAACGTTTCGACGTCTTCGTCTTCTTCAGAGCCGAAGAACGATCGACTATGGACCGTCTACTCGGATCATCGGCTGTGAGGAAGTTAAAGGCCCCGAAACGGTAACCAATTGAAGTTCTTTCTATCAACCTCGTGTCATCTTACCAATGAAAGATATACAATGATTAGTTATGTCGTGTTTAGTATTCTAACTATAGAAACCATTAACTACGTTTATCTGGTATTTTCAAAGATGTTTAATATTTAGGGAGACAAACACGAAAGCTTTTTGGTTGCTTAGTAGATGAAACTGTGGTCTAGGACATACGTAAACAACGAAAAACTGCTTTTCTTTATTATAGATGAAAGGGGAGAATGTCTCCTCGGCTGGGGAGAAAAATCAGTACGATCAAGAGGAGGAATCTAACACGGAGGTAACATTGTTATTCATCTTATCCCTACTGTATTCGTCTATTTACTTAAGTGCTTGAATACTTGGATGGCCCCTTGTCTACTGATTGTGCGGTCCCCCAGCATAATCGGTTTTTTTCGGAGTTTTTGCTGGTTTAGCCACAGTGGGATCCTGAGGTCATCCAGGCCTAAGTCCGCCCCAGGTCGTCGCCACCACAGGTAATGGTCGTCCTTCTGAGTGAGATTTACCACCATGCGACTAGTTTGATACCAGGACGGTGGTGGATCCTGGTATTGGTTTACTTTTAGCTGGGATCCCTTATCGAAACACCGGACCCCTTCTCAGTTTGAGTTATCTTGCTGAGAGGACCGATCGCCTCACTGTACATCACAGCCCGACACCCAGGAACACCTCTGAGCCACAGTGAGGGATAAATTGTTGGGAGGATTCGTTCATTTGCAGATCATATCCGCAGTAGTTGAAATTTGTAACCTTTAGGGTTCTTTGTGACAACTGTATTGTTCAGAATTCTGTAAGAGTAAAATGTTGGACCCGTGAAATTTTCAGGACGATGACGATTATTCAACTGATGACGAAATTCAATACTGTGATTGTATTGCATCAGTCCTTGCTCAGTCCATTCCTGGAATGCCTGGGAAAAAAGGTAAAGATTCATCTTTATTCTTGGCTTTTGTAATAATGCGGTACAGACGCTCCACGAAAAACTGTTAAATGCCTGCTCTGGAGTAGAAAATATAGTTGGTTATCACTTATACACTTACATACTTGGATTACCCGGCCTTCCTAGTTGTGCGGGCACCAGCATAGCCTCCATTTTTTCGGAGTTTTGATGGCTTAGCCATTTTTAGTTTCCTGGTGTCCCGAGATCATCCTAGTCGAAGCCTTCCTCAAGTCGCCAGCATCCCAGGCAGTCGTTGCCTTTGTGGATCAGAGGGAGATTTGCCACTATGCGACTAGTTTGATGCAAGGACGGTGGTGGAACCTGGTGTTGGTTTACTCTTAGCTTGGCTTCGTGGTGGAAACGCCGGACTCCTCAGCTTGGGAGACCTTGCTGCGATGATGGATCCTCCGGTGTGCATCGCAGCCCGATAGCCAGGAACACCTAGGCACGATGAGGCGGTAAACCATAGGCAGGATAGTTGGTTATTACTTAATGATTCTTGGAATCAAAAGTCGAGTCAATGATTCTTTGTAATGATTTCTATGTTGATCCTTACTTACCTACTTTCTATGTTGTTGATATGGAAGATTGTCTTCGTTAATGTGCCTTTAAAAAGCAGTTTTTGCAAAATAGAAGGGAAATAAGGAGAGTTGTCGCTGTTCAGGCATTATTCCATACGAATCGGTCTTCGATACGCAAGCGCAAGCACGTCGCAGAGGCTACTGGATTCCTGGCGTTCCAGTGAACGCGAAAATTGTAAACGTAGAGAGGAATACTGACAGGAAAATACATTTAATCAATACACTATTGTAAGTTTATTACACGTACATTTTCAAGTTTCTTTTATTGCCTCTTATAATAGGAGGGTGAGGCCTCAAGTACCGTCCTGAGTTATGTGGAGACTTGAATCCCTAGTGTAATGCGAGCAGTACTATTGACCTTAGTTAGTCAGTGAACTTACATGATGTTCCTAAAGCCCCTACGTTTGCCGACTCTGTCCTCTGTTTGAGCTTTATCGTTAGAGTTTATTCTGTAGACAAGCTAGTGCAAAAATGCATAATTTGTAGAAGTTTCTGAAGAGGATCTATGGGAACACTTCTAATTTTTGGTTTGCAAAATTCGATATGGTTTTGCTAAGAAATGAAAATTTCCAGGTATACCATTCAGTTAGAACACGGACAATTCAAGTGGAGTGTTGTTCGGAACTACAAGGACTTTACGGCTCTTAATAGTCGATTGAAGGCCCACAGAGCTGCTCAGCAGATTCTTGCTCCAGTTCGTAGGTTAGCAATTTTTTCTCAGTTATTTTTGTGTTCATTTGTTTTTTTTCCACAACGATTTCAATATTGATACCAAGTACACAAGTTTTTTTATGTTTACATTATTTTCTACATAATTAGTATGCAAATGTTATGTTACAAAAAGATAAAGGATAAAGCTTCCGGCGTTGATCAATCTGTGAAGGATGCGCCGCCATTCATTCTACTTCATTAAGGATCATTGGAGATGATTCAATGTATATATGGCCTTTACTATGACTCGCGGTGGCCCACCGATGTATTGAGCCAATGTTGCCATCCCTCCCAGACAAGTCTGGTACCAATTTTCCGACCTCGGAGGGATGGTGTACCTGGTGAGCTTTGGGCGCAGGGATCGATCCCTCATCTATCCTCTGACCACTATGCTACACGCCCTCCTATTATGATATATTACATACGATGCAATTATATGTGTATTGAGATCGATTTAAAAGAAAACTTGCAGATTGTATCGCCATAAAGTGAATGAGTAAGTTTCTACGTTGTTCGAGGATTTCATATTGCATTTAGACCTTCGAGTGGAGATGTTCTTTCGGCAACTTTACTTCTGCTAAGATTTTCACTTTATGAACTTCAAAGATCCACCCGTAGGTGTAAATGGGAATGCGAGTTATCGAGTTTTTTGGCATGTTCGTGACGTTGTGTCTTTTGATGGATTGTTATCTTCTAAGGATTGAAAAAGACGTCGTGCTTCCTTTTACGGATCAGTCAACGTTCTATGGTTCAGCGTTTTTTAGAGTCCCAAGAACGTGTCGATGCAATGCTGGAGTCAGTGGGGATCGACGTTATTCCGGACCACAAAGAGGATTGCTTGTATTATCGCCATCCTAGCAATCATCGACGAAAGCACTCACGAGTGAGGATTTTTGTGGTTTCCATTATTTGCTTAGGTGTTTAGATGACTCATGTTTATGAGTCATATGAGCTCCATTATTGATGCTTGAGCCAACAGTGTGAGGGGCTTTGTGCGTTCTTAGCCCTTCGTAACAGGCATCTCCGTCTTAACGAGTCAATGGACTTTTGCCTCCTTACGGTTGAAGTCCATCGCATAGGTAACAAAATTTTGTGGCAAAAGTGGTATGTGTTTCATTGGACTTTTGGTTTTCTGAAGAAGTTTGTGATGGAAAAGAGCTTTTCCCGAGCACAGGTGACCCCTCTGAATAGATAAGTTGTTCATTGGAAATTTACGCTCAGAAACACCGCCCCCAAATTTTGTTCTGGAATGGTGATTTTTGTAGAAGTTCTCTCTTGATTCAAGAAGGACCCCCAGGCCTATTCGTTGCCAAGCATCCTGTTTCTATCTACCTTCAATTTTAATGGAGTAAATAAATATTATCACGGATTCTAGAACTACTTATGTTTTTGTGGGCCACTGAGAGGCAGTCCTTTCGAATACGTCTAGTAGCGCATATTTACAAGTATCAGATTTACTCTTCATGTTAGTTCTTTAGGTAATACGAAAGATATGCACTACTTTTGACATGCGTGAGGTGTTCCCACTCGAATTTTGTGTTTTAGTGAGGAAATAAATTTGTTCTTGAAATCGAAACTGGGAGCTGACTCTTTCTACGAGAACATTTAGACAGCCATATTGAAGCGTGAGGTAGAAGCACTCGATGGGAAAGCACCAATAGCATCAACTGAAAACACTTCTCCAATTTCTGAAGAAGCTCGATTGAAGATGCAAGAAGCGGTCCAATGTGATTTTTAGTTCTGTGCAAGCTGTTCAATATGTTATTCATACGTTTTTTGAGCAAATCTATGTTTCAGCTGGCATTTTACAAGACGAGAATACAACTGCTCTACCGAAAAATGTGAAGAAGAAAATGCGAACTCGCAAAAAACATGGTCTGCCACGATTTCCCATTATACCGGATTCCATGGTGACGAACTTAGAAGTTCGAAAGGTACGTGATTGGTAGTTCGAAGACCATTTTTTTTTACATGTACCAAAATCCTTCTGCTCATCCAATTCGAAACAAGCTCTGGGTTATTTTGATTTTGGGTGCAATATCTAATATTTATTTTTCTTGCCATCACTATTGATTTTTTAGGACCAACTCGAGAACTGGTTGCAAATGCTGCTACACATCCCAATAAATCGTAATCATCATGAAACTGTGTGTTATTAGTTCCTATCTTGTAACTGTTCTCTTTTACGTCATTCCGATTTGCAGAGCTTTTTCTGTTGTGTTCCAGGCTGAATTCCTTGAAGTTTCTCGTTTCTCGTTTGTTAACGAGTTGGGAGGAAAGCACACTGAAGGTTTCGTTAAGAAACGCCCTGGAGGAGCTCGAGTTTTTCTCGGTTGGAAGCAGTGTTGTGTACGATATCTGCTTCCTTGGAGTAAACGGTAAATTTGCTGGTCATTCAAATGGAAAGTGTGAAAATTGGTGGCACTGGCTGCTATCGTCATGATGAGTGTATCCTGGTCCAATTTTTCTGGCAGTGATCGACTACTCATTGTGGTTTTATGCCTGTCATCTGCAGTGCCTTTAGAAAAAAGTTGGTTAAATGTTTTACGCTTACAGGTGGTTGATGGTTCGTGACTCATTTGTAGCATATATGGATCATCGGACCGAACAAATTCGCCTCGTATTGCTCATGGATCGAGATTTCAAGGTGGTAATCACTGTTGGCAAAGAATGCTTTGTAACTCGTGGAGTTCAGTGGAATTAGTATTTCCCTGTTAAAAAGTAAATTGCAAGCCTTTACTACTCGGTGTATAGTTTCTTTTGTATCTCTATTCTAAAGTCATTCTTCCTTTTTTTCTGAGTGCACATCTACTTCGCTGCGATTTAAACAAGCCAGTTGTTTTTTTGGCGTTATATTTCGCCGCTTTTCAGGTAGCAGCTGGTGGTAAGGAAGCTGATGGGATACCCACTGGTTTAATAATCTTCAATACACAACAGTTTGTTCTATCTACATTTGTTTTCGATATTTTATTTAATTAGTGATGAATGGTGTACATCCTTTTGTTTCTATTTTCATCGGGAAGATCTTACATATCTGTAAGTATTCTGTGGGGTAAATAGCATCAGTACTTTAGTAGAACTTCGATTACTTAGCTCAAACGTCACTTTGTAGTGAACTGCACCTTAAATGTCGACGCATAGAAGATACAGCAAGGTGGAAGGCCATCATTGAACAAGCAATGCATGGAGTTGGAAGTATTTGGATTCAACCGCATCGTTTCAGCTCCTCGTTTCCTATCCGAGAAAATTCTTTTGGAAAGTGGTAAGCTCCAATTTGACATAGAAATGAAAAAAGAAGGATAAAGTTCTGGGCGTTGATCAATCCCTATAGGGTGCGCTATGCATTCGACTTCATTAAGCATCTTTGGAGGTGATTGAATCTATATCTGGCCATTACAATGACTCGCGGTGGCCTACCGATGTATTGAGCCTGTGCTGCCATCCTCCCAGGCAAGTCTGGTACCAATTTCCCGACCTTAGAGGGATGGAGGGCGTGGTGATCCCTAGGGCGCGAAGATCGGTCCCATGTGCATTGCAGGCGCCTTCGACCATTGCGCTACACGCGCCATTTAATTTACTCTAAAACTAGCTTGACATATTAGTGGAAAACTAATTCATGCGGAATTTATGTGATGAGTACAAACTGCGGCACTTGAAGCTGAGAATGAACTACTTTCTTAGGCATAAAACAAGAATTTGATAGGAAATTTTAAGAAATCTATGGGTTTTTTTCGTAAACGATCTCTTTCGTTCTCCTTCGCGATCAAGTTTTTTTCTGTCCAAATTTCTTAGGCATAAAACAAGAATTTGATAGGGAAATTTTAAGAAATCTATGGGTTTTTTCATAAACGATCTCTTTCGTTCTCCTTCGCGATCAAGTTTTTTCTGTCCAAATTTTTCTTTCTTAAAATTCGTAGTCCGAATAAGGCAACGAAGGTTCTCAGTGGATTAGTTAGTCATCATAGTTGGACTGTAGCAAAGAACATCTACTTCTTGAAATCTTTATTAATGTTGCCTAGAAATTCATCCTTTCGTTTTTTCTCAAGGTTTGTTGACGCTCGATCGTATATGGCTCACGCAGCTGATATGATGGAATTAGCCAGAGAAGAAATTTTTATTGCTGGTTGGTGGTTGAGTCCCTGAGGTACAGAGATTTGTTTAGTATTGCGTGAATAGTTCAATACCGTTCTGGTCAGTGATGCTCTCTGACCATGTGTCGTTCCAAACCTCGATTAACTAAACGAAAATCCTGTTTTTTACTTTAACTGAAGCCATAAAAAAGAATCGTTTCTCTTTTTTTTCCTAGAGTCCTGTCTGGGGGATCCATTTATTCCTTAAGTGCATTCGTGTAGTAGCCACACGGTGTCTTAGTGTCTTAATGTTTTTCTTCTACGTTTAAAAAAAATGGAATCAATACAAAGTTGAACCTTTCAGATTTATATGAAGAGGCCAGCACTTGAAGGTAACTACTGGAGACTGGACGAAATTCTTAAGCGAAAGGCGAACCAAGGAGTTCGTATTTTCATCCTGATGTACAAAGAAATGGAAATGGCACTAGGTCTAAACAGCATATACAGCAAACGCACATTACAGGCTCTTCATCCAAATATTAAGGCTAGTTGTCACACGGATTACGGTGATCTACATTTTTTGTAGATACGGGACATTTTTCGTTCCAGGTAATGCGTCACCCTGATCACTATCCGTCTACGGGAACGTTTTTCTGGGCACATCATGAGAAACTTGTCATTGTCGATCAGCTGATTGCGTTTGTCGGCGGTGTGGATCTGTGTTTTGGTCGTTGGGACGATCATTGCCATTTGTTAACAGATCTGGGATCGGTTAAATTTGGTCAGCAACATCTAATGACGAAAGATATTAGCATGGTAGGTCACTTTTTCTAAATGTCTTCATGCTATAACTAAATGGGTTAGGGATTTTGTTATCACATTATTTTTTTGTGCCTTCATTATCTCCAATTTTATTGCGTTCAGACTTCGGCTCTAAGGTCATTAGTTAGTGCTCCACTTACGCTTTCACCACTTGGTTTGGAGGAAAGTGAAAATGTGGATCCTGTAAAGGACAAAGAGGGAATAACGAATAGCGTAGAAGGTAAACACATCGTTCTTCTACACGCTATTCAGTTTCTTAAGATTTAGTCATATTTTCTGATTGTTTGCTGACATTAAAAAATATTTGGAAACAGGAAAAAACAAGAAAACAGCATCAAGTGACAAGCATCACAATTGGAGGAGTTGACGAAGAAGGCTACGCTAATTTCTTAGACGACTTTGTGGATGATGGAGAGGTATGTGAAATTCGAATCGTTCTCTTTCTGTTGAGACGCTATAGCTTTTTTGTTGTCGAAATACAGAGGGGTAATATTTGATGTCGCATAGTGAGGTTTCAAAGAAGTGAATGAACTATCAACCTCTCTGTGTACTAAATAACTTTCAGGCAGTTTTTGCGGATACCTGCAAAGAAGGAGTGCTGTTAAAAGTCAGTACGAAAGGTATCGTCTTTGTTGTTTTTGTTTCGACTTGTTGTTAGATGTCAAATCTAATGCGTTCAATGTTTCTTTCTGTCGTTGTTGTTTCCTTTTTTTCTCTTTTTTATTTGTAAAGTCCTGCAATGTTCAGAAGATTTAGCGGGAAGAATCATCGGCTTTCATAAAGTACTAGGCTCTAAGTAACATATTCGCGACAGTCCACATTGTTTTTAATGCATTCCTAAGCGATTTGTTTCTGCGCAAGCAGTTTTTTCCGGCACTTTTTTACTTAATCGGTACCTTTCCATAGATGTTATACCAAGGATGACTGAGAAAAGGTTCTTGTTTTTAAGCTTAACCCACTCAAAATTTTTTTGGACGAGTTTGTGCGTAATACTACTGAGGCTGTTGCTGCTTAGAAGATTAACCGCTGGCTGTTTTTTTCTTTGGGAAAATGGTACACAATGCGTATTGATTTCAATGCAGACCAAAATTGCCGAAATATGCGTCTCATATGGTGCGGTGGACTGAGATTAGGCGTTGCTTGAAATGGCTCGAACCAAAAAGTTGATTATAGAAGGAGTTCTAGTAAACAATGAACTATTCCCACGACCGACTTTTTGTTAACTTCGATATTGATCAAATAATTCTTTATATTCTTTTTGAGCGAACAGGAGATGTTATTTTATTCCCTATTCACTAGCCAGCTGACGTTTCGGCTGATTTCGCCTTCCTCAGAGACAGGAAAGGTCAAGTTAACCGCATTCTTGATTTAGCGGTTTCTCTGTTTGGTTATGGAAGTGTTTGGCTTAGTAGATTGAGGTTAACTTACTTTTCAGGCTCTGAATAAGGCGATATCCGCTGAAACGTTAGCTTGTTACTGAATAAAGAATAAAATAACACCTCGTTTTTGCTCAGCAAGAATATAAAGAACAATGAACTACGTTTAGTTTTTTAGGTACACGTTCGGTCTCTGCAGATTCTGCAAGGCGGCGCGCTAATACGGAGAACGCGGACACCTCTCAATGGCATCAGACAGCAAGCGTTGCTGCTGTTTCTGGAAAAAAGTCGACTTTTTTAAATGTAGTTCACGATGCAAAGGGTGGAAAAGTGGGGATTTCTTTCTGAGATCTTTTACAGATATTTTATATTCGTGTCTTAAATTCTAGATTTTAAGGCGGTTTAAGTTCAGCTGCTAGTTGATAAGATGTTCGTCATTCCTTGCTCGGCTAGTTTTTGAGTTTAAATTTGCGTGTTAAGATTTCTAATTCTTGTCTCCTGTCTTCAGTAAATAGGTCCCATGTTTTGTTGCTGAATATGTCATATATGGAAACCTTAACTACTGACTTTATGGAGGCATAGGTTTGGGTTTTGTGTTCTTCGTCTAGGCATGAGCTTTAGGAACTTTGCTAACAGCGCGTAGATTTTCGGAAACCATTCATTGATATCACAAAGGTCTTCACTTTTCTTTTACTGCCTATTCTTTTCTATGGTAGGTTACTGTGTGAGAGGTAGGTAGTCAAGAATGGGTAGTGAATAGAAGTTGAGACATTGTGATTTCAGCTGCAGCTTCAGCTTAACTGTGTTGAATGCTGATTTATGCTTCCTATATCATTCTCATTGATGGGTTATTGCTGATAGTATCGACAAAGTTAAAACATGACTGAGAGGAGAGCAAAGCAAGGATTTAAGCTGGTGTGATGGATAGGTTGTGAGCCACCCGAAAGGGTAATAATAACAGGAGGTCTGAAGTGCACCTGTAGTTCTTGGTTTCCCTAATATTTCAGCACCTTTGTGGTTGTATTCACTAATAAGTCAATTTTTGCAGTATATTCGTCGGGCAGCATCAGCTCTAACTCGACCTCGAGTTCCCATGGAAATGTTGGACAATGCTGGACCTCCTCCATCTGTATTTGAAAATGCAACGAGATTGGGGATGGACTTTTCCACAGCTGCAGAAAAATACAAAGAATACGTCGAAAGTGGAGCAGTACAAAAGGTAATGTATACAGTTGTCACTAGTTGCATTTATTGTTAATTACAAACCAACTGGAAGATGGAGTACTCTGACTTGCTTTTTTCACTGACTTCGAGCAAAAAGTAAAGAGATGTCAAGCAAAACAAAAAACTATGTTTTGCACGTGTGTTAAAACGTGGCTGCTGCGAATTCATTGTGAAAGAAGAGTAGTGGAAGTAGGAAGAAATGGAAAAAATGGTTAGCTTCTCAGTGAATTTTGCGTCCTTCAAAGACTTCTACTTTTCAGTTAACTTTTTATTTACTGCCTACTTCATTTTTTTCACAGCAGGATACTATGTGAAATACAACCACAATGATGCTGAGATATTTGCAAAACTCCGAACCGCTGGTGTCTACGGTGGGAATCGAACACGCTATTACTCTTTCAGGGTGCTAATGCGTTCACCATTACGCTGTGCGGGTCCTTCGTTTTGCCTGTCTTTCGGCCAGTGTCATGTTTAGGATGATGTAAAGACTAATAAAAATGCGGCATTTCGAGCTGAGAAAAAAAACGATAAAAATATGGTAGTACTGCCAAATATTTGGTGTGCAGGTAGAAAACGTAGTGAAATAAATCTCAAAAGTTTACCTGTTCATCATTGGTGGTGCATGAGTGCAAAACTATTCTCTGCAGCGCCTATTTAGCTCCTCAGCGAGCTTACAGTGCACTAGACATTTACATCTAGACGCTGAATTTGAAACAAACGTTTCCTACGACAGCGCCAGACAAGTTGTTTTTGCTTCGCGGTCTAAAAACAGTAAAAGAGGAATCTCATACCAGAAACGTGAAGTTTTCCGTGTCTTTTCGCTGATCAGAGTCCACTGAGCACCTCCGGTGGGAAACAGTGAAAGGTGTTTTACCAATGTTTGCTCGAGTTTCGCAATGTACAACGCGATTACGGGCAAAATGGCTGATTTGTAAAAGTGAAAAAGAAGTATCAGTTGAGGAAGAAATTACGCAGAGAAATTTGACTTTGTAAGCCAAAATATTTGAAAAAAGACAGCAGGTGTTTAAGATGAGAACTGTTCAGGAGAAGCATCGTTCGCAGACTCCTCCTGTGAAAAGAAAAGAAAGTCGTATTACGCGAGCCATGGGAAATTGGAGAAGCAACCGGGCGAAGAAAAAGTGGAAGCAGGTAGTGCCTACTTTATATTTCATATACTGAGGAAACTGCGTATAAAATGAATACATGAATATGAACAGGTACTCGATTCTGATGAACTCACAGCTGGCTATGAATTGGATTTCCTTCGTCTGAAGAAAATGGACAGTGAGGAAAAGGATTCGATTGATGGTGGTGTGAAACTTTGGGTTGGGAAAGATTACGTCAACTACATCCACAAAGATTTTATCGATGTCGATCTGCCTTTCCATGGTTTGCATTATATCTCTTCTGGTTCTTTGACCTATTTTCATATTGTATACCTTGTATAACTTTAAGATAATGTAGTGTTTTTTCCTACCATCACCTGTTTAATAACTTTACCTAACTTTGCACGGGGATAGCAGCAACATTCTTTCATGAAGCGTTCGCATTAAGGTCATGACGTAAGAAGTTAAGGTATCATTACATAACAGTATGATCCACATTATGAAATGCAATCCAACTTTTTCTGTTGAGGTTAACGGTGATGTTATCCCAAAGGTTTAAAACGCGATTTCAAGTTTACTTAGCTGTAACCTCTTGGGTTACTCGATAGTCTGAATCTTTCAAAGAACCAGTCTATAGGATGGCAAAAGGTTTCTGTATCTGACAGGTAGAATGCTGGGTTTAAATGTCCACTCTTTCCTTTTTTAAATTTTTAGATTTCATTGATCGTGGAGCAACACCACGTATGCCATGGCATGACATCCATTCCGTGACCTTCGGAGCTCCTGCCAGAGACGTTGCGCGACATTTCATTCAGCGTTGGAATGCCACGAAAACAGAGAAACTAAAGGTTGTTTGTTGTCACGATCTTAAGCTAGTTTTCCATTGTCATCTCCATGTATATAATTTCTTCTCTGGAGATTCGTTTTATTTTCCTTCTAGGATGATATCAACTATCCGTATCTTCTTCCGAAGAGTTACGAGAGCTTGAAAGTACCTCGTGTGTTCAAAAATCCCGCGTTTAGTTACAGTGTCAATGTACAGGTAAATTTTAACTTACCTTATGACTTCGGTTATATCTGTGTTTAAGATGCAGGTGAAATTACGAAACACTTGTAATGTCTTTCACTAGACTTAGACTTTTTTCTATATGTTGATGTAGTCCACCTCTCGAACTGTCGATCCTAAAAGGATCTTTGGAGCATTACTTTTTCACCCATACCTGCGCTGTATTCAACTGTATCACCTGTCGTCCTGCTGATCGTCGAGTGATTCGAAAGGGCACCAGTAAATCTTCTACTTTCCTATCGTGTGCAAGAGTAGCCCAGTGGGTTTTTTCTTGGTCTAGGGACTCGTTCAACATCATACCTTACTTCTAAGCACTGTATTATTATTACAAAACGCAACGGAATCATCCTCTTCATGGAGTAGTTTATGCTTTCTGTCCATTGTTTTTGAATGATCCTCACCGACTTCTTATTTGAACATATTTTAATGTCTTCTTTGGTAATTATTATTACAATTAATTAATTAATTAATTAATTAATTACAATTAATCACTACAATAGTTTGCTATATTGTATTCGGCTAACGTTTCGGTGTCTTCTTCTTTAGGCCACTGACGGTCCTAGTCGATGGCAAAGTTATATGATTGTGTAACTTTTCACTACCTCTCGCAGATGCGTTTCTTTCACTGTTTAGGTTCTTCGTTCTCTTTCGAACTGGTCCGGATTGACTAATCAAACTGAGGATTCAATACAGATGGCATATCTTTCACTCATTGCGAATTCTAAACATTACATTTACATAGAAAACCAGTTCTTCGTTTCAATGGTAGATTCGAATGATGTATTGAATGAGATTTGTAAGGTTCTGTGCAATCGTGTGATTCGCGCTTACAAGTAGGTTTCTTCCTTGTATTTGTTTATGGTGAAGCAGCGAGTTTTCCTTATTCAAGGTTATTATAGTGTAAACTTCATTGGTGTTTAGAGAAAAGGAACCATTTCGGGTGTATATAATGGTTCCTCTTATGCCTGGATTTGAAGGAAATGTCGGTGCTCCTGGTGGGTCGTCATTGCAAGCTGTTTTGCACTGGACATATCAGTCTCTCAGTCGCGGTCCGAATTCGTTGTTCGAACGTGTAAAAGCGGTTTGTTTAGTGTTTATGTAAGCTATCGTTTGCTTCATAAAAACTTTCAGAAGAGTCGATTTTCTACCGATAGGTTATGCACCCTAAGAGGGGGTGGGCGTGTGGCGCAGTGGTCGAAGGCGCTCTGCAGTACAATGGGGATTGATCCCCGCACCCCAGGCCCACCAAGCCCTCCATCCCTTCGGGATCGGCAAATTGGTACCAGACTTGTTTGGGAGCATCGCATATACATCGGTAGGCCACTATGAGTCATTGTGAAGGCAGATTTGCATTCATTCACTTCTAACGATGCTTAATGGAGCTAAATGCATAGCCATTTCTCAGGGAATGGTCAATGCCAAGAGCATCATCCTTTATATTTTAGGTTGCCATAGGTAACGTATTTTACAATTAATATGCGGACTAATTCTCATTACATGGGGTGGAACGCAAATAACGTTGCAATTTGAAAAGAATGCGAAAATGAAGCAACGATACAATGACATTTTATTCACATCTGATGCGATAACTTGTGAGTACTGAGTGCAAAACATTGACGGAAAGTAAACACATTGTTGTTTTGACTTACGTCGTATGTTTTCCATTTTGTTCTTTTATGAATATTAATAATACCTTAGGACAAACGGTATTGTATATGTTTTTTCGTGTTTTAGGAGTGATGAGAAGTAAATTTTCTTTTCAGTTTTTTTTTCACCAGTGATGTGAGAAGTAAAACGACTAGTTGGAGTATTCTTTATTTTAGGTTGTACCCAATCCACACAACTACATATCGGTTGCCTCCTTGCGAACAAACGACATACTTTGTGGAAAACTGGTAAGCGTTGTATTTTTTACTGAATCACTTTTTACGATTTAATCATAAGCAGTTTTCAAATCGACCGTCATTTAATCTCGATAGTAAAGTAACCAACATATTTTTTAATCTTCGTCGTTATCAGAGCTGATTATCACAGTTGATGGTCCACAGTTCGTGTTCTCGATGTGGCGTCTTCGTAGTCGTCAGAACACGAGCAACTGCGGACCATCGACTCGGATCATCGGCTCTGATGAAGACGAAGACGTCGAAACATTAGCCGAACACAGACCATTTATTAACCCCGTATAAGCTCAACGGTTTAAAAATATGTTAGTCATAAGCAGTTTTTTTAGGTGACTGAGTTGATATACATTCATAGCAAGCTACTTATTGTTGATGACGATCATGTTATAATCGGGTCGGCTAATATCAACGACAGATCACAGGTCGGAAATCGTGATTCGGAAGTTTGCTTGTTATATTCGGACATAGATAAAGAACCATCACTTATGAATGGGCGCCCATATGCTGCGGGAAAGTTTGCCAAATCTCTCCGATTGCAGTGCATGAAAGTAAGTAGTCCTTATTACATTTGTTTATGCTTGAATGCTTCTCCTGTTTCCGCGATTTACAGAGGTTCATTCAGACTCTAGCAAATTTCCTTTTGACTGGTAATTTGACAGTCTCACAAGAGCTTCTTTCTTTGTAGCTTCGCCGTTCTAGGGCTTCTTCAATTCGTTACCCCCTGTCCTGCTAGGGTGTATGTTGCTGCAGGGTAGCAGTGTTTCCTTGCATTCGTTGTTTAGTTTTAGCTGAGTTGGGTGGAAGTATCGAATTGCCTATCAACTCGACAGGTCATGCTTTTTTGAATGAACAATTGCTGTACATAACAGTTGGACCTTCAGAAACATCCTCCAGCCACGATAACGAGTTATACCATTGTGAACAACACAACCACTTAATTCTTCGACGTTGTTTTTTACTCATTTTTTTCATGACCACTATTGACTGTTGCAATTCTGAAGACGCCTTAATAGACTCGGAATTCTACAAAAATAGTTGTTTGGTAGTTTGGATACGTAGAAGACTACTTTATAGTCTATTCATTCTTGCCCATTAATTGGTTACGATTTTGCAGCGGGTTTTCGCGTCTCCATGGAGAATCCTGACAGTTCTCAGGATCGACTTTCTATTAACTTCGGCATTGGATTATAAATGTGTCGTTTTCTTTCTCGGCAATCGCGAGGTTTTTATACAGCTCACGTTTCCTACCCTAGAAAAACACTCAGTGGAATACAACAGTAGCTGTCGTTTCGGCAGTGTAGCTTTGTTCAGAGCCTGGAAGGGTATACTGATAGGCAGCTTACTGGCTCAAAGCTTCAACAGCACAAACAGAAAAGTGAAAATCAATATGGCCATCATATGACAACAGCTTCTCGAAAAACCCATCGTTTTTTACGTGTCTTCCACTGAGGAAGAAGAGCTGATCAGAGTCGCATATGGTTGACGACTGTACCACCTCACATCAACAATCGATGCGAAGGTACGGGGCGAGATCATTGTAGTATGATTAGTATGATCTCTGGGCATTCCTGCCTGCTATTCGTTGTAGGGTTCTTGGCATTTATCCAAAAAGCCTCATGAAGATTGCACGCTGGTGTTTTGGCATCCTTTACGAGGATGGTGGCTTTTATATCAAAATCGTCTCCTCTACGTTTTTGTATCCTATGCGTCCCTAGTAGGGTACTTTACCTTGCTTTTCGTTTGCCATTTACGTCTAACTTTATCTGGATATGTAATGGTCTCTCCGTTTCGCCAATATATTGATCTCCGCAAGTATTACAAGAAATCAGATATATCGTACCTGAACTCATGCACTCACCATCCCTCCCAAACGGGCAAATTACACAGTTCTATGTCTCACATAGATGATCGGTTACAAACTAACTGACGACGGAAGGTATAGGGTGGTATTTCAACTAACTCTGCCGATTCATCTGGATCTGCCCTTCTTAAGCATCGTTTTATAGCTACACTTACTTCATCATTAATAAAGGGCAGCATAAACGAGATTTTCTTTTGGCCAAGTATTTCGTTTTGAGGGTACGCTGTTTTTACAATTTTGTAAAGTCCTGACAATTTATAATCCTGACAATCAAACCATTGGACGTAGTTTTTTAAGTTTCACATAGGGCAAAATACAACCGAACTGTTGTTTAGCGATTCTTCGTGAATTAAAGGATAAAGGATAAAGCTCTCGGCGTTGATCAATCCCTGAGGGATGCGCCATGCATTCGATTTCATTATGTATCGTTGGAGGTGACTGAATGCATATCTGGCTTTTACGATGGCTCGCGGTAGCCTACCGATGTATCGAGCCAGTGCTGCTATCTTCCCAGACAAGTCTGGTACGAATTCGTCGACGCCGAAGGGATGGAAGGCTTGGTGAGCTTTGGGCGTGGGAATAGATTCCGTGTGTATCGCATGGCCCTTCCCACCATTGCGCAACACGCGCCTCTTGCTGAATTATAGAATATATTTTGCCTACTTGATCCATGATATTTTGGGCTCTTAATAAATCATGTAGGTCGGGACCTCGGAAATTTCTTCTTCTTGATTATTTATGTCTACATCATCTACATCTACATTCATGGTTTGCAAGTTGAAGGCACTATCTGTGCCTTTATCCTGCTGATTTTCTAAGTGTGTATCGAGGCAGAGTGCAGTTCCATTATGTCGCTAGTTGCCTGACGGTTTCGTAACCACCGTATACTTCCCTTTCTCTTTGAGTTGAGTTATACAATGCAGTTGTTCTCCATTTTAAAGCATTCCAAAAATCCACGCAGTTTCTATGGATGAGAACCCCGAATCGAAAAACGGGTAGTTTATACGAGTGCTAACGCTTTCCACAATCGCAGACAAACTTGTCGCCATTCTTCCGAATACTAGTTTTTTGTTTAGGAACATTTGGGTCTTCTTCCTGATTCCCGACGTCCGTCAAATTTCAAGTACGATGTTTCTTGCGACGATCCTGTGGCCGAATCATTTTTCGTGGACATTTGGCAGAACACGGCACGGTCAAACATGCTCATTTATGAAGAAGTACATTCGTTTGGTTTCCTGTTCAGATGTCGCTACTCGTTCTGATGTATTCATTATATGCGAATTCGAAACTCATTTTGCTGTTTAAGGTATTCCGCGCGTATCCGACGGATAATGTGGAAACATTCGAGGAATTCGAGAAGTGGACTGGACAAATGCCACTTGCTGAATATTCCCCTCAGCAGGCTCAAGAGAAACTTAGGGATTTGAATGGTAGGCGACGAAAACGCGATTTTTAATTTTTTGTGAAGATCTTTAGCGCCCATATTCACTTTTTTTTTCAGGTACCTTGGTGGAGTTTCCACTCAATTTCTTGTGCAAGGCAAATCTTACGCCAGGAATCACTTCGAAGGAGGGTCTCGTTCCAAACGCAGTTTTTACATGAATTGTCTCCTTGTTTTTCTACCTCGTTGTGCATAATGTATCTTTCTGTTCCATCTCATTCGA
Organism: Angiostrongylus vasorum; assembly: GCA_018806985.1. Classification (NCBI taxonomy): domain Eukaryota; kingdom Metazoa; phylum Nematoda; class Chromadorea; order Rhabditida; family Metastrongylidae; genus Angiostrongylus; species Angiostrongylus vasorum. The sequence goes on from JADANN010000314.1 coordinate 79,604, forward strand.
CACTCTTTATCTAAAAGTCTCTTCTCGTATGTTTACACCTCACAGCTAGTCAAAATTAAATGTTGTGTTCATGCATGGCTGCACTTACATAGGCCACAGAATTCTTTCCCATCTATCAGTATTTGTGTCAACAGTATTTTTAATAAGTGATTCCATATAGATTTCTACAATCAATAGGCAATTTGTGACGATAGTATGTGATAGTTCTGGCTTCATGTTTTATTATAGAGAGCTATGTGGAATTGAACCGTTTTGAATAATGTGATAGTATTTGTTAGTATTTAGTATTAGACCAGTGTTGTTCGTAAAGCCTTGACATCTCTCTCTCTCTATCTGTCTCCCTCCCTCCCTCCTCTCTCTCTCTCTCTCTCTCTCTCTCTCTCTCTCTCTCTCTCTCTCTCTCTCTCTCTTCCTGTCCCATCCCACCTTTGTTCCTGTTTTAAATGGCCGGTGATTTATTCCGCGGTTGTAGTTTCTATTCTACCATAGTGCCGTTTCATTAAGTTTTGGCATGTTTTCAAATATTGCACTCTGCTGTTCAGACATATAATCGCGGTGCTATCTGCTTCAAATTTTCGAGTCAGTCTTTTGTATGTGGAGAAAAAGTAAATTCTATTTGGCACCGATATTGTAGAATTGTTCCAGTTTTCTTAGCTATATTGACCTGGGAGAAAATCAATGAAATATCTTGGAAGAGTTCTTTCCATAGTTTGAACAGGTGTTAAAAAGTGCTCAAATTGGGTACGCTTTATAGTATTCCAGTACCTTCTTAACGTTTATTATGACTCGAGATTGCAAAGAAGAGTAACAAGAGCAGAACTGCCAAGTGTGTTGAGTCTAACTGGTCATCTACTCTGCTGGCATTGCCAGCGGATAGCGAAGGGAAGGAGCATGCTAGCGCTGTGTTTCGCTCATTGTCACATCGGTGACACGAGGCTCAAAACGCATGGAGATTTGAACTGGTACTCTTGTCGACATCAATGAGTTAGGAAGCCATCCGAAGGGATATCGAGGCGTAGCTACACGTGAATTGACAAAGGCACTTAGCTATCACCTAATCATCGCGAAGCGTTTGGTTGTACTCACGCTGAAGAGTGGTGCCTCGAGGTAATCAACGTTAGTGGGAGGTGAACTGCACAGGTTCTGGTCGTTCTACCAACCGTTGTTGCAGCATTCGCTAGTGGATGAAATGTCTAAGTTTGCTAAAAGCTAAAAAAAAAGCTCTCGGCGTTGATCAATCCCTAAGGGATGGGCCTTTGGATGTATCGAGCCAGTACCGCTATTCTCCCAGACATGTATGGTGCCAATTTGCCGACCCCGGAGAGATGGAAAGCTTGGTGGGTCATGGGCGTGGGGATCGATTCTACGCATGTGTCGCAGTGGCGCCTGTTCCAGTTCCGTGGTGGCGAACTAATAGCGTCGTAAGATTATCCGCAACTGATGTAGCTAAGGTGACACAAAGTGGTGGGCCCAATCGTCTGGAGATGATTCTGTCGACACGAGCCTCGATCTAAATCAGCATGGGTGCTGATGTAACAATACACACATGTCACTGGTTCGGTCCCACGACCCGAGCAACCGAAGCCCTCCACCTCTACGGGGTTATCAAGTTGACTAGAAAACTTGTTCGATGGATAAAAACTGAGTTCATGCATCAGTTGGACACCGCAAGTCATCACTTATATTTTACTTAATATGCATTTAATCCTTTCTACGATTCTATGAATGGAGTTGAATGCAGAATCGATTATTGGGCGCTCAACACTTTATCCATTATCCTTTAAATAAATATTGGGTAATGTCACAAAGTGTCTTCAATCGATAATCAATACTCATTATTTGAGTGCACAACGTTTCTCTACTATCGACGTTAACGGTAAAGTAACATACGCTAATCGTTTGTAGCTGAAGTTGCTAAAGTAGAGCTTTGCACCTTCCGTCCGTATGGAAAAAATTCTCCGATAAATTTGTGAAAGATCGGGTTTATTGTCGACATTGGAGACGAAGGATTTCTGATCGTCAGGTTCAGAACGTGTAGATGATTCATATTTGATCGGAATCTGAAAGATTTCACTTTAACGATGATTGCTCGATACTTTCATTGTGGTTAGTTCCTAAAGAAGATAAAATTCTAACAATTTGTAACCATTGAAGTGCAATTTTCAGTTTTCCTTTACTAACTAAACTAACTAAACTTAGGGCTCGTGTGGCGCAGTGGTCGGAGGTGCCCTACAACACACACGTGGAATCGATCCCCGCACCCATAGCCCACCAAGCCTTCCATCCCTCCGAGATCGGTAAATTGGTACTAGACTTGTCTGGGAGGATAGCAGCACTGGCTCGATACATCGGTAAGCTACCACGAGTCATTGTGAAGGCCAGGTATGAACTTACTCACCTCTAAACGATGCTTAATGAAGTCGAATGCATGACGCATCCCTCAGGGACTCATCAACGCCGAGATCTTTATCATTTAACTAAGCTCAACAATAAGTGGAATTGGGCTACAACAATGTGAAACAGTCAAATATTCGAATATTCAAAGCTACTAGGGTGTTTACTTCATCTAATCGTGATGCCTTGGTCGTTAGCTTTTTTAAACTCGTGTCAAAAAATTCGGGTTGATTTTAAGTTATTTCATGATGCCTCATTGTGCTTTTCGGTTCAATGCACATAGGTGACCGCAAGTGTCACATACGTGGATGGGGGATACTGGACCGTAAGCACTGATTTCAATGCATAACTGCCTGAGAGTTTATTTTGCCACAAAGAGTTCATTCGTTACTTTTTTTGTATCTAGTCAACATAGCTTATCTAACCCACCCATTGTGCGCCTGTAATTTAAAAAAGCTTTTTTTTCACATGAATTTTTCAGTGCGCCCTTCGCGTGACGAAAAAATTAGCTCTGATGAGAATCTACGGCCACATAAAATTAGCGACGCTCGTGTATATGTTGATAACTTGTTGTCGTACCTCTGTTGATGTCGTCTCCTCCTTCATTCCATTAACAATTGTTGTTCCTTGGGATACGATAGATGATTCTGGAATTTTGTCCCTATATAGATGTATGCGCTCTCGGTAGTGTTAAAATTCATGGTGGCAGGCAGTTTGTTCTTGTGTGGCGAACAGTGGTGCATAGCGAAGCTGGTTCATCCGTTCATCAAAGCTTGATGAACTAAGGAGTTTAACATCCTATCCGGAAACCCATCTAGAAGCCTATGCTATTAGCAAGCCTTGGTGGATTAACTTTGGTTTCTTTCTCGCCAAACATCATAAAATGGTAGGCCCCATACCAACAGCGTTAGAATCTTCGGGAGCGAACGGACCACATTGGAATAGCTATAATGTACAATGAAGACAAACGAGGGCGTTACCACTTCCAACTCGAGTAACTCGATATGTAGCCGGGATTACATGTGATATGGAGAAAAGCTGGTATATTTCCAATCTTTCTAACATTTCTCACCTCGGGTTCCATTTTGAGCATTTTCCACCAAAGACAAGGTAGTGTTCGCGACTAGCTCAGGCCCAGAAGATGTAATTACGATCTCCACATAGGATTCTGCATTCGTTTTTAACCCAGTAGTAGCGATATTATTTTCAGTAGTAGTGGACGCAGTATTTTCAGTGTTAGACTGCTCGATAGTGTCCAAACGCTTGTCGGAATCTAATGCTATGGGTGAAGCTTCATGTGTAGTTCCATGCGTGGACGATTCAAAGAATGGGGAACTTCGTTCACGTACGTCTTCGAAAATAACGCTTCCGTTAAACGAAGACACAGAGGAAATTAATAGAAATAATGAGTAGAAGGGGAAGAGAAGCATGTGTTCCATGTTTGATGCGATTCCACATTTAGAACGGGAGCATCAGTTTTATAGGCGCTTATTCAGGCGCCACGCCCTGACTGTTGCCGATGTTGCCTGGAAATGTGGATTCTTTGTAAACGCGCGAATTAGTATCTTTATTGACAGGCTTATTTACATAAGAATGTCGCCAAACGTCAAACGATATGGAGTGCGCGATAAGAGTGTGTGGACAAAAGTGGGTGGTTGCCGAACGGGACTGGTCAGAGGCAATCCGGATTTAGGTGAATCGGAGCATAAGAGCAACTCGAAATAACACTGCCATGGCAAGCTAAGACTAAGGGTAAACACTAATACTAGTGAAAATAGAAGTGGTAGACTCTTCGTAGTCTTGTTGAGCAAACGCGAGGTGCTATTTTATTCTTTATTCACGAAACAAGCTGACGTTTCGGCGGATTTCGCCTTCCTCAGAGCCTGGAAAGGTCAAGTTGACAGCAATCTATTCGGCGAAACACCTCGATAACCAAGCAGAGAAAGCGCTAAACCAAGATTTCAATCACATTGAACACAGAATAGCTTCTTTGCACATTCACGACTTTCTATGAGTCTTCCACTGAATATGTCGCGTGGAGAGCAACCGCACAGAATTCACATGGAAGCGTAGTGTGCCCTCCCATCAGAATAACAGGCTTATATACTGCCCATTATCACGCGTGATAATGAGGCATTCTTCCCCGCGGTTTAATTACGGATTTCTGGAATTAATCCAAAACACCTTAAGAGTTTTGCGCGCTTGTTTTCTCGATTTCTGAGCGAGGATCGTGACCTGTACTTCAAAGTCCTCCCCATTATGTCTCTGGGTCCTATGCGTGCCTAGTAGGGTATTTGGTTTACGTTTGCCCACTAGGTGTTGTTTTATGCGGACACAGAGTGGTCTGCCCGTTACGCCAATGTTTTCGTCTCCGCACGCCTTACAAGAGATCAGATACACTATACCCGAACTCATGCAACCAGCGTCTCTACCATTAGGGCATTAAACAATTTTACGTTGCACATAGACGGTCATATTGGCGGTTACGAACTAGCTGGCGCCTAAGAGTACTCGGTGGCATTTCAACTACATCTACCGAATTCTCTAGACCCGCCCTTCTTAAGCAGCGTTTTATGGCTGCACTTACATCATTTAAGGTGAAGAGTAGGATAAACGGGACCTTTTTATCGCTAGAGTTGTCGTTTGGGGGCCTAGGATTTCCCCTACACCTATCCCGAGCTACAGTTTTGTAGGCGTTATAAATGGCTATTTGCGGTGCCAAGTTCCGGGACTCCTCTCTCTGCTCTCTTTCCGTGCACACGTTGGTTGCTGTTCGAAGCATGTTTCTTACAAGCACTCTTTTCGTGTGAGAGGGTGAGAGGAGAGGTAATGAATCAAGACGTTTTTACTACTTGGCTTTCAGTACTATTTCGTAATGTAGCCATTTTCTGACAGGTTATATCTATTTATATGATCTTATAAACTGATCTTCTTTTGCTGATGCGAGGTTGGTATAGGTCTTTGTTGCCGTTGCCGTTGTTGTTGGTGTTGTTGGTCGATGGCTGACGTTATGTAGACCACTTTGTGTCTGCATAAAAGAACATCTAGATTTGAAAGCTAAAATTCGTCGAAACACTACCCTAGGTACGCATAGGACACAAAAGCAGGTCTTAGCGTAGGAATCGAAAACATGAACGCGCGAAACTCTTGAGGCGCTTTGGATAAATCTCAAAAATCCAAAGACGAACCGAAAAGACGAATGCCTCACTATGACATGTGAACTGGCGCCCCATTTCAGAATGATATTTTGACCCTAGGGTGTGTCTTCTTCGCGACCCCACGTGAACAACGCGTTGGCCAGTCCCACTCGTAACCTTTCTGTTGTGAGTTGCCTTTCTGTTCAATATGGCATAGAACTACATTTGACCGTAGCATCCTAACACACAATCTATTTAAAAGTTTGATCTTCATTAATACTTTAGCCTTTTTTTTCCACCGAATAATTAAAGTATTCTAATATAAAATGCGTCCAGGCTCTGAAGAAGGCGAAATCGCCGAAATGTCAGCCATCGACCAACACCACCAACAACAACAGCAACAACAACACCAACAACAACAACAGCAACAACAGCAACAACAACAACAACATCAACAACAACAACAACAACAACAACAACAACAACAACGACAACGAAAAATTTTACCAACCTCGCACCAGCAGAAGAAGACCAGTTTATAAGATCATATGAATAAATATATCAACTATCCATGCCGAGGTTTATAGAAAGTCGGTCTGTTGAGTTATTCTGACAAGTTAATTTGGACGTTCAGGAATGGAATCCAGTTTTCTTTCGGTTCCTTGTCGGGTGAATTTGATATACTCTGACTGTTCGTTCAACAAGTCAAAACACTTGTCCATTTCCTCTTGCGTTGAGCAAAAGACAAAACAGTCACCTATATATCTACAGTAGAGTAACGGCCCGAGGTCGGTCACTGGTGCTTCCACCTTAGACATAAACGCAATGGGAAAAAATTTGCTCTAATAGTAGAGACGGTGATTGCATGAGCTCGGGTACAGTTTATCTGATCTCCTGTAAGGCGTGCGGAGACGAATACATTGGCGAAACGGGCAGACCACTCTGTGTCCGCATAAAACAACACCTAGTGGGCAAACGTAAACCAAATACCCTACTAGGCACGCATAGGACCCAGAGACATAATGGGGAGGACTTTGAAGTACAGGTCACGATCCTCGCTCAGAAATCGAGAAAACAAGCGCGCAAAACTCTTAAGGTGTTTTGGATTAATTCCAGAAATCCGTAATTAAACCGCGGGAAAGAATGCCTCATTATCACGCGTGATAATGGGCAGTATATAAGCCTGTTATTCTGATGGGAGGGCACACTACGCTTCCATGTGAATTCTGTGCGGTTGCTCTCCACGCGACATATTCAGTGGAAGACTCATAGAAAGTCGTGAATGTGCAAAGAAGCTATTCTGTGTTCAATGTGATTGAAATCTTGGTTTAGCGCTTTCTCTGCTTGGTTATGGAGCTGTTTCGCCGAATAGATTGCTGTCAACTTGACCTTTCCAGGCTCTGAGGAAGGCGAAATCCGCCGAAACGTCAGCTTGTTCGTGAATAAAGAATAAAAATAACACCTCGCGTTGGCTCAACAAGAATACGAAGAAATTACTTGATCAATGCCGAGGTTAATAGCAAGTCGGTCATGGGATTTAAAGATAGAGCGTCCGCTACTAATTAGTCCCTGAGAGGTCCGCTATGCATTCGACTTCTTACGTAGCATCGTAGTGGTGATTGAATGCATATTTAGCGTGTTCAATAACTTGCATGACATGGCAGTCTATCAAATGGGTATTTTCATTTTTTCCGGACAAATCTAATACAAATTTACCGATCTCGCTGCAATGGAGGCCTTAATCTGTGGCGTGGAATTGAACCGATAACAACGTGTGTATTGCAGAGTATCTCTAACCACTGAGCTTCACGCGCTGAGAGAAAGCAAAATTATAGAATTAAGATTAGTGTTAGTAGCAGTACCGTCTGATGTTCCACTGGTCACAGAATTATTCGAGCATTACTCGAGTTCGACGTTCCCATCCGGAAGCTCAGCTAAGAGTAAACCAATACTAGAAATCACCACCGTCCTGTCATCAAATTATTTGCAAGGTGGCAAATATTCCGCTTATCCATAAGGGCGGCGACCGGCTTCCTGAGGGAAGGCTACACCTAGGCTGACTTCGGGAATCCGGGAACCACAATGGCCAAACCAGGAAATCTCCGGAGAACGGGAATTAAGCTGAGGCCTGCACACCCAGTGAATACGCGCCATCTGAGTATCCAAGTAAGTAAGTATTACTGGAGTAAGGCATATTAAAGTCTCCATCCTTCTCTATCGTGTTCAAGGGTTCCATAATGAGTTATTCTCATTCTTAAGATTCAAATAGCACCATAATTTCCCATTATGATCCCTCTTTATGAAGTCTGACCATCGACTTGCTGGTCTTCGTCTCGTGTACTTCACATACCTTATGACGCAGTTCGTAACGGCTTGTGTTTCGGATCGTTTTATGTTGTCACCCTTACCTGATTTTCGACATTTTTTGTCTGATAGGCAATTGTGGGCACTGCGGATTTTCTCAATCACGCAAGGTAAGAAATACTGGAAGCTTCATCTTCTCATAGCGAGTTCGATAAACCTATTCTTTCTTCATGGCGGAGTGTGATGTGAAATATGACCACAATGATGCTGAGACGTGAGCAAAACTGGGAACGTCAGTTGGTCTTTAAGCCCACGATTAGCTTTTCCAGGGGGTTAACATTCTGTTCAACACTAAACATTTTATATGACCCGTCATGAAATCACTCCCGTTAGTTAGAGTTAGTAAAAATACGGCAAAGAGGAAAGCAAACCAAGGGACTCCGTTAAGAGTTTTGTTTTTGTGCACATCGTTTCTCAAGGTTCAACCAAAGGCTCTTATTTTCAGGAATGCTCTCGAAAGTGGGTAGAATTCGTTCTGTCTAGCATATGCTTGTTCTTACAATATAAATCTTTGTCTGGTCAGCAAAGATGAGAGGGTGAGGCTGACGGACGTCCTTAAGATTACTGAATGTTAACCACAAATCTGCACCTAAAATTGGGCGTGTCATTTATGACTAGCGTTAGTATAAGCCTATGATATGCTGGGATGCTCAACAAATGACTTTCAGTGACAAACATCGTATTCTTCACCACTTCCACCATTCGTTGATCTACAGACGAATTCCACTGATTTGTCTTCATATCTCATTGATCTTCATCGATCCATGATCTGCATATACCGCCGTGACCTTTTTATTGATTCGATCGTGACACTTGATCTACGTATGAATTTTTATGATCTACCTGCATAGAGGGGTGTGTGTGACACAGTGGTCGGAGGCGCCCTGCGAAATATACATGAGATCGATCCCAGCGCCTGTTGCTCACCAAGTCTTCCATCCCTTCGAGGTCGGCAAATTGGTAACAGATTTGTCTGGGAGGATAGCAGCACTGCCTCGATACATCGGTAGGCCACCTCGAGAGCGATGATTAATGACGTCGAATGCATGCCGCATCCCTCAAGGATTGATCAACGCTGAGAGCTTTTATTTATTTTAGCTGCATAGCATATTTTAGCTTTCATCTGCTACGTAATGTTTTGTACTTTGTAAATTGTAGGCTCCGTTCTTTAACGTCTAGCAGTGCAATTTTCCAAGGTAACTTCAAGTCTCGAGTTTTTGAAATGGTTTAATGGTAATGTAGTTCGTAAACATCTGATTTTTAGCTAATAAGCACGCTGTAAAAAAATAAGGGATAAAGCTCCCGGCGTTGATCAATCCCTGGAGGATGCGTTATACATTCGACTTCATTAACCATTTTTAGAGGTGACAGAGTGCATATCTGGCCTTTACAATGACTTGCGGTGGCTTACCGATGTATCGAGTCAGTGCTGCTATTCCTCCAGATAGGTCTGGCACCAGTTTGCCGACACACGAGGGATGGACGGCTTGGTGAGTCTGGAGCGAAAGCATTGATCCCATGTGCACCTCCGAGCACTGCGCTACACGTGCCCACTATAAAGCATGGTATAAATATGGAAAACAGTGTATTTCAAGGATATCATAAACCAACATATGAATTGCACTTATGAATCCTTCATTTCTGTAATCATTTAAGCAGCACTTTCTTATAACATCATCATATTTTCTAAAATCCAGCACAATAACGACTAGGTAAGGAATAGAATGAAGTCGGCTAGTATTGTACAAACGTATTACATTTAACCGTTACAACTGAAAGTGATAAAAGATTCTGAGTTTCGCTCATAAATAGCGGAAAGACGACTTCGTTGATGTTTGTACTTTGTCGACTAAAGGAAAGTTTTTGTGAGTTTTCGTGTTCGACTTTTCCAAAGCTCGTGAAGAATCTCGAAGCTTTGCAAATTAGCTCTTACTTAACGAATATCACTTATTGATAATTTGTGAAAGATTAGTTGCGTATTACGCAATGAACACGTTTGAGAAGTCAACGAAAATCCGAATATTCGAACATAGGAATCGAATAATCGATCATAATTCTCAGTACAGCTAATGCCCGATCACATCTGTGTGTAAGATAAGACGAGAATTGCTTATTCTTCTCAGCCTTTCCAATAGTGGTGTTGAAGCCCTACGTACAGGAGTGTCACCTGTTGCCACTGAAGCAGCTGCTTGAATAATCAAAATCCTTTTCAAAAAATTTTACTGTTTTGTAGAAATGAATAGAGAGAGACCAAGGCCAATTAAACCCCGATGCCTCCATAGTTGGTAAGTTTGTACCAGATTTGTAGAAGAAAAGCTTTCATCTATCCATAAGAAACTGTAACTGCCTTTCCGAGGACCTAAGAACACCCTAGAGGACCTTCATGGGATTCTAAGAAGAATCAGTTTAACCAGCATTCAACGGCATTGATGAACAAAACAAAGTCTTCAAATAGCAGCCACAACCACGTGGAAATCCGAAGACTTTAGTGACGGATGAGAGGAAACGAATCGGATAGAAGAAGTGCCTGGAACCGCGCAACGTCTAAAGGATGGTCCATATGAAAAAAATAAATAGCTAAAATAAAGACGGTGAAATGGTCTTGTCGTCAACTGAGCGACTTGTGGTGATTGCTGATGATGCCGTAAGGGTAAAAAAGTGGCTGACAGAAAGGGAAAGAAAGAACTTCGGTGGTGCATTAGTTAACATGTGAGCCCCGGAAAGGGAAATCACGAGTTGAAATCTGTTTTGGGGTCCAGGTTTTGCAAATGTCTCAGCATCACTGTAGTTGGTCTTCGTTTGATTGTTCAGTTCATTGACGTGTCCCGTTGATTTTGTTTATTGGCCAAAATTTTATTTACGTATCCAACTAAACGGTGGTGCGGCATTTAGAGTACATAAAAATAGTTATGAAAACATGTTTATATGCAATACCCAGTGTGTTATAAGGAGACATTAACATTCTCACGGATAAGAATTGTTTGTTTGAGAATTGAACAGGAAAAATTAGTCCATGAGAATAGTTACTTGATACTTGATACTTGAATGACCCGTCTTCACTGGTTGTGCGGGCCCCAGCACAATCTCCATTTTTCGGAGACTTGCTGGTTAAGCCACTATGGTTCCCTGGAGCCCCGAGGCCAGCCTGGCCAAAGTCTGCTCCAGGTCTTCACCACCACAGGCAGTCGCAGCCCTCTGTGGATCAGAGAGAGGTTTACCACCATGCGACTTTGATACCAGGACGGTGGTGGATCCTGGTATTGGTTTACTTTTAGCTAGGCTTCCTGATGGAAACGGCGGACTCCTTCTCAGCCTGGGAGACTCTACCAGGGGGATGAATCCCCCGCTGTACATCGCAGTGCGCCACCCAGGAACACCTCCCAGCCACGATGAGGCTGTAAACCTTTGAAAGGTCCATGAGAATATGGTGGAAAAACTTTTAAAAAAGCTTAAAACACTTACTTGAATGAGACGGAGACGTTTACGATAGTTATTGGCTCTGACATGATCATTAAGTATTTGTTGTACATATGATGATGGGAACCATCCTGCTAAACCATCAGCTTCCCTGTGACCATAAAACCAACCTGCAGAAATGAAGTTTGTGTTTTCTACACGGTTATTTGCTTTTGAGAATGAATAGAGAAAATGAAGTCAACCATTCTTGAACGTACCGTCGGGCATTTTTCTCAGTACGTTCACCATATCTCCTACTTCTAATGACAATTCGTCGTCTTGGTTTTTATTGTAGCTATGAACTGCTACAGCCTGTGGACAGTCCCACTCAGCATAAATCTTCTCCAGAGGATTTGCAGACTGAAATACGAATGCGTTTTCAAATTTGTGTGGTCATGTTCATGAGAGTACTTGTAGTGATAAAAATTCACATCAACACCTGTCATCTTTTACTAAAGGCAACAGAAGGAATATTCGAGCACCACTTTATTAGATTGTGTCTAGCCCACTCCATAGAGATACTCCTACAATCCATCCCTGTTAAACTCTGGGTTTGGTTAAATGCTACCTAGCCTCATTGGTAGGATAAAGATACCTCGATTTGATACATGAAGTAATTCCCTCGCAAGTGAAGGTTTGGGCTAAATAGGTATTCAATTGTTTCTGCGATGGTAAAAGCGTATTCGAGTGCACGGCAGATCACTAAAGAATCTTGAGAACGTAAACGCTCCATCCTTTTACCACCTTATTTATCACTTGGCTCCACTCTACAAACCTTCCTAGAAGTCCAACAAGTACTGTGCAAACTGGATTTCAACAAGGGATTCGACTAAATGAGTTCCATCCAATGCACCACATAACTCTTGCCCTGACTAACAGCGAGCAAGAAACTTTAGGAAAAGGGTTGGTAAGAACGTCATCCAATCAGCAGCGTACCGACAGAATAGTAAAGTGTTCATTTTATCAATGACGTTATCTCCTAGAGAGTTAGCAACAAGGCAAATATGATCTGTAAGAAAAACTCAACGAGGCAGTTGGTTGACGGAAGCACAAATAGACGAAAAATCATCAAGTCCACAGAAAATCCTGTTAGCACTCAAGGAAAAATATAGACGGGTGAATCATCAATTATGGACTCCACATATTTACTTACGTCCACCCTGTGTTCAATGGACATAATGAACAATCTCATGGAAAAATTGTCGACTGAGACCTGGTCTAACATCTCGACGATTTCGCCTGCATCCCAGAATGAGCTTGAACGACGTCTTTTGAAATAAAAGTCAGCAAACATAACGTAGAGTAGGACTTCTACTTCAGACCTCCAATGATTACTTCACGTTCAGCATAGAAGGAAAACGTTTGTGCACAGACAAAATGATGACAGAAAGCCGGCGATAGATAAACGGAAATGGCGCAGTGAATAGTAAAAATATATCGCGTCGTTAACGGAGAACAAATATGAAGTAGGTTTTTTCATTGTTGTACAACGGGTAAGTGAAGCCGTCAAGAATGAAAGTAAGATGACTTAGTACTGGTATCGATCCACTGAGTCTATTCGAAGTACAGGAAAGAAATCAACAGTGCTTTGCTGCTTTTGATGAGTTCCATACTTCCGAAATATACGTAGATGACTTACTGTAGGAGGTCTGAGAGCGCTTAACCATCTTTCTCTGTCCGTTTCAGACTCCGCGTTCAGCAACAATTCCGCTTGTCTTCCGTACGCATTTCGCATGAACACACAGAGGAATAAATGCGGTCGAATGTTCAGCGATGGCATTGACATCTGGAATTAAAATAACATCTATTTATTAATGAAGTCAAAACCACCACTGTGTTTTTTAAATTGGAAAATATCCACACAGGACCCACAAAAGGACGCGTAGCGGATACTACGCGAACAAGTTTCCGTCGGAGTGACTACGAGTGGATCCTATTTCAGTATTTCTCACAGGAAATGTTCTTATTTAGCGGTTTTCAGATCATTTTTTAATCATTTCGCATGTGAACAACGTATGAATTGCCCTCTTGCTATTGGTGACTGCCCATAGCACAGCCAATCCCTTTGTGGCTTTTAACTGTGAAAAATGGGAGGAACCATTGAATAACACCCGTGCATTAAGAAGGACTACTAAATGAACAGTGGGAGATTGGGACGTCACCCTGTAACTAGAAAAAAATTTCTAGGATTTAATGGTTCTCTTCCACAAATTCCTTGTGTTTATTGATGACTATGGTTAACGCATCTTTCTGTATGAGCAATAGGATTCACATGGATCGAGGCCCAATATATTTTTTTCATTTTTATGATTTTCTTACTTAGATATTCTCCATCTCAATTTTTTCCTCTTTTTTCCAAAGTAAGTGTGATTCTGATCACTTATTGGTCGAAGGCGCGTGTGGAGCAGTGGTCGGAGGCACACTGCAATACACACGTGGAATCGGTCCACGCGCCCATGGCCCACCAAGGCCCCTCCATCCCTCCGGGGTCGGCAAATTGGTACCATACTTGTCTGGGAGGATATCAGCACTGACTCGATACATCGGTAGGCCACCGCGAGTCATTGTAAAGACCAGATATGCATTCAGTCATCTCCAAACGATCTTTAATTGAGTCTAATGCATGGCGCATCCCTCAAGGATTGATCGACGCTGAGAGCTTTATCCTTTATTATTATTTGTTGATCGATGAGCACACCCGATCAATATCGCATTCTAACGGTTGGACGTCCACATAACGTCGACCCGCATAATCTTTACATTCGTAAGTTCCATTCAGTTTCTTCTTTGTAACTAGTATGATATCCGAAAACAGAAATATGTAGACGTTACGGGTTTTTTGTTTCCTGAAAGCGTAGAACTAGGAACAAAAGAAAGTCTCAGCAACAGCAAGTGAACCCCTACTAATTTAAGCTTATTTGGATATTGGTATTACGTATATTTGCTGCGTTTGGCGCAGTGGTCGGAGGCTCCCTGCAACACACAAGTGGAATTGACCCCACGCCCATGGCCCGCCAAGGCTTCCATTCATCCGGGTCGGCAACTTGTCTGGGAGGATAGCAGCACTGGCTCGATAAATCGGTAGGCCACCGCGATTCATTGTAAAATTCAGATATGTATCCAATCACCTCCAAACGATGCTTAATGAAGTCGAATGCATGGTGCATCCCTCAGGAATTGATCAACGCCGAAAGCTTTTTTCCTTTATCGTTTAAATTTGCTGCAACAATTTATTAGAAAAAATACAGCAAAATTATTGAAGAGAACAAAATCTGTTAGGAAATTAATAACAAGCAGAAGCTGCAGATTCACAGGAAAAGAATATTATATTTTTATATGATTGTCATAGTATGAATGCGTATTTCTAGCGTAGTGGTTCGAGGTGTCACGGAATACATACATAGTCACTAGTCTCGAACCAGCGCAAAGGCATATCAAGCTCTCCATCACTCAAAGATCCGCACTCTGGGAACCCTCTGTACTAGGGTTCTCTGGGAGGATAAAAAATAAAAAACTGACTGAATTCTATCAGTATATTCCTACAAGCCATTTAATGGGCCAAACACGCATTAAGCCACACTGTGATCCCACGAATGAAGTCAAAGGCATGGCGCATCCCAGAAGGGTTGATCATCGCCCAATACCTTATTCCTTTATTCGTTTTGTGTATTTATGCCTATTTATTCTCAATAAATATTATAATACCTTGTAAAAACAACACGGACGTTGTATGTCCAGTAAGTGGCGTGGGTATACGATAGTGTACTACCGAACTAACCTGTAGAATATTGCGGTTCTTCCGTTCCATCAGCTGAACTAACGACCCACGTTTCACCAGATATCGTGAATTAGAAACGAGAGCGATCTTTCTGAAATTATAAGAGCCGTCATGATTAATAACGCTGAGTTACAAGCCGCTATTGATTTGTTATCGTCGTGAATCGATCTTTTAGAAGTATAGAATAATACGGCTTTTCGTTGCTGTTTTAACTGAGCAGTTATTAAATTGTCGTATAGTAGTTTTTGTACATGGAAAGTTGTTTGTCGTGGTTCTAGAAAAATAAACAGAAAAAATAATGTTTGATGGAAATAACTGCAGATTTCCCACTATAATGAGCACGACCACAACTTATTGGACAATTAGCAAAGTTCTAATCAATCAATACGAATCGATATTTTTCCTTATGAATCATTTCTATTCTAATGCTAACCTTTTCTTTTGTGATTACTATAGTTTTTCACGGCAGGGTATGATGTAAATTACAACTATAACGATGCTGAGATGCCGATTTGTGCATCCCAGATCAATCCCTGCTGACGGGTGATTGCTGATGGCAACTTTAGGTAGAAAAACTAGCTGAGAGAAACGCAGAGCAAGGGCCTCTGTGGCGCAGTGTGTAATGCGCGATCCCCAGCAAGAGAAGTCGCGGTCTCGATTTGGCCCAGGGTCCAAGTTTTGAGAATATCTCAGCATCGTTGAAGTTATTTCTACTCCCTTTCCTTCTTTGGACTCAAAAAGTACAACTATCAGAAAAAACCGTTTTGTCCGTTGCAGCATAGGAAAACACACAGTCAACTGAAATGGCAGGAAAAAGTTCCGGAAAGTGAGCACAATTTGTTCAGAAACTCGAAAGTGCTCTAAGATGGCCCAGTTTAATTCTTTATTTGATCTAATGTCTTCAAAAGATTTTCTGACTCTGACGTCGTAAAAAAGGCTGACATCTAAAGAATATGCTATTTTTCTGTGAACTCTTTATTTAATGAGCCCAGAGGTCGCGAAATCGTCCAGGAGTCCTCTGGCTTCTCGAAATTTGGAGACTTAAACATTGGCATTTCGTTACTTATTTCCTACTTTGCTGTTTTAAAATAACTACAACACTTGTGATTTATCAAGCGACTTCTCTTTAGTCCTTAAAACCCCGTTTCTCAATAGTAAACGACTGTTGTGAACATTACTAGTACAAGCGCATTCGAATATTGTAATTATACGTCGCTAACTGAAACGTCAGTTTTACACAAAATAAAACAGAAAAATAAGTGGCCATTGCTCTTACTTGAGGCCTGGATCCTTGTAGATCAGCCGGCTGTCGATGTCAAGCAACTGCTCTGTTCGTTCCATTCGTCGCGCGCCTTCGTTGCACTCACCGACCACCTGCAGTAAAATCTAACGATAAATTTTAACGTCGACTACTAGTCGCCAGCTTGGCACTAAGATTTTCTATTTGAGTACCGTGCTGCTTAATTTGCGACCAGTTCATTTGTCTTATTTTTTATCATTCAAGATCACAGATTGCAAATCCCGGAACTTCTTGCATACAATTCATACAGATTCGACGAGGTTTTCGTCTTCTTTATGAGTATCGATGAGTACGGGTCGAGTTAATTCTCCTGGTAATCGTGAGATAGCCGCGCTAGTGGGTTTCTTGGTCTTCACCATAGGCACTCGCAAACCTTTGCGTTTGGGCCGGAGCCATTCCCAAAGAGGTTTGCTACAAAGATCCTGATTTCGGAGAGGACAGGAGGCGAACCAGGGATTTGCACATATTATTACGATTATGTAATCCCCAGTAATCAATATAAAGATGAGAGAAGCGCAGTGGTTAAAGATGCCGTCCTCTAGAAAGAGAAAATGATTGCTAAAAGCACCGTTAGAGTTATAACCTGACTGGGAGAAAATCAGGTCAAAGGCCTCGGTTGGTATGGCGGATAGCACGTGAGGTCCAGTTAATTATAGTCGCGGGTTCGAAGCTCAACTAAGGTTCCGAGTTTTGCTCATATCTTAGCACCTTATGGCTGTATTTCACATCATACCCTGCCATGGAAAAAGAATGGGCAGACAATAAAAGCTATAGCATTAAAGATTATATATTCCAAACAATAGTAATAACGGCAAAGCAGCGGTAAAACAATAATGAGTGAAAACAATACAACATATGAAGAGGTGGAAAGTAAAAGAAAATAAAAGAAATGAACAACCTATAGAAGCTGTGAATGTTGTAGCTGTGAAACGAAGAAAACCGTAATAGATATGGTTCCAAATGCTCATAAAGGGAAACATGATATAGAATTTTAGTGTTGAAAAAAGAAAGTGAAATGAGAAATGAATGCATCAGCAATCTCTAATACATGGAGCAGAGGAATAATAGGTGTTGGTGAGCTTGCAGTCACGTGTTTGTTCCTCGTTCCTGGGTGGTTTAAGCTCTTTAGTAGTCCGAAAGTTCTTATGGAAGCAGAGGTGCATGCATGGTGCAAAAAGCTTACTAGTTACTCTCGATAAATCACTTTATTCAAAAAACCTTCTAGAAACAAAATTCCTATTGCTTTAACAATTTCATTGGGAGGAAACAAATATAGCGGAATATCTCGAAGAAACTAACCAACATCATAAAGTCCAAAAAGAGAAAGCAAAAGATGGATGGATAGATAGAAATAGAAAAGGCGATATAAGATAACTACCTTATTGGCGGCATTAAGAGCCCGTGTGGTCACCTCATACTCGTTGCCTTCTCTCTGTAGACGATCGAGAATGGCATAAACAAGTAAAGGATACCTGGAATAGGCTGGTTATCGTCCGTGAGTAGATATCATATTAAGTACTAAATACTCTCCGTACCGTAATCAACGAGGTACATTAGAGATAAATACATATATGCATATATAAACAAACGAAAATCCTCCGAAGTTAACCAATGTTATAAGACTAATGTCTAGATGCAATTTCGCTAATTTTCATTACATGCTGAGGAATGGCATATGTGCCCAACTGTAAGCCTCGGAAAAATTCATGTGAGTTCAGTCTCACCAAAAACAATAACACTGAGGCGCCCTCATACGAAAATGGTGTGACGAGCTTCTGTCTCTCGAGCGAGTTGAGCCGGTCAGTTCTGGTTCAAGAAGAAGTCGATTGAGGAACACTGCTGGTGTCAGGCTGAGTCTCTCGACGATTAGCGTGAGGACAAGTGATAAAGGCTATGGATGGCATGTGTACAGTGAATTTAAAAATATTTATCAGTATGAATAACATCATAATGTTCTCTGCCTAATGGCATCAATTTGGTGACTCTATCACTATTCCGTAAAAGAAAATTGGAGCAAAAAATGGCTTTGTGTGGCACCTTGTCACCCGTTGCATTGGCAGCATGAGAAACGATCTCATATCGAGTCCTTGGCACTGTTTATCAGCTTCCATTTTGGAAACGGCTTCAAGGAAAGCAGGGTTCTCGGCCTTCAGTCGGCGTAGCGTCCGCTCCTGGTACACCTAAAAACTCGGGTTTTGTCCTTGTTTTTCTTTGTCATCTTTTGGCGCTCTTGTAAAATAAGCACAGTCACGAGAGCACCATAAGTACAAAGCAAGTATAATGAGGAGTTAATATTATCTTCAAAGGAGTCACTAATAGTAAAATAACAACTCTCCTACTGCCGAATTCACTCAAAAACAAGCGTAGAGATCGCGCCGCAGTAGTGTGGGCAGGTCCACGTAGAGGTGTGCGAGGCGATTTACTACTTAATTGCTATCTGCTCCACCAATCACAGTACGTCTCGCCTCTACAGTAATTTGCTTAGAGTGATTTTCCCAATAAAAACTAGTCACGATTGATTAGCAAAGTTATTCTAGGGTTCTCATGCACAAACATGAAAAAATCATTTTATTGACACTTGACACTTGAATGGCCCGCCCTCACTGGTTGTGCGGGACCCAGTACAATCTCCATTTTTCGGAGATTAGTTGGCTAAGCCATTGTGGTTCCCTGGAATCGCGAGGTCAACCTGGCCAAAGTCTGCCCCAGGTGTTCACCACCACAGGCAGTCGCAGCCCTTGTCGATCAGAGACAGATTTACCACCATGCGACTTTGATATCAGGACTGTCACGGATCTTGGTATTGGTTTATTTTTAGCTAGGATTCCTGATGGAAACGCCGGACTCCTCAGCTTGGCAGACCCTGCCAGGAGATGAATTTCCCGCTGTACATCGCAGTCCGACACCCAGGAACACCTCCTAACCACGATGACCGTTGGGAGGATCATTTTATTACTGCCGTTTATTACACGACCTGACATCACATGTGTCATACCATGCGGATCACATCACTTTTGCATTTGATTCGTTTCCTTGCGTCTATCATCCAAGAAAGTCTTCCAACTTTTAAGTGTGACATGTGCTGCTGCTTGTGGATTTTTTTCGCTCTCTTTGCAAATGTCGTTGAATAGGGTCGAGTCGATCGATTTCCCTCCAGTCTTCGGATAGGCGTGCTAGAGCATTATCGGATTGATCAGAAGAAGAGCACTAGTCGCAAACAAGTTTAGCACCAAGTTGCCGTTACCGGAGGAAGACCTGCTTGGTGGACGTTGCACGGATTCAAACCAGCACCTGTGTTGCTTGGACAGCAGCGTAATGAACGGCGTCATTACCACTGCGCTACCCTCCCTATTTTTATAGAAAAAAATTGTACTATTAAAAGCGCCTGTTCGTAATCTTTCTTCGTTTGCTTTCTTTAATGTTACGCTAAACGTTACAAGCTTAATAAATCGCAAAAAGTCATCCAAAACTATGTAGAGGGTTTATTTCTTTGCCTTTTCCCATTTCAACCAACTGTTGATTCCAGTACTGTAGTTTTCTCAATTCCTTATCTGGAACAGCCTATCACTAAGTGTAAAAAAAGCAAGCAAGGGGCGGATAGCACAGTGGTAGTGATATCCGTCATCACGGGCATGGTGGTGGTTCGATTCCGCTCCGGGCCAACCAAGCCTCTCATCCTTCCAAGGTCAGAAAAATTGGTACCGGAGTTGTCTGGGGAAAAAACTGCATTCTGCAATCCAATTTGGAACACTCTAGCCCGGCTATCTCAGGACTCCAGGGAGAATTGCTCGACCAGCATTTCACGACATTCAAGATGAAATGAAAATCGTCAAGCAGCAACCGAAGGCACACATAAAAAGTTGGAAGATCTTGTGGAGAATGGATGCGAGGAAACGAATCGAATGTGAGAACTGCTGGGATCCGCAGGGTAGACGTGAAGACGGGCCATATAGAATCAAAAACAAGCAAGCCAAATAATCAGATTAGTACCTATTCATATTATAGAAAAAAGACTGTAATAAGGTATAAAAGCAGAATCCACTTATAATAAAGACAATTACGTATGTGGACCATGTTTATGGCTCACATAACCGTCAGTGCGTAAGGTGTTGACTAGTTGGATGTAAACATAAACACGATCGAAAACTTAGTGAGAGTACCCAACGTCAGTAGGCCATCTACCTGATTGGAGCAGTACTTCACGTAAACGTCAAAGTTCGTTTCAAAGTGATGAACGAGAATACTGCACAAATCGTCCAACACCAGATTTTGTTCGAGTCTTGTCTCCAAATCCGACAGCAGCCTAAAAAGCCGCAACTAATTGATAGTTACAAGTCGTGATCTATCTGAATACTATGGTAAATTTAGGAAAAACAAGAGAACAGGGAACAAATGAAGACTCCATTCTACTTCAACAATGCAAAAAATATTGCTGAAGTATAGGAGATGTTTTTTGGGAGCCATCTAAATAGTGTCCACTCAGGACCGCAGGTGCCTATGGTGGGGAACGAACGCGCTATTGTCCTTTCCGGGGAGTAACGCGTTCACCACCACACCATGCGGGTCCTTCGTTTCGCCTGTCTCTCAGCTAGTTCTATCGATCTTTTTTGCCATCAGCAGTCACCCGTCAACGGGATTGATCTGGGGAGCCCAAATCGGCATTGAACCCAGTTAAGCTGAGGCTATAGTTATAATCACAATTTTAACCTTTTTACTTACTGCCTACTCTTTTTTGATGGCAGGGGTATATTGCGAAATATAACTTCTACGAAGCTGAGATATTTGCAAGGCGAAACGAAGGACCCGCATGGTGTGGTGGTGAACGCGTTACTCCCCGGAAAGGACAATAGCGCGTTCGTTCCCCACCATAGGCACCTGCGGTCAGAGTTTGCAAATATCTCAGCTTCGTTGAAGTTATATTTCGCAATATACCCTGCCATCAAAAATAGTTAGTTCCCTTTCATCTTCCATTTTCTTCTTTTCAAATTTGCTTCTTCCCAAAAGTTTGGGTTTTTCCTTTTATAGCGAAAAGTTTTTCTGTATAGCAGTGAGCAGATATTTTTCATGCTGACGATTTTTTCCTTCTCCTTTGACAACCTACTTGAGAACGTTTGATTCTGAATAGTTATACCAGCGATTACTTACCGTTCACTGCAATCTCGTACGGCGAAAATATTACTAAATAAGTGCTTTCGTTCAGAGTTCGTAATCACCGAAAATGAACTCTTCGATCCTGAAATGAATTCAATCAGAGTAAGAAAATCATTGTAGTTTGTTCGCGATGATGAGAATGAAGTACTGTAGCCACTACCTACTGTATCTCACGGACCCATGTGTAGAACCAGTTTGCCTACAATTTTGCCGCTAAGCACAAAAAAAACACTTTATGGTGGCAAAAACAGCCCGTACTCCATCAATTTTGGTAGAATAAGAAAATTAGATATAGGAAAGTCTACATTAAAGTCATTTTATTGACAATAATAATAATTCAAGAAACGACTCGTTTACAGTTTTTAGAGCACAGTTATGACCAAGATGGAGTGTTTACTTAAGATTTAGACGTAAAAGAAAGCAATTACAGTAAGACTACCTACCCATCAATTCTTGACTAGCCATAAAATGAGTGATGAGAATGTTCAGCGAACGTAAGTAGCTGGCCTCACTTGTGATAACCTGAAACAAATTAATACACATATGTTGACGCTGGCTTGATTAATCCTATCACAATTTCTCCCCCCCTCTAAGGGGCACGTGTGGCGCAGTGGTCGGAGACTCCCTGCAATACACAAGTGGAACTGACCCCGCGGCCATGGCCCACCAAGTCTTCCATCCCTCCGGGGTCGGCAAATTGGTATCAGACTTGTCTAAGAGGGAATAGCAGCAATGGCTCGATACATCGGTAGGCCATCGCGAGTCATTGTAAAGACCAGGTATGCATTCAACCACCTCCAAACGATGCTTAATTAAGTCGAATGTACGGCGCAACCTTCAGGGGATTGATCAACGCCGAGAGCTTTATCCTTTATTCTTACTATTTCCCCACTTTTGCTATATAAATAGTACAAGAGAGAAAAAGAAGCGCAAGTCCTCCTACATCAAGGTAGAGAAATCGATTGATAAGTGACATTTATTACTTGTAGTTCATGAAGTAATAAATGACGTAGTGATCCACTGGAGGGGATTTAATTACAAAAGAAATGATGTTTGAATTGTGCAGTTTAGTGCGAATGTTTCCCTATCTTCTGAAGAAAGAAAGCATGCGGTCGGTCATTTTTTTTCAGTGTCACCCACGCTGAGAACGAGTATCAACATTTGCAAGAAATGCCAGTTAAACGCAGGAGAGATTAGTACCCTGAATCGCTGCCATTCTGGAAGCGAACCAGTCGAAAAGATGGCAGACCTCTTTGCGACCCATGACCGGCAGTGTTTGCTTGCGATAACTGAAGACTTTCTGGGAACATATCAATTACATGCGACTCTACTTAGCGGTTCTTCCTCAGTGAAAGCCACGTATACTGGTGTGTTGTTTGTGTTTTTGTATCTGGGAACACCTAAGCAGCCACTTTTGCGTTTTTCACACACAACACGTCATAACATCTATTGAGTGAATTGTTGCCAGAAAATCTCCCGACCCTAGAAATGACAGCCTCTGTTAGTTCGAAGCGGGTAATCAGCACCGTGCTCGTGACGACCGGTATCACCACCACTGCACTTCTCGCTCCCTGTTTTTTGTGGTTACTGCGGAGAAATGGTTTAAGTAATTTTCCAAAATGGTGACGCATGCGAAAGGACCGATTTGAGGTGACAGGCCACTAAAGTGTGGAAGAACCATTGTTCCACAGAAGAATCTCCCTCATTTTGATTTTTACACGTCACGTCACCATATTTTTTGCCATTTCAGAAACTACACGAATATTAGACGATTTCTTCACTTTTTTTTTGAGGATTTCAAGGAATTTACAGCTGGTTTTCATTCTGGCAAGAACAAGTTAACCCATTTGAATAAGAAACAAGTAAACAAATGAATAAATAAACAAATAAACAAACAAATAAGTAGTGACATATGAGAGGGAAAGTGTGCAAATATATCAATACATAACAGGCAATATGATGTGGCTCACTTCGAAATATGCTTCTTGTCGAATTTTTGTCTCGTCGTCCAGTGTGTCTAACAGACCAGCGGCTTTCACCTAGTAAAAAAACGTCTTTACTAAATATGACCTTCACTGCAATATTTAAAATCAAAAAATGATACATACGAATTTATGGAAATTAAATACGTGAAACGTAAGGCCCTCCAAAGAACATCGTTGACCAGCGTTGATAACACACTACTCTCTTCTTCTAAATTTTCAGGAATTTTTTGTATTCTCCACAAAGATTATCGAGGTGTTTTCTTTGTACACTCGACAAATTTACTGTGTTTTAAGCCTTTCTTTACAAAACCTATAAATTTCTTATCGGCCCACAAGGAAATGACGTATGAAGTTTTTACACTGTAAGAACGGAAGTCCACGGATCTTCCCCATATGAGTGATCTCGAGCCGGTTAGTCGCGAGGCTGTCGTGCGTCCCCAGGTGGCGGATTTGCTAGGCGTATTCATGCATGCGTCTGTGGGTGCGTTCTCACTTATGCGGATTGTATCCTACGAGTAGATTCGGCCAAAAGCCTCCAATCAAGTGACAGGGAAGTATTTGGGAGGCGGTTAGGAGTCGCCTCCAACAAACAAGCTCCATGTCCACTCCGGGAGGGGCCCAGCAAGCTATATGTGGGTATCAAAATACTAAACACAGTAAAAAAAAAAAAGAGCCTCATTCCACTGACAACGAAAAGCCCCCAATTTCGCAGCGTTGGGTAGGACGAGTACAGAAAGGCTGCTAAAATCTCAGGGCCAATGGAAGCTGCCTCGATTTCAAAGAACTATGGTGACGATCTGTACCTACAATGCACATACACTTGAATCCGAGTCCTCATGCGAGCGAGAAGGATAAGGCACGACGTCATCGACGTGGCCGAGACGAGACGACGCCACCCATTAAAAAGCCGTCTATGACACCTGAGAAGAACTGTTCCTTGGAACATGCGACAGTAGAGGAGTCGGCGGCGTCGGCTTTCTCGTCAACACGAGTTTGTCCAAGAACATCGATTCATTCAAACAGCTTACAACCCGAATCGGACGTTTATGATTAAAAAGATGTGGATCAACATTGGCTTTGAAACTCTTCGCAGTTTACGCGCCGCCATCAAACTATGAAGAAGAAGAAGTCGAAGCGTTCTATATGGACTTGGAGAAGTTATACAGAGAAGACCACACATTCTTCAAGGTGATCATTGGAGATTTTAATGCTAAGATTGGACGTCTGTAGAACGTCACGTTGGGACACATGGGTTAAAAAGGAATGAGCAGAGTGAGCGGGTGTCTGAGTTTATCATAATGATCAAGAACGTCCATAATAACTCGCAATTCCAGAAGTCCCACTCTCAACGATGGACGTGGAGTTTACCATTGCAAAGTACCAAAGCGAAATAAATCACATCATAGTAAATGGAAGGTGTTTTGCGAAAACAGTGTCGCCGTTGCCTCAAAATTCTGCACAGGATCAGACCATCGCCTCCGTGCAAGACATCACTTCTCGCGGCAAAGACAAAAACCTGCTAAATTCAAAAAACCAGGTTCCAGAACCATCAAAAACAGGGATTTATTCTGTTCATTAATCGACTGTCAGGAAAATCATTCGATAACATCGACGACGAATGCGATCGGCTCATTCAGTATCTTCACGTTAGCGCTATGAAAGCTGAGAGTTCGAAAGTCACCAAGAGACGTTTGTCTCCAGAAACATTCGAGCTAATACGCCAGCGTGGAGCCGAAAGAGCTGCAAGCAACTGCGAACTAACGTCCGAGCTTGCAAAACAATGCAGACAGGCGACAAAAGATCTTAAAGAGAGAAGAGCAGCAGTAATGGTCGAACCTGCAGAGGCTGGGAAAAGCATTCGCAAAGCCTACCGAAGCTTCGCCAATTACAAGACCAAGATGATTGCACTCCGACGCCCAGACGGAACAGTTACAGCGTCCAGAAAGGCAATGGAGAAAATGATTCACGAATACTACTCAGATCTCTTCGATAGCCACGTCCACCTCCCGTCATATTAAATAAAGGAGGGTGGATATGTTGTACCACCGGTTCTCCCTTCCGAAATCCGACATGCCATTTCATCGGTGAAAAGTCGAACAGCCCCAGGTCCGGATAGGATAAGATCAGAACACCTGAAGAACCCTTCGCCACTCCTCCTAAACACACTGGCTCGGCTCTTCACACGTTACCTGTCTGAATGCAAGTCCCTACTCAGTGGAAGACCAGCACGACCGTGTTATTGTTCAAGAAGAGTGATCTATGCGAAATCGGCAACTATCGCCCAATCTGCTTGCTGTCTGTCGTCTACAAACTTTTCACTCGAGACATCCTAAACAGGATTGACAGAACATTGGACGAAGGACAGCCATGTGAGCAAGCAGGGTTTTGAAAAGGATTTAGTACGATGGATCACATCCACACGATAATAAGGGTCATTGAAGTATTGCGAGAGTGCAAAAGACCGTTCTCTCTCACTTTCATCGATTTACAAAAGGCCTTTGATTCAATTAAAATAGAAGCAGTAATGGAAGCCCTTGATAGTCAAGGATTCCCTACCCAGTACATCAAGATTCTTCGTCAGCTGTACAAAAATTTCACAACCAAGATATCACCATTCTACAGCGATATTAACATTGACGTCAAAATAGGAGTTAGGCAAGGCGATACCATCTCGCCAAAATTGTTTACCTCCACCCTCCAGAACATCATGTATACATTGGAATGGGATAATATGGAAGTGAAAATCGATGATCGGCAGTTACATCATGTTCGCTTTGCTGATGACATCGTCCTTGTAACACCAAATATTGGCCAAGCGGAACGTATGCTTGTCCACTTTGATAAAGCCTGTGGAAAGATTGGTCTTCAACTAAATTTCACAAAAACGATGTTCATGAGGAACGGATTGGTTTCGCATGCCCCATTCACGCTCAACGGAAGGAATATCATCGAATGCTCTAGTTATGTCTATCTAGATTGGGAAATCAGTATGATGAACGACTTAGCTCCGGAGCTAAGCAGAAGGAAACGAGCGGCCTGGGGAACTTTCAAGAGCATTTTCAAGTGACAAAAAATTGTGAGATAGTCCTTGACTGAACAAACAGTCCTTCCGCAACATCCTCAGTAGTCTTTTTTAGAAAGCAACCATCAATCCCCGCCTATCAAACAGCAGACATCACCTGCTTTTTTGGTGACGACAACAACGTTTTTCAAGAAGACACATCTACAGCGCTGAACTTTCCGAACAATCTGTGCATTGCGCGCTCGAAAGCTCTTCACAGACCTATACTTTCACCATTTAGTTGCCAAATCCATAAAGATAAGTGTTGCCATCATTTTTGAATCCGACATATTATACATAAAAAGATAGAATACAACAAAGATTTTGAGATATGTGTGGTTCAATTCGCTGTCAATGTGTTAAGGGATGACTATTCGACCATATGGGGAGCTTACTGTAGTACAAAACTTCTATTTAGAGCCCTCCATATAGATTTTTTCTACTCTTTCTCTTATGACTTTGTCTTCAGAAACATTTCAAAATGTTCGAGCTATAACGTGGAGCTAACCTCTTCCAGCTCACACCATAGACTTCTCTGACTTCCGAAATGCGACGATGCAATCAGACGTTCTCTTCTCATCGATGTAGTCGATGTCAGCGCTGACGCAGAGGTCGAACAATCTGCTCCACGACCCGAATCCGAAGAAGTACACGACTCGCGACGAAACTGTATTCCAAAGTTCAGTACATATGTGCGTGGCCGTTATATCAACGTGTTTGTTTTCAAGGCCTCGACAGCGATTAGAAATCCGCCCACCGGAAGTGCTCAGCTCATGCAACTTGAAATCAAGTGAGTTTGAGTGTGATCTCATTGCAGTAAACCATTTAACCCAAATGAAATGAATCTGATTCGTGTTTCAAGAACCTCTGTGTAAGAAATGCGGTAGATGAAACCGATTTGTGAAGAGAATCGTAAATTAAACACCCACCAAATCAACTGAAGTGCTACTCCTATCATTCGGTGGTCCCTGCTCCTCTGGAAAGGAGCCAGTTCTTTTTGATGAATCTCTTGCTCTCAGCAGCACTCCATCAAACAACTTGTTGTTTTCAGCTAACATGTAGATTTGATAAAGCGGTTGATCTATTGGCAATCTACTTGTGTACTGGCGAGCGTAATCCTCTTCTTCAGGAGAAGGTTCATCCTGATTAAAGAAAAGCTCGAAGCAAATAGTCTTCATTGAAATTTCTCCGTGAACAAATTACAAGGCGAGTGAGGGGTCGACATCAAACGCCGGAAAGCTTATTTACCACCGTTGTAACATACCGTGACAGGTGAGGTTATTGATAGCTCAGCAAATGGAAGTGTATCAGGACAACGTGAACAATCTTCCGACGGACCATCGGCTGAGTCATATTCGTATTCTAAAAAATCGGAGAAAGTTTTACTTTACACCATTCATTTATCCATCTTTAAAACTAAAACCGGTTGGTCTTAATTAACGTTGTTTTTCAGAGAGAGAGAGAGAGAGAGAGAGAGAGAGAGAGAGAGAGAGGGAGAGAGAGAGGGAGAAGGGAGAAAGAGGGGAGAGAGGGACAGAGTTCTTCACCACAAATGGAATTTAAATGCCATATTAGTCATGATACACTGAGCCCACGCAAGAGATTTTCTTCATAGGAACCACAGATGGAGTTAGCCACCACGATACGTGGCTCATGCTTAGGAATAGGAGTTAAACGTGGCCCAGAAGTGACCACGTAGTTGTCTCTTGATGCATTTGCGGAAGAGCTTTCTTCTTCGATTGTGCCATACTTACTTATAGTTTCCGTACACAACCTAGACTCAAGTTACTAGGAAACATTATGCACGGAAAGTGGTTTGAGCTTACATCCAACTACTAAGTGCAAAATTTATCCGAAGAAAGCCTCAAATGGTATCTGCGATAGCACTGATTTTGATGGCAGAGCGCAAATATCTGCCCGGTATATTTTTTCCCAATAATCTTTAAAAAAATGCCCTTGGACCATAAATCAGTTAAAGTTTATGTTCCTCAAGGAAGCAGTAGTGGCATAAGATCAGAAATATAGATTATAGGATGTCCGCTCAAGTTATTCGATGATGTAGGTGATAGCGCAAAACTTCGTCAAGTCTGCAGCTGAAGTTGGTCATGAGTGAATTGTATTCCTCCATAGCTCAACGGTAAAATATCGATTTCGGCGTTTATGCTGGAACATCGTTCAACTTTGCAATAAAAACCTCTTACGAACAAGATTTCGCAAGGTTCTCTGGTGATGACAACCGAGTGATAATTGGCAAAACAAAGTTTGTAAGAAATTTCTCGAAAAAAGTTAACTACTTATTGATTTTGTTCCACGAATGGTTCTCAAGCAATTACAAAGCATTTCAAAAGAGAAGCCTTTCGTTCAAATGGCAACATTATTTGTCTTTCTCCACCTACCGGATTCCATTTGTGACAGCGGAAACGTTCGATTCAGTTGTTGCTCGAGTTCTTTATACATCGAAGAACGACGATCGTCGTATGCATTTTGATCTGAAGGCAATTCTACCATGAACGAAAAACCTCCTAAGAGAAGAAAAAACTGAAAAATTTCGTAGATCTGCTCCAAGACGTCACCGACAGAGCCCGCTCACAGAAACCAAAACTGGATAATGGGAAAAAATCGATAATCGATTACCGTCAGGTATATAAAGAGCCATGCAGATGAATAGCAACATAACCAGTCTACGAAGTTAGGAAATTGTTCTGATTTACTGTGCATAATTACGTGAGGGGCATGTAGCGCATTGGTTAGAAGTGCTTTGCAATAAACACTTGGTCCTTGGTTCGCTCCTCTGCCCTAGGTTAACAAAGCCCACCACATAGCTCCCCGGTGAGCAAATTGTTGTCAAGTTACTCCTCGAGATCGAAAATCATTCGCTTGGTAGATCAGTACCACAGATGCTGTACTGCCCAAGTATGCATTCAATTATGGTTAATAAAGTCTAATGCATAGTGCATCTCTAAAGGAATGACTAACTTTTTCGTCTTTTATGCTCTTTGATTCCCATAATGATTTATTGCGCCATAGCAGCCGGCGGTGGTGTACAGCAAGAGAACAAACTCATAGCCGAGTAACCTAGGTTGGGAAGGAGCTCCACTATTCCATGTGCAAGCCCAGGAAAGAGTAACTCCTATGCCGTAACAGAGTTCGGTACCTTTTCATTAAGCACAGTAGAAGAAACCCCACAAAAATTGTAAGGCCATTGCTATACCTCGAGCGTGCGTGACCCAGCTGGCGCAAATGTGGTGCTCAGTGGAAACATATGGAGATTTATGTTCTGACGTTCGTGTTCTATACTTATCTGGCGTTCGCTCAAGTTAGTTGATGATTTCAAGAGTACAGGCCATATATCTAAAAGATGTGACAAAGCTGATTTAGGTCAGCTGATACGGGTGATACGATATGGTGTACATCTGTTACCGGATTTTCCGCATAGATATTTATAACTGAACACTTGCCCACTTGAAACTGTCAAAGCAGCTTCAGTCTGCTGCACGCCATCCCAATGTCAAAAGCGTTACAGAGCATATCGATACGCCTTCAACGAAATCACTGAAGTTTTTTTCGACGTTTTAAAGAATATTCTTTCGATGTTCTTTCGACAGTTCGAAGGAAATATCCCATTGAAATCAAAGTAACACCATCACTATATCCATTCAGAAGAAAAATGATTCTATAAATTGTAACGAAACATGGAGTTCTGAACTGGGATTTAATAACAACATTAACCTCAGCATTCCGTGAAACCGGGATATATTTAGCACGTATTGCAGAAAGAGCATCCTTAATATTGTTGAGTTCGCAGCGGTTGCAGCTATCTTCGTAGAATTGGTACCGAATTTGTTAACTGGGAAAACCTTATCTCAGGTCACTACTTACTGTATCCAAATCGCATAGTAGGCGTCAGAAAAAAACTAAATTTGCCGAAGAAGTGACTATTTTTTAGCAAGGTAGATCAGCAAATAAAGACACGATGTTTAGCGGCAGATGGCAATACTTCTCATTTCGGGCAAGGATAGTGAACGTCTGCTGTTGGAAAATTTATGTATAGAACATGCTGTGATCGTCGGACATCGATGGATGCCATCAAACAGCAAATGCTGTTAACCGCACTAGCTGAGGAATAAGCTAAACTGAGGAAGAGAAGCTGCCACGTGACGAACGAGGACGAAAATGATGAGTTCAGTCGCCGTATTGTACAGCGACAGCCAGTATATGACGCCCTTTTTTAGCTGACTCATAACCGCGATAGCTTCTCGTGCGTAACAAATGCTTTATACACGAACGTCACTAAGAAGGGAAAACACTGTTCTGCCGACATTTCCAGTTGCGACGATAGGTGAATGTTTATATAAGCCGCCATTGGGGCAGAAATGAAAGATGAAGGCAGGCGGTAAGACAGGAGAAGAGATGGACGACGTCGAGAAAGACTCTCATCAAGAACTTATCGCGCGACGACGACGATGACGACGATGCATTACGGCCAGAAATCAGAAACAAAACAATCGGTGTGACATTGTGGCGTACCAGCAATGGTCAACTAAACACAGTTCATCGCTGTCGTCCTAGTACAATACTACTGTAATCCTATGGTTGTATAAAAAGTAGATGAGCATTACGTGAAGGAGGAAAAAGAATGGGGCAGAAATGAATGGACTGCAACGAAGAGAAATTTGGATGAGGAGGATGAATGAGATGAGAAAATTTGAATAGGGCGGAAAACTCAAGAAATAATCTGTTCCTTAGGAGATGTTTATTTACCGTCCTTAAAGGAGTGGTGTATGCCTTATGGTGTCGAAATAAAGAAACGCCCACACAACAGTGCTGATGACGTCGAGTAATGTTACATGTTATTAGAAATAATTTTATGTTAGTCACGATTTTTTAGCGAATAGCTGAAATGATGAGGTAGAAAGTGTCCGGCGTTCATCAGTTCTTGAAGGATGCGCCATGCATTGAACTCTATTCGTAACACCGTGGAGGTGCCTCAGTGCATACCTGGCCCACACAGTGAGTGAATGGGGAAAGCACCGACGCATGAAATCGGTGTTTCAATCCAGCCTAACAAGTCTGGCACCAGACTCTGGAACGCGATAGATACATGGCTTGGTTTGGCTGGGATGCAGGATCAAACTAACGACCTCGTATGTATTGCAGTACACCTCTAACTACTGCGCTGCAGTCTTCCATTTGGTGCCCTTGCTATTGTTGTTGTGATCATTTCCAACTTATCTAATGGCGCCCTACTCTGTCATGTGACTCACAGCAAGCTTGGTTTTCCTTTTATTTTCTCGCTCTCCTTTTATTTTATTTGTTTGTAAACCGGGGATGTTTTATATCACTATATACCATTGAGAGAAGGGGAGGGGAAAAAGAGCGAACTCTTCTGGAATATCTGCACATAGAAGCCTCGTGGAACAGGAAAAAACTTTTTTCCTAAAATGCAACACGATTTTCCACCCATCAACACAACATTTTGAAAGCCCTAAGATGGATATTTCTGAGCTACCAGGAAAAGAGAAGCATTACTCATTTAAAAAACTACAAATCAAACTGTACAAGTATTTAAGCGAGTGAATGAAATTTATTATAATGTTTTGGAGACGAATATAACGAAGTGGTTAGGGCTGTCCCGCAATAATCTAGGTGGTCACTGTTTCGACAACAACACAAGTCAAACGTTTTGTTTAGGGAAAAGCTCTCACCGACCTAAAAGCCTAGTGAGCGCCTGTGCTGAAGACCTAGGAACATTCAATGTATTATTCCGAAGTTTTAGGAGTAACCACGCTAAATAAGCATTCAATGGCACTAATGAAAAAAGAAACCATCAGATAGCAACCGAGTATCTTCGTGGATGATGAAGTTATCTGATTGAAAAAAAAGTATGTAATCAGCCCAGTACATGAGGATAAAAAAAGGATAAAGCTCTCGGCGTTGCCCAATCCGTGAGGGATGCGCCATGCATTCAACTTCATTAAGTATCATTGCAGATGATTGAATGCATATCTGGCCTTTACAATGACTCGCGGTGGCCTATTTATGTATTGAGCCAGTGCTGCTATCCTTGCAGACAAGTCTGGTACCAATTTGGCGACCACGGAGGGATGTAAGGCTTGATGGGCCATGGGCTCGGAGATCCATTCCACGCGTGTGTTGCAAGGCGCCTCCGCCCACTGCGCCACACGCTCCCAAATGACGAAGGTGATGTAAATTAAGACTGTAGTCGTTTCTTTTTTAAAATAAATGAAAAGGTAGAGTATGATCATTGACTCTTCCACTTTGACAAATAATGTAAGACAATTTTAACAGGAGCCACGATAGTTTTAGACAAGTATAAAAACTCTCCGTAAAGAAATATAACAGCAGGACCTAATCGCCACATCAATGGCCACAACACTACCGGATCGGAACGGATTGGATCGGATTTCATCTGTCAAATCCGATTATTTGGAGCCACAGCTCCTGGATTCCACATATATCTTTTACCGTGCCAACGTATAACTGAAATTGATGGATCAACTAACGTTGTGGACTAAACTATATGTAATTCTATAACGAGCCAAACGGCGATTGTAACGCAATGGTAAGAAGTCTCCTGGAATACACACGTGGGTCATTGGTTGGATCGCGTCCCTGGGCTAACCAAGCCTTTCATCTAACAGATGACGAAAAAATTGGAACCGAACTTGTTTGGGAGGATCAGATGCATTAACTCGGCATTGGTAGGTCCCCATAAATCATTGTACAGAATATGTATTAAGTCACTTCTAGGAATAGAGTCGAATACATGCCGCATTCCGAATGGATAACTCCTGAACGGTTTATTCTTCATATTCTTAATGAGCTGAAGATTTTATTACTTATAAAATGGAAGAATATGACCGACAAAGAAGGCAAAGTGATTGAAACTACAGTAGGTCGCTTACCTGCATCGATTTTCGACGAATAACTAACTAATGAACACATCAGCCGATTTCCCCAGAACCAAAAATTTTCAAAAACGAACAAAACTTATCGCCAAGTTTGTTCACATTAAGCATCATGAATAACAAAATTAATCTCTTTTCTAGGGACAAATCAGGTTTATAAAAGTCCTCAGCGCACTCTCAAGGTGTTGTTGACGTCCGATTACTGGATAACTGGATACTTGAATAACCCGTGCCCGCCTTCACCAGTCAAATAGAAAATCTTCCGTTTCACTAGTAATGTGCTGGTTGAGCAAGGTTTTTTCTTCCATGGAATCCCGAAATCGGTGGTACTGTTTTCTGAGGTCGTCATCACTTACCAGAAAATAACTACGCTGCGACTAGAGAAGCAGTGAATTATGACACTGCTTTGTTCTTAGCTATGCTCCCAGTTTGAAATATCAAACTCTTTATATATACGGGAGAATTGGATGTGGCCGCGATGAAGGTAAGTCACTAAGACGCTCAAACCGTAAGGCGGTACTATTTAAATAAATACTATTGTTTGTTTAAATATTCCTATTCTTCTATTTTTTCTATATGACCTGTTTTCACATCTACTCTGCGGATCCCAGCACTTCTCACATTCGATTCGTTTCCTCGCAGTCACTGCCCACGAAGATCTTCCAACTTTTACGTGTGCCCTCGGTTGCTGCTTGAGGATTTGCATTTCTTGTTAAATGTCGTAAAGTGTTGGTCGAGCAATTCTCCCTGGAGTCCTGAGATAGCCGGGCTGGAGTGTTCCCAATTAGATTGCAGAATGTAATTTTTTTCCCAGACAAGTTCGGTAACAATTTCCCGACCACAGAGGGATGAGAGGCTTGGTTGGCCGAGAGCACAATCGAACTATCACCATGATCGTGATGACGGACATCACTACCACTCTGCTATCCGCCCCCTTGTTTAAATATTATAGTACTAGTACATTAGCGCTAAATACTACTGCAGTACTATATATTATAAATACTACGGGACTAAATAAATGCTATAGCACTACAGAATACGGATATAATAATAATAATAATAACAATAACAATATTATTATTATCATTATTATTATAGTAATAAGAATGAATAATGATAAATAATAATAAACAAAAATATAAAAAAACAACGGCTGTGACATAATAATATATAATAGTAATACAATAATACAATACAAAATGTTATAGTTTAAATAGTGTAGTACTATTTAAGCCTGTATCGTAACAACAAAAGTCTTTTTTATGCACATAATGCTATACTCCTCCCAACGGTTTACCGCCTCATCGTGGCTGGAAGGTCTTCCTGAGTGTCGGACTGCGACGTACAGCGAAGGGATTCATCCCGTTGCCAGGGTCTCCCAAGCTGAGATGGAGTCCGGCGTTTCCATCAGGAAGCCTAGCTAAGAATAAGATCCACCACCGCCCTGGTATCAAGATCGCATGATGACGAATCTCCCTCTCATCCACAAGGGCTGCGACTGCTTATGGTGGCGAAGACCTAGGGGCAGACTTTTGGCCAGGCTGACCTCGGGATTCCAGGGAACCACGATGGCTTAGCCAGCAAATCATCAAGAAATGGAGGTTATGCTGGGGTCTGCACAACCAGTGAGGACGGGCCATTCAAGTATCAAGTAAGTAATCCTATACTAGGTCCAGAAAAAATATTAGGATGCGTTTCTTCAAGAGATTCCTAAGAAAATAACCGTCGCTTCAAAAAACACGACAGTTTTTGCACAGTGCTATGCGTTTTTAAACTACATTTTCAATCTAAAATGTCTCATCAACTTTTATTTACTGCCTATTCTATTCGTTCACGTCAGGAAACGATGTGAAATATAGCCACATTGCTGCTGAAATATGAGCAAAACTCGAAGCCTCAGTTGAGACTCGAACTCGCGAATACGCTTTCCGGGGCGTCACTGTTATTGTATTTCACATGGTACACCGCCATAAAGCGAGAATAAGCAGTAAATAGAAGTACGATATTGTGGTTTCGATCTCAGTATCAGCAACGCTGAATTTCAGCGATCGTTCCCGTTGATGAGTGATTGATGAAGGCACCCTTAGGGTAAAAAAAACTGGTTGAGAAAAAAGGTGAAAAAAGGTATAGCAACGGCCTTGGTTAGTGTGCTGGATCCTCGACAAGGGTAGTGGCGGTTGGCTCGAAACCCAGCTGATCTGCCGAGTTTTGTTCATATCTCGGCACCATTGCGTAATTTCCACTCTGACCACTGATAATCGTTTTGCATTCGAGAAATTTCAAGAAAAAGAGAAGTAAACGAACGAAAAAGAATCGCAACGTGTTTCGACGTACCGTCGCCGTCGTCGTCGCTGCTCCACTCGTCTCCGTAGATGTAGAGGTCTTCAACTGGAGATGTCGTCAATTTGCGTTCTGGAGCCACCTCGTTCACATCATATCGACGTGTGTACGCGATATCCTTCAATGATTCGCATCGAACGCCCGTCCAAATCCGCTTATCGGCAACTTTTTGGCGCAATTGATCCATCTGAACGATCGTCACCGTTTTTAAAATAGAATCTAAGGTGAAACGCATTGTATGGTATCGCCTTCAATGGATATTAAGTCAAAGAGCATTGTAGTGCGGGTACGGTAGTACTTTTCATGTACCTGACAACACGAACAAGGTTAAGCCAAAGTAACCCACTCGATTATGGACAGCGACAACAAGAACTATAGAGATCAACTCTTCTGAGTACCTGACGCAAGTGCACTAGGTGTTCTCATTCATGTGGTTAAGACAAAGTTCATGACCATATGATATTTTCAGCTATGTATTTTGTTTGTTTGTTTGATACGTAAAAGACCTATCTTCTTAAAGAATACGAAAGGAACAAATCTCAGCAGACTTTCTATTTGATCAGTATATTTTGGTCGAAATAGAACAAGAAGATAGAAGTAGAGAAAGAAAGATAGAAACAAGGAAGTAAAAAAAGACGAGGACGGAATAGGGATGGGCAGAAAGAGGAAACTAAAGTGGAAAGAAAGTATAATATTTAAAAAAATGAAAGATATTAAAATGGAATATGGAAAGAAAAAAAGAGCAAAAGTGGATGGGAATGATGTAAATAAAGAGCGCGTCAGAAAAAGTACAGAGAAGGAAAGAAGAAAAAGAGAAGGTAAAGTGGAAAGAAAGTGTGTTATAAAAAGAAAACGGAAGATGGTAAGATAGAAGATCGGAAGAAAAAAAGAAGCAAAGTGGGATGAGAAAGATGAAAATAAAAAACCAAACCAGAAAAGTACAAAGAAGGAAAAAAAAGAGATAGAATGGTTGGTTGGATGAGTAAACAAGAACAAATGTTTCGTTCGCGTTTTCTATTGAAATTATGCTTGAAAATCTACGCATTGCCATGTAGGTCCATGCTGCTATGGATAAGTATAGAGCAAATGCTGAATAGTTTC
The DNA here is from genome assembly GCA_018806985.1 of Angiostrongylus vasorum. Taxonomy (NCBI): domain Eukaryota; kingdom Metazoa; phylum Nematoda; class Chromadorea; order Rhabditida; family Metastrongylidae; genus Angiostrongylus; species Angiostrongylus vasorum. The sequence continues at coordinate 116,600 of JADANN010000314.1, forward strand.
GACTTAATGAGGAGAAGTAGTTAAAGCAGCATAAAGGGGTGGGGATTCTGAAATGAACAGCTTATGTCGCTAAATCTTCAGGAAGCGTCTTCTTTGACATTCGATCAGATGCACAGCAGGCTTAGATCCTCCACTGAACACATCACAGTTCTTGTTCAGCAATCGCGAGGTTGTTAAACAGCATACATTTACTTCCATAGAAAAACACAATACAATACAACAGTAGCTGACGTTTCGGCAGTATCGCCTTCTTCAGAGCGTGGAAGGGTATACTGACATACAATTTACTAGGCCAAACGCTTCAATGACACTTACAAAAAGACGAAAAAACTCTATGGTAATTACATGGTCAACAGCTTCTCGAAAAAAAACTCACCGCTTTTTTACGTGCCTTCCCATGAGGAAGATTAGAACAGCTGATTATGGTCGCATAAGGTTGATGACTGCACCATCCCACATCAGAAATTGATGCGAACATACGGGGTCAGGTCGCGTATGACCTCTGGGCATTCATCCCTGCTATTCATTGTAGGGTTTTTGGCATTTATCCAAAAAGCCTCAAGAAGTTTTCGCGCTGGTGTTCTAGTCTCCTGCGCAAGGATATTGACTTTTACTTCAAAATCGTCCCCGCTGTGCTTTTGTATCCTATGCGTGCCTAGTGGGGTACTTTGTCTTAGTTTTCGTTTGCCATCTAGGTGTTCTTTTATACGGATACACAAAGGCCTGCCCGTTTCGCCAATATATTCATCTCCGCAATTATTACAAGAGATCAGGTATATCGTACCTGAGCTCATGCAATCACCGTCCCTGCCATAAGGGCAGATTACGCAATTTGTTGTTTCGCATAGACGATCATACAGGCGGTTACGAACTAACTGACGACGTAGAGTAGCCGGTGGTGTTTCAACTATCGCTACCGATTCCTCTAGACCTGCCCTTCTTAAGCATCGTTTAATCGCTACGCTTACTTCATCGCTAATAAAGGGCAGCATAAACGGGACTTTCTTTTGGCCAAGTGTTTCGCTTGGGCGCGTCGCTCTCCTTCTAAACTCATATCGTGGGGTTACTATTTCGTAGCCATTGGAGATGGCTATTTGCCGAGCCAAGTCGCGCGATTCTTCCTTTAGTTCCCCGGTTGTGCACACAGAGGTGGCTGTTCGAAACATGTTTCTCACAATCGCCCTCTTTGTGTGTGAAGGGTGGGAAAGAAAGGAAGTGAACGAGGATGTTCTTGTTACTTGGCTTTCGGTACCACTTTGTCAGGTAACCGCTACTTGATAGGCTTATTTGGACGTTTAAAAACGGAAGCCAGTCTTTTCTCGGTTTCTCCCGGGTGAACTTAATGTACTCAGACTGCTCGTTCAATAATTCAAAGCATTTGTCCATCTCCTCCTGCGTAGAGAAGATGACAAAACAATCATCTACATATCTGCAGTAGAGTAGTGGCCGGAGATCGAGAGCAGGGGCTTCTATCTTAGACATAAACACAATGGCAAGGCTTGGTGCCAGTCGCTGTCCCATAGCCAACCCCCTTATTTACGCGAAATATTTCCCAGACCATCTGAAAATCGAGCAGTTCAGGCACTCCTTTAGGAGAGCCATTAGCTGCTGAATGGACAAGCCAAGCATATTTATTCTTCCTTCATGTTTAACAAGAAGTTCGAAGATGGCTTGCATTGCGGAGTCATTCGATACGTTGGTGTACAACGCAGTAACGTCGAAGGACTCCATCACGTACGCGTTATTAGGAGACGCGTTACGTAGACGTTCTAGGAACATTTGGGTGTTTGTGAGGTGAGCTGGAATATGGTTAAGCAACTGGGTAAGTATTAGGCTTAAAAACCAGGTTATTCTATCCGTTGGCCCGTCTACACAGCTGATGATGGGTCTAACCTTAAATGATGACGGATTGGTTGACGCAAGATCATCAGGTGATACCAACTTATGTGTTTTAATAAGTAGGTATAGGACGGGACATGTTGGTGTATCGATTTTAAAGTGCGAAATAACCGATGGTTTTAAACCTGCAGCCTTTGCCACACTGACCCATTGATTGTTTAGCTTTCGGTATTGACTTTTGTATTCCTTTTCAGAGGATGGGCGATAGAGGGTAGCATCACTAAGATGTTCCTCTGTTATCTCAACATCCAGCTGGCGAGGAATAACTACGAACTCTCCCCCCCTTATCACTAACAGACAATCTTATTGTTTTTTGAGTTTATTAATTCTCTAATTTCTCGCATGCCACATTTTTTGTGCGGCTGTAAGGTTAGAGATAAACTTTCTATCGCGGTAGTGATTTAGGGTCTTGAGAACGCCGTCCGAAAACATGCGGAATTTTATGTCAACTTCATCGTTAGGGTCCTGCTGTCTAAAAAAACGTCTTTGGGAAAGGAGATGGTGGTAGTGACGCCGCCTCTTGATTTTTTATCTCTGTCTGATGTTTCTTGCTTGGCCTGATAGCGGAGTCGATCTTGAAGCTCATAAAGGTTACATGCTATCCTACGCAGGGTCGTTTTAGAAATGGGCTGTGATGGTGCAAAGCTTGGGCCCAATTCTAATAGCGAGCGCGTACTCTCAGGTATTGTTATGCCCCCCAATCACGGTGACCCTAGATTTTACTGGTGCATTATCAACCCTATTTTGACTATTATCAGAACCGTGAAGAATTTGTTTGCGGTAGAAT
>JADANN010000315.1:600000-888548 GCA_018806985.1 Angiostrongylus vasorum
CGGCGCAGAGTGCAGCCAGTGCCTTACTCGTGCTGAACAGCATCACAATCCCCGCGCCACCCGCTTCTTTTTGTTCATTTAGATTGCTAAAGAATAAGTAGAAAATTACAATCGCAATGATGCTAAAAACATGTGCAAAAGTTCGACTGCAGGACAAATTCGAACTCGTGAGAGCCTTCTCTGGGGGGCTCACATGTTACCCACTGCACCACTCTCAGCCTGTGCTATGGTCCGAATCTGGGCTGTGGTTCAGATTTTGCAAGTCGTTTCATCTGATTTGCCAACGAACAATTAAGAAAGTGTTCCATGAACTAATTAGACACAGAGTAACGTTTAAACTAGGTTCTGAGGATTTTTTTTGTTTAGCCAGTCCATGGTGTAAAAAGAACATTGATACTGTGGTGAGCTACGTATTACCCAGTCTCTTTTGGGGAGCCTATTTCGTCGCGCAAGACTATCCTCCTATAGCTTTCGGATTAATAAAGGATCTTGTGCGAATGCCAGAGAGCTAGAGAGCCAAAGAGATCTTTTTTTATACATAAGGTCTCACAAAAAACTGCTTTATAGACATCTTCAATTGTTTGACTTCAAGCTCCTGCAGTACGAGTATCGCAGAGATCATCGCTGATAAGGAGGGGTAGTAAAATGGGCGTGGTCCCATGCGCAACGACTGACTGATATTTGTACTAAAGATGTTTCGACTATTATTATGAGGAATGGTTTATAGAAAGGCGCGTATGGCGCAGTGGTTAGAGGCGCCACTGCGACACACACGTGGAATCGATCCCCGCGCCCATGGCCCACCAAGCCTTCCATCCCTCCAGGTTCGCCAAATTGGTAGCAGACTTGTGTGGGAGGATAGCAGCAGTGTCCCAATACATCGGTAAGTCACCGCGAGTCATTCTAAAGGCCAGATATGCATTCAATCACCTCCAACGATACTTAATGAAGTCGAATGCATAGCGCATCCCTCAGGGATTGATAAACGCCGAGAGCTTTTTTTAATGGTTCACAGTGAAATAATTTTTGGTTCTTTTTCCTAGAAACCTTGGAAAACTAGCTAAACTACGACGAAGCTTCAATTTTTGACTGGCCAATTCATTATTCGTTAACACGCGTCGGAATTGTTATGGCTGTGGAAGCAGGATGAAATTTCACTCAGCGCTATCGAACATAATTCTTCTAAACATTTTCATTCGGTGATAAGCTAATATGAAGCTTTTTATAAAACTTTTATTCGGGTGACGCTTCGGTGTCTGGACCATCTTCAGGGCCGGAGTAATCCGAGTCAATTCTCCACAGCCGTCCATTCCTGTGATGGGGATCCTCATAGTCTCATGCAATCGAATCTTCTGGGATGGAGCACCGCTAAAGTGGAGCAATCCTATTCTCCAGTGTCCTTTTTATAGAGGACGGTTACCGTAGAGCAAGCATAAAACGGAGTTCGTTCATGTGAATTACCTCCAAATCACCATCTATTGTTACATGGATAGCAATAAGTTCTTCCACAACTTTTCGAGTAGTATTCAAACGATCAGCTCCCATTATTTACTCCACTAATAGCCGTCAACACACTTCGAGTACATTTTTTTTGCGCCCAACTTTGAAGACCTGAAGTAAACAAAATGATTTCCATAAGTTGGGACCATCCTTGCAACCAACATAAAATCATTGTAAGCGCTAGAAGGAAAAGGTTGCGTGTCAAATAATCAAGCAAGAAATGATCTCTAAAATGATGTCCTTCGACGATGTTTGCAACAAATTTTATTGAAAAATTTGCTTGTGAACTTAATGCCAACAAAAACAGCCGCCGTTTTTCCAACCAGCCGGTATTTTACGAAACCACTGTGTTCCTCGAAGTTGGCTGGATCCAGCTTCCGACTTCGAAATTTCAGCCATTTGAATCACGCCATGATCAGCGAAAGCACAACTCACATCCTCGATCTGGAGACCTCATGAGAAAGTTTACCAGTGGACGAATCCTGTAGTAATGCACCCAGTTCCTCTAAGCCTTAACAGGACGGCTGAAATGGGACAATTTCCGAATGAGCTACAGGCAAGTGCAAATTATTTCTACTGTGCTATTTTTACTACTATCATTCAGAATACTATCGTATATTAATGCATCAGCTATCTCTGGATTGGAAATTCGTCCAAATTTTTACTCAGTAACTTCACCATAATAGCCGGAAAAGCCCAATGACAAACACCGTCACTGTGCTATGATGGCGTCAGACAATACACTTATTATTTCTATGGATGTTAAGTGAAAGTCGGTTTCTAAAAATATTAACTGCTTTAGTTGCCGGTAATTTATCGGCTAGGTCGTTCATGAACGACCTAGCTCCAGAGCTGAGCAGAAGGAAACGAGCGGCTTGGGGGTGCTTTCAAGAGCATCGAGGATGTAGTGAAGAGAACATGGAACATCTGACTCCGTGCCCACCTTTTCGACTCAACGGTACTTCCTGCCCCTAACGTATACCTCAGAAACCTGGTCGCTGCGTAAGCAGGATGAAAGATAACTCAGGGTTATCGAACGCGCAGTCGAAAGGGCGATGCTAGGAGTATACCGTTCCACACAAGTAAGGGAAGGGATCCGAAGCTCCGATCTGCGTCGACGATCAAAGATCAAAGATTCCGTTCTGTACGCCAAACAATCGAAGATAAGGTGGGCCGGACACGTAATGCGTATGAATGACAACCGATGGACAAGAGCCGTTAGTGACTCGATTCCTCGGGATGTCAAACGTACTGCAGGAAGACCACCGACCCAATGGTCAGAGTTCTTCACAAAGAGCCTTGAAGAAAGATATGATGCTCGACGAGTCCCTAGAACGAGCAGAACCCAGTGGGTTACTCTGGCACGCGACAGGGAAAAATGGAAGACTTACTGGCGCCCGCTCGAGTCACTCGATGATCACAGGGACTACAGATGATACAAATGAATTTATCGGCACCTAACAAAAAAGTAGAGCCGTCCCGAATGTGTCAATTGCCATCTTTGAAACTGAGATGTTATCTAAGTAATAGGTTATTCGGAAATTAACCATATCGCTGCATTTTTAAGGTGGTATTTCTCAGCCCAGAAAAAATCTATTGCTCAAAACGAAAACGATTAGATCTACAAATATTTACTAACAACAAACATGTTTAGTTATATTGGTTTTTTAAAAATCCTCGACTTCTGGAAGCGACGAAGTCGTTGGAAGCAGGTTAGGCCTCGGCATGGTTTCTGAAGCATTTCTCATAGTGAAAGCTATCGGGAAACTTGAAAAATTGGTACTCGATAAGACAGCGTTTCGTAGTCTAGTTCATTCAACCTCTATCCCTCGACTGAACAAAGCGTCGCCGCATGTTGTAGTGGAGAGGGAATGGTACTTTTCACTTGACCAATGCGAAGTTCAGCCGTTGAGGTTTCTGGTGCATTTCGTCAATTTGCTGGACATACTAGTCCATCGTAGTCGTTTCACCTGGATGTAGGAAGCTATGGTAAGTTAAAGTGAGGGTGAACAACCAAAGAGCAAGCCTTTCTTTATCGCTGTTTCGGTTTCAGGAAATGCTGCGGAGCTGCATCGTGGTCCAGCAACCCAGTCGAGGTCGAGAAATAGATCGTTCTACTTGAGCAGAAGAAATGTCGACGATGCCTCAATATGACCATTTCCTTCAATGTCATTCAGTTCGGATGACATCCATTTGTCAAGTTTCTTCGATTTTCCAGACGTAATATGCTCTGAACATGCTCACATTCAGTTCTGCATGTTCTCGAACAGTTATACGCGTATTTCCTCATAGCAAAGCTTTCAATTAGACGTCGTTAGAAGGATGTCCGCGACCGCCTCCATCTTCGTCATTTTTACCATGACGAAATTTTTTGAAGTCAGGGCTGCACTGTGCCTTGATTACTATTTCCTCAGCCCCTCACTTCATTATTAGTTTGAGCCTATTGTGGTGCGTATGTTCGAGTTGAATCACCAAAAGTGAGTTTGTAGGAATTTCTGTTTTGACATCTGCGATTCTAGAGCTTAAAAGTTTATCAGAAACGCAAGTTATGTTATGATTAAATTGTACAAAGCAAAAGTGCGAAGTGAGCTTCATCACTTTGTATAGTGGTAGTTTAGCATTCGAAAAACCCTATTTATAAGACATGTAAAACCAAAGTTGAATCACAAACCCGCTATCAATTTCTGCACAACATAATTAATGTAAAGGCTTGACTTCTAACGCTTGCTGCTTTTCGGCACAGTCCCATCACAAGACGTGGTCAACACCACGGAAGTAGAACAAGGTGAGCATTCCACGGTGCAACGATCGCTTGAAAGGAATGACTTCCCTCACAGTTATCATGCCGCTCAACTCATTTACTCCTAAGCCTTTATTGCAGTTCAGTTCACACAGCTCATCGTGGCAGCTATAAGTCTGTGCAAGCCTACTAATGGAGTTCCCCACTGCACGATTTCCTCTACTTTAAAAAAGCTGAAACATTGTGTCCCGCGAACTAATCACACCAACATACTCAATGATCATTAGTGATGACAAAGTCAGACGGCTTAGAGAACGCACATACGATTTTGAGGTTTACCTGCGTTCACTGTACTGGCAGAATGTGACAAGAGGAATGTCACGGCATGTTCGACTAGGGAAATGATCATCCAAACCTCAGAAGGCAAAACTTCTGATTGGTAAATTACACAACAGTTAGGGTGTGGGGTATAGGAAATGCTCCCTTCTCCTCTTTCTCTCTCTCTCTCTTTCTCTCGAATAGAATCCCATTTATATGCCACTTTCAGATCTCTTTATCTATCTCGTCAAACAAATTACGCTTGTAGCTTTCCCTCACGAGGTTCAGAATGTAGAATCTCACATGTACAGCGTAATATGCTGTAGTTTATTGTCTAAGAACCAACTTATTAATGGATGTGTGAGTTGATATCTTGGAAACCTAGATCTTACCTGATTAATAAGATGAAAGAACGGACAGCGTAATTGAACGCGATGTCAACAGTGCGAAGTGGGAGTATCTCTTGCCACGAGGGTTAAGGAGAGAATCTAAAGTTGGCAGTAACGTTGACTACCTATATGGTGAAGAACGCTACCGTATACGTGAAGATGTCAAAAACCGGGCTAGCCGCAGCACGCGTGTTTACGACAACCGATGACCTGAAGCTATTAACAAATGGATTTTACGCAATGTCGAACGCAGAGCAGTCTGGTTTCATCATCGAAGATTCTAGAGGAAGGATATGATGTCCAGCAAGTCATCAAAGGGGGCAGAACTCGATGTGCTTTGCTAGTGCTCTAGGATGTGAGAAGGACAAATAAAGACCATCTTGGCGCCTGCTCGTGTTACATTACCAAAAACACAACAGGTTATACAGGTGGAATTATAACTGCGATGGCTTATAAGCGACCTGTTCCGCTCAAAAAACCTTTGAATTTGCGACATTTTTCGTATTTTTCTACTTCTATGCCTAGTTTACCGTTATCTTTACTTTTTTGCCAACTTTTAGCTCCTTTTGTTGGACTTTCTAGACCGTATAGGTGGATTTGATGCCGCCATTACACAATCACGTATGAGCAAATGTCAGAAAAAAAACCGAAAGCCTTAATGCCTTACACAGGCGATAGTATCTGAGCCGACCTCTCTTTGATGTCTATGGAGAGAAACGAAGGCGACTCCGGCTGTTTGCCAAACGGCTATAACCCACACGAAGACAATTTATTGCGAAATGATGATGCGGTCGGCCATCTCTCACCTTTAATCTCTCGCCGAATAGCGCAAGTAAACGTGGTTCTGCTCAACTGTGCTACACACACAGATGTTGATAAACACTCTGTAGATGCTATAAACCAAAATCAAGCGCACCATTGTTGGATTAATCAGCGGACGAATATTCTGCGCACCAAACAAATATCCTTAATGATATTGGAGAACTTATACTTCGGAATACGAAGCAGTATTGTACTTGGTGTCTTAACCATATGAGCGTGACTGTGGACGTATTTGTGCGTTTTTGCAACAACCGACGGAAATCAAACTTTTGTGGAACTGTGTCAACTCTAGTAGCTGTAACTTTCTACACACTCGCATACATCTGCTGATGACATCAGGGCACTTTTCGGAACCCTCCGAGGTTCCGAATTCTACTAATATCTCAGCGTCCTCGTGGCCGAATAATCGATAAATATGCCGAGGTTAACAGAAAATCGATCCTGGGAATCGATAAATGCTTCGATTTCATCATTGTAAATCAATTATTTTGTCTAATGTCGCCGTTTTCTCAGACGTGTAACACATAGTAGAGGTCAAGATCTTCTTCGCTCGAAGTCGATCCTCTTACAAAGAAAATGAAAAGTTGCGAAATTTAAAGAAATGAGTGGTTCAAAGGTTTATTTTCTTTTAAATTTGGCTGGTTGTTCCTACAATACTTATTCGACAAGGTATAAAAATTTCAATGGATTTCGATTCATTTGCAGGCTGGAAATCAGACAAGAACAGGGAATAAAGGTTCAGGGTGAGAACGTCATGTCTGCTTATCAAGAAGATAGCATATCAAAAGGTTTTCAGTCAGTCTGTCTCTTAAACAATACGTACATATTACGAGTTTCTCATAAAAAAAAAGATTTAGTGCCAAAAGACGTACACAAAGCGTTACCGCACTGTTCTTCAATGAACAACCCCGTAGTTACCCTAATTCAGTTACTCGATAGCTTTTTTTCTTGTATCTACCATGAATATTTCACACATTCAACAACCAGTGTCCTGTATAAAAGAGCGCCAGCGGGTAAGATTGCCTCATTCGAGGGATGCTTCACTGAAGAGGATCCGACTCGATACGAAGGCGAAGACGCCACATCGAGAAGACGAACAACTGCCGGTCATCGACATAAGGATTCTTTATCAACCTCGTGTAATCTTTTCAAAGAAAGAATTCACGAGTGAGCATTCATATTTAAATAACCCCCTTTTCTGAGTTTACGTCAGTCCTGCTTTTTAATTCTGCTAATTTGACGTAATAAAAATGCCGATGTAGTGATAAAAAAAGCTCTCGGCGTTGATCAATCCCCTGAGGGATGGGCCATGCATTCGAATTCATTAAGTATCATTGGAGAGGTGATTGAATGCATATCTGGCCTTTACAGTAACTCGCTGTGGCCTACCGATGTATCGAGTCAGTGCTGCTATCCTCTCAGATAAGTCTGCTACCAATTTGCCGACCCCGGACGGATGGAAAGCTTGGTGGGCCATGGGCGTGGGGGATCGATTCCACGTGTGTGTCGCAGTGGCACCTCCAACCACTGCACCACACGCTTCCCAACGTGGTGATATTTGCACATATTCCACATATCTCAAATATCGCTGTTGATCAAAGAAATTACCAACAGCGCTTTACCAAGCCATATTTCAGTATCCTTTTTTAAAATTATTTAACAACTTCATCTTGTTGTAATGCAATGAGAATGCTAAAGTAGTGATTTGTAGACCTTTCTTATGTCTCATTTGTCATGCCTGATGAGAAAAATATTGAGCCCCATTGCGATACCTCTCTGCTCGAGGGAATGCACATAGATATGCAGCCGATGATTTCTATTCAAATACTCAGCCAAGAATAATACGTCGTGAATGCTTTGCTATAGGTCTCATGAGTCTCAGGAAAACGGATTCGAACAAGAATAAAGTTATATGATGGAGTTATGCTTGGTGTCGCCTGACCTACAGAAATGAGTTGTTCAGCTACACCAAGTATCGATGTAGGCGTTATTTTCGGCATTCGTTGGTAGACCTGTCAAGTGTTTCTGCTTTTCCCGATTCAAAGTACCTCTTAAGGTCATTAAATTTGAGGCATAATAGTATTATGCACTCTAAGGATATTTTCAGGTTCTTTGACGGAGTATGAAAGTCGACGACCGTACTGATCTCCTTCAAAACCTCTTCAGTGACAATATTTACGTCGATATGACCTACACTTATAGAAATTTACTTCAGCTTTTTTAATCATATGTGGACATCTAAATATCACTCACAGCACTTTTCTAGGCCTCAGTCACACTCTTCATTATTGTAATCCGCGCTTCGTTTAACTGTTACAATTACAAAACAAAGGAAAACTATTTCATTTCATAATGACATATTTAACGGTTGATTCGCCCATTTAGACATGAATTCCTGAACATTGATAAGCTGATCGGTGGGGGTAGTTTTAATGGCAATCAGAAAGCGATTAAGATCATCCTTGTCCGCACAGAGATCTCCAAACTCGACGCGACTCTTCGTGATTGGATAACCTTAAAATACAAACAGATCGATGAGCATCGAAGATATTGTCAAAGCAAGTGGACGTCAATAATTCCAGAAGTGGAAACTTTTTAAAAATGGGTTCGAACTAATGCTCACCACCACTATTTCTTTAGAGAACTATACCTGTGACTATACATTCTGGCCATCTTTCTCCATTGACTTCAATGGTGGCCTCAAATAAACCACGTGAGTCGAGTTTGAGATCTCGTGTTATTCCGTCATCTACTGAAGTTGCTAGTACCCATTCCTTGATTTCTTCGTGCAATGAATTCTCAACCCATGGAGTTTCCGGAAGTGGGACTACTGATGGAATGTCGGTGCCATCAAAAGCAGTGTAATCCACCAGAGAAGCATCTCCTGAAAAGATTCATTTATGGCGATAGAAATATCCCAATAAATGAATGAAAAAAACTATGCCGTCTTCAACTTCATCCAGTTGAGATGAAAACACACACAAAGTTCCGAAGTCAATATCATTTTCTCAATGCTTGAAGAAAAACGTAATTAAGAGTGAATAAACGACCATGTTTGATTTTCGTTTGCAACGTTTCCATGTTACCTAGCAAAACTTAATGTTATTTATAGAATGCTGATGTTAAAATTTCATTGATAGGTGTTTCGGGATCGGGTAGCGCAGTGGTCAGTGAACACGTCGATCAGGAACTAAGGTTCTGGTTCGATCCCCTCCCCAGCAATCTCCTCCAGTTGACGTAGGAATGCTTTAGTGGGCGCAAAGAGAATCGACTCGACGAGCCTTCTATGAAATTCGTGGGAAGAAGACGAAATCCTTAAGCAGCAGTCAAAACAACATGCGAAATGTTTTAAGGCCATGGTTGAGGATAAATGCAAGGACAACGAATTGAACAGAAGAAGTGCTGAGATCAAGACTGAATACAAGTGAGTGGGAAGAATGTAAAGAACTGCATTTTTCAATGACAAAAAAATCCCATTCATGTGCACTGCAAGAAAAATTCAGAGGATTTTTAACGCAGGTTGAAGAGAACTTCTAGTGGGTTCTGTTGTGTTGCCCACGTTTCGAAGGGCTGCAAACCATGTGCTTTAATCATTGCAACAATCTGACTGGAACAAGGAATCACTCAACACTAATACGTTACGACTTTCAGATGGCTAACTAAATAGACATAACTAGCAAAAAGAATGAAAGTAGTAAAACAAGAAACTAAGCAGGAACAAAGATTTTGATATCATTTGCTTTAAGTGATGATATTCATCAAAGCCGTCCTATGTGAATCCCATTAGGATAAAACTCCATGTCTCTCTTGCTTACAAGTCTTTTCTTCTTTGTCTGTCGTTCTTTTGAGTAATATTTTTTATTTCATAGTTTTTTATCTAATATATAGAGCCCGAAGATGATACAACAAAACTGCCACAATTCCTCACCATTGGAGTATTTGAGGAGATGTTTCGCAGGTGCATGAAAGAAGCCCTTCCAGTTACCCTAAAGGATAAAAAAGCTCTCGGCGTTGATCAATCCCTGAGGGAGGCGCCATGCATTCGAATTCATTAAGTATCGTTCGAGAGGTGATTGAATGCATATATGGCCTTTACAGTAACTCGCTGTGGCCTACCGATGTATCGAGTCAGTGCTGCTATTCTCTCAGACAAGTCTGCTACCAATTTTCCGAACCAGGAGGGATCGAAGGCTTGGTGAGCCATCGGCACCGGGATCGACTCCACGTGTGTGTTGCAGGGCGCCTCCGAGCACTGCGTCACACACACCCCTTCCGCTAACCTTTACCTTATAAAACCAAATTCTCAGGTGGCTGAAAATGGAATTTAAACTCATAGAAATCCAATGCAAGTACAGTAGCCTCATGCACTAACAAATACATTGGGGAACCATGATATCGTGCCAGGCGAAATCTCACTTGTTCTATTGCGTTCACGTTCGAAATATGACTCCCAAAGAAAAAAAAGGGTTTTGTGGACTTCATAAAATCACATTTTCATCTTCATAAAATAACAAGCTTTCATCATCCAGCTAAGGTCTGTAGATTCTAAATATCTTATTGCAAATAATAAAGAGATGAAGTATGTCGGATTACAATGGTAAGTAACCACCGCTTCTAGAAAATGCATTGTACTCAATGCACGGCTATACGTAGATTTTTAAATTTCTATGTCAGTGTGGTGTGTGCTGCAACAATTTTTGATATATGTCTATTAAACTCACGGCTTCTTAAGGACTCGTTCAAAAGAAAACTTTCAGAAATAAGCGAACCATTCGCAAAGTTATTAACAGATTTTCGGTATATTATAAGGCGACATTATCGAAATGCTGTGGGTTGCAATGCAACTATAGGATCCATCTAGGCCCCGAACTTTCCCTTCAAGACTTGTAATTGAGCGCATGAGATTCCTGATGCACTTTATTCTACACCTATGTGTAATTATAACCAATACTAATGAAGCTCTGAACGAAACTCACCTTCCTCAATGGCATCGACAAGATCAAGGTAATGATTTAGTAACAAAAACGCTAAACCTGTGTAGTCTCCGCCGGCTTCCTAAATTTAGATGAGTAAATAGGTATCACTTCCAAATGGTTCAGTGGTAAATTATGGCCTTCATTAACCTTAGCGGCCATTCCTGCTTGAAAAAATACTCGATCGGCAGGAATGAGATCTGAGTAGCGTAGCAGAGAAATGGATTGCTGCAAGCGAAGCTTACTTGCATCCAATGTCTGAATCTCCTGCAAATTCATAGTTGCATCAGAGTGGCTAAAAAAACCTTAAGAGATAAATGTACAATTATTTTACCTCCATAGCACTTCGTATTGTCATGAGATGAAGTGCATGTACGTACCTTTCGAAAATCTGAAGAACTCGTGATTCTTCTCATTATAGAAGTAGGAATTTATTTGAAAAAAAGAACCTCTTTGCTTTCAGAGTTTTCCTTTTTAAGTTGTTCACAGATGGAAAGAAAAAGGTTTCTAACAGGACTAAGTTGAGCATACTCCTCTGCAGGATTGTTGAATGATTGAGAAACAATCTTATCTACGATGGCTTTGTAGATATTGAAGTTTGCTGGATTTGATGAAGCTCCGTATTTCTCGAACACTTTCAGCATCAGCTCGACGTTGTTTTCAGCATGTAGCTTGGCAGCGTACTGGGCCACGTATTTGTCAAGCAGAGGTTTGTGCTGAATTAATCAGCTTTTGAACAAAACAGTGAAGGAGACAACATTTTATGAAGTTTAAAAAACACAGAGCAGAAATAAAAATTACAAAACGAAACAGCTCAGAAAAATGAAAAAAATAAAAATTTTGACTAGCGTCGCTTTAGCACATACAAGTTTTAAGCCCTGGGCGTGCACAGGAGGATCGTTCAGCGTGGAGCGTGTGGACTTCCTTTATTTACATATTCTCTAATAAGATTGTTCCAAAACTTAATTTAATACGAAACCATACCTTTTGTTGCTTAGCGGCATCTAGAGCTTTATCCCACTGTCCTTTGGCGATGAGAAGCTCGATAGCTGAGATGACATCGACGTCGATTAGTTCACCAACCCGCCCTTCCTCTGTTAGCCATTCTTTATACTGAGCCTCAACGTCTGCAACCATGTCCGGAACGAACTCGGTGGCGACCTTAACATAGTTTTTGGATATCTGCAGGTTCCAGTGTAACTTACAGAAGGTAAGATTTCTAATTTATATCATTTCTTAAGATTTCGAATTTACGCATTTCTATCTTCAAGAACTTCCAGAGTACACAAAAATAAACATTTCCATCCAGCATGGATGTATGACTTACCTGCTTAGCCTTCGACCACTGCCGTGATTTGGTCAGTGCAACAACTGCTTGTCGATTTTGTCCAATGGCTAGTAGTAATTCAGCCATCTTTTTCGTAACACTTGTTCGACTCGAGGGCGTCTAGGACTTTTATCACCATCTCTTCGTCAGATGATGCCAAAAACCTTAAAGCAAGGTCGGCACATTTCATAACAGCATCAATGATCATCGATTCGTCATTCGTAGTGGAGTGATTTATCTGTAAATTGTTGACAAATCTATCGACTCCGCATGAAAAAGAAAACTTTTAGAGCTGGCATACTTTCAGATAGGCTTGTACAGCTTTAGCCCATTCTCGCTGTTCTTCGAAAGCGCGACCTTGTGCTACTAATGAACTCGCACCACGCCCACCTCCAAGAAGTTCAACTTGCTCAAATTCTTCCTAAAAACACCAATACAGTAAGGAAGATTCAAAAACTGCACTTCAACGAAATATTCTAGTGCTATTCTTGAGTTCTTTACAAAACGACCACTATTCCAGAAATGAATCCTTTGTTGACATCAAACCTCTTAACTTTTCGATTCCAGAAACATCGAACAAAATTTGATGAGATCGTAGTTTAAGGTGAATTGACATGAAACAGAAATGAATGGGGGGATATAAAATAATCCTTTTTCTCAAAGAAAAAAAATTGAAATCCAAATCAAGCAACGATGGAGAAAAAACCACGAGATGAAAGCATGTCATTTTATAAACAAATACATGTTAAATAACCAAAGCATTGCTTTGATTGACAGCTACAAAACCCATCAGCCCGTCGTCCCATTTAACAATAATAGGTTAAAAGGAAGTTTGAGTTAACTGTAGGTTTGTTCTTGAGGGATTCCTGAGAGATTCGCCATGCATTCGACTCCATTAAGTATCGTTAAAGGTGGCTGAATGCATATCTGGCCCACACAGTGACTCGCCATAGCCTACCGATGTATCGAGTCAGTGATGCTATTCTCCCAGAGAAGTCTGGTACTAATTTTCCGACGCCGAATGGATGGAAGGCTTGGTGAGCCTAAGTCGCAGGGGTCGATCCCATGTATACTGCAGGGTGCCTCCAACCACTGCCATACACGCCCCCCTTGACACTAATAGGTTAAAAAAAGTTGGACTTAATCTTGTGTCTCCTCTTACATTAGCCTTCAGCCAGAATCCATCGATTGCTTCACTTCATGACGACGATATTGACAATTGCTCCCATTATATGGGGAAGTGAGGCGGGTCCTTTGTTCTTGTGTTAGGGAATTTTCAGGGGAACATCGAAGCCAGACGTCGGTTTTTGTGTGGGATCGGAGGAAGATTTGCCATCCCGTGAGTAGATTTCTACCACAACGTCTATGATTACAAATATTCGTTTGCTTCCAGCTGAGATTCCCTTTGGACATCTCAAATTCCTTCTCGAACTGAGTAGCGTTACCGATAGAGGAACCCTCTGCTGTACTTTCGAGCCCACCATCAACGTACAGCTGCCACCACGATAAGATGGTAAATCATGGTGAGCATTAGCAAGTACTTTACAGGTTATCTCATTACTCCCCTTGTTATAATTCCTCAATCCAAGAACAACTAGCGTTTTTAACACACAACAAAATGCTTCTAGTTTCTCGTATCAACTTCGGATAAGACACTTATACGGTGTTTTTTCGTCCTCTTTCTTTCCACTGTTTCAGGTGTCATGGAGCAAACGACGTGCGGAAATCTTGTGTAAATCTACCGGCCTTATTCACTCAGTGAATAAACAATCTATACCCAGTACATTTCACATGAACAGCTGAAATATGTCAGATTTAAGATTTGTTTTTACAATAGTCACCTACCTGCTGCTGATAGGTTTGAAAAAATTTAAGTCTTTAGACTGGTTACCACTGAGCATACCTGTAACTGTAGTAATTGATGTGGTAAGTATTCTTTAGCTATGCGCAAAGCGTCAGGCCACATGGCGTTCTCTCGATAATATTTAAGTATGATATCTGGTCGATTTGCTCTCAAAAGGCAACTTTCCGCACGGGTGTTGTCCTCGTCTTCTAACGCTTTACGAGCTTCAGCGATGAAAACATCTGGCAACGATTCTGGAGCATGTTCTTTAGCAATTTGTTCAGCATTTCTCCAGTCACATGCATGAATGTACATTCCAACCGCTTCAACCGGTTTTCCACCTGCTATGAAATGATGAGCAGCTTGGTCAAGACGACCTTCTTCTTCCATTTGTACCGCCATACGCATATGAACCTACAACTTCATTGATTAGTGAGTTTTACATTCATTTCTTATCTTATTCACCAGTGAGCTTCAATAATCTATTCATGTTATGCTAGCGCTCAACCGACCCGGTTTAATTCGATTTTTGCAACTTAACATAATGCATTCTACCTATCTAGTAACCCTCATCGATGTGACTCCTTCAATGCTTGAGCACTACACGTTATATCGTAAATATACCAGCCAACCATAACTTTTATTTACTGCCTATTCGTTTATAATCGAAGGGTACGATGTCAAATACAACCACAGGCTTGTTGAGATATAAGCAAAACTTGGAGCCTCAGGTGGGTTTCGATGCAGCGATTACCCTTACCAAGGGTTCGTGTGGTATTTATCACACTAACCGAGGCGTTGCTTAGCCCTTTTCTGAGCCGTGTTACCCGCCTACTGCAATGATATGGAGAGTATAAGTCGACATTGAGCCAAATTAGTGAAGGAAAGGCTACGAGAAAGGCAAAGCGAGAGCATCGGTTGGTGTGTTGGATGGCACGTAAACCCGCGGTGGAGATAACGGCGAGCCCGTAGCCCAACCGAGGCTCTGAGTTTTGCTCATATCTTAGCTTCGCAATGGTTGTACTGCACAATAGTCAGTGTTTGTCTTTTCTTGCAGTTGAATACTACAAACGAAACACAGATTCTTACTGAATTTAGCGCACTGTATGGACTTTCCATTGGCTTTAGTGGTAAACAAAAAAGTGAATTTCTTATTTTGTTGTTCTAGAGTTGAGTTCTTTTTTCCACTTACCCCAGGTAATCTTTCCTTTGCGCCAAGGCGAGCAAGTTCGAATGCGAAATCAAACGTTCTGAAACTCGAGATTCGTCATGGCAATGAGTTTTTGCTTTCGACATTATATATACTAAGTAAATAAAACTTTTAGGGCAATTACCCGATCTCACTGAAGTGGTCAATAGCTTCATTAAGCATTCCGTACTTGTTAAGCAACTTCACACCAGCCTCACCACCAAGGCTTTTTGCCCAAAGCAATGTAACCTGACAATAAATCCGGATATAAGGTTGAGAATCATCGTAGCAATGAAGCGAGAATTAAAAGAAAAAAATAAGTGTACCTGCTTTTTGTTCTTGTTCACCGCCCTCAGTTCTTGCTAGACGATGTGCATCCGTCCACATCTCTTTCTCACGATACATATTGATAGCAGCCTGGAACAACATATCTTATAAAGGTTTCCATTAACAGTCAAACCTAAATAATTAGCAAGAACATGTCAGTAAGTTTCAGAACTTCTCAGTCTACTTGTCCAGAAAAGTTCTTCTGTTCGAACGACACTGCTTTTAACAAGGTACTTTTAGCTCTTAGTTTTCCGAGAGAAGAACTTCGTTCAAAAGTCATACCCTAGTGTTAACCACCTTAATATCTCCAGCTTTTAAATATTCTTCTTCTGCAAGACGCAGATCACCGCGTTCTTCGTGCTCCATTCCAAGTCTCTTATGAGTATCCTGTAGATGTTCTCCATGGTATTTTTCAACAAGTCGAATGACGTCGTCGTTTCGTTCAGCATTTTTGTACATTAGCACGGCACGATTTGACATACCAATGGAGACAAATAACTAAAAAGAAAAAACTTTATGGTTTTTTTTTGTTTATTCACAAGTGGAATGTAAATATTAGGTTTAACAAACAATCGGAATTAGTGCGGTGATCAAATTCTAATGTTTCACTTAACGCATTGACGGTCATAAGGATTTTCCGATTACTGCCGAAAACCTTTCGATGACACCAACGCCCAGAAGCCTTGGCGAACTTATTACCCTTGCCTTCCACAAATGCGTTTTTAAACGGCTATTTTCCTCCGAATTTTTTTTCAGGGGGTAACCAGATATTAAGCAGCATTTTCAAAGGCAGCGAGTGACGTAGTGGGAGCTATCTTATTCATAACAAGAACGGCCTAATCTACAAAGGCACTGGTCGACCCCCTCTCGGGGCTATCAAGCTTTCTCATCCCTCCGGAGTCGGGAAATTGGTGCCAGACTTATCTGGGTAAAGCTCACTCCCTCTAGTCCACGTGGCAACGTTCCGCCATTTCTATTGCAGGACTCCAGACAGAATCGACTCCACCAGCATTCAACGACGTTTGAGGCGAAGATGGTAAAATCCTCAAAGAACAAGCAACACGCAAAAAAGTTCGGAGACTTTTGCGGAGTGCAAGTGCGAGGAAAAGAATCGAATTCATGGAATGATAGGATCATCACAGTGTGATATAAGTAATTTCAGCTCGTGTATTAGTAATAAGAATTATTTTTTTAAAGTTTGTTACCAGCATCCTGAAATCCCGCTTGTCCAGCAACTTCGCCGTAAGGAACACGAGCGTCGATAAAAAAAAAGAAAAAAAGAAACCTTTGAGAGGTCTAGAAGGCTTGGATTTCATCCTGATGAAAGAAGTAGTTTTTTACATTGCCAGACAAAATATTTGGATTCTAACAGTCGTTTTTCCGATTTACAATGTTCCACTGTGATAAGAGATCGAATTACTTTTGACCAAGCTAGACCCACACATGAATCACACCGTCGTCAATGAGTCAATGAAATCGTTACAAACGAAAATTGGAAGCACAGTGCATTCTCCTCACCTACTAGTAAACAAGGTATGTGAGTGCAGTGAGTGGCTATGTTGCAGAAAATTTGATGTTAATATTAGTATTGGGGACGGCGTGTAGCACAGTGAAAAGTGATCCAGTAGATCAGGAAGCAAGGTTCTGGTTCAACCTCCTTTCCAGCGCTCTCCACTAAACGACGTAAGGATGCCCTAATCGGCTATCTATAAGATTCTAAGGAGAATTGACTCTACCAGAATTTTACGGTATTCGTAAAGAAAACGAAATCCTCAAACAGAAGCTGAGACAACCTGCGAAATGCTCGAAAACCTTTGTGGACGATGAATACGAGGAAAACGAATCAAATACAAGGAGTACTTGAAGCTGCATAGATGTGATGACGAGTAACATATAAAAATATCAATATTATAATTTTTAGTGCAAACAGTACACCTGTTCAGCGTCAGCATATCTCCCTTGCTGTTCGAGTTCTTCCGCTTTAGCTTCATAGAGGGCGAACGTTTCTTCTTTTCCGAGAAATTCTTCTGACAACTGAAAATAAAAACACGACTTGGGTTGACATAAATCGATGTTAGATCTAGGCTTCGGGCACCAGATACTTTTGTTTTGTAGTTATCGCTTACTCGATATGCGTCTGCCCATCGGTTATGCTTGATATACATAGCAATGGCTTCCTTGTGAAGATTCGCTTCAAGATACAGCCGTTCAGCTCTCTGCAAAAAAAACACTGCAACATTAAGCTAGTGAGCAGCTCATGTACTCAAAAAAAATCTAGAAAAAAACAAGAAAAGGAACTGATTTTAAGAAATAGACTTCTATGTTCAATAAATTTTCTACGAATTATCCTGCTCGTAGCGCTGTTTATATTTGTTTTGTTCTCTCATGACCGTCGATCATAGAGGAGGCTTCTTTTGGTTACGGTGATAGCTACGACTTTGTTCTTATTTTGCAGAAGTTGCGTGTTTTATCTGTACACTTGCTACGCACACAACATCTGCCATCTATTCCTGTCACCTCGTCATAGCCTATCTAAGATTAGGCGTGGATCTTTCTGTCATGAACATCGGATGTTTGTTAGAAGTTCAAAGAGTAAAGTTTAGCGAGGTGTTGTTTGTTGAATTTCAGTTGTATTTCAGACAGTATCGTCCACTAGTCCACTATCGCAAGTAGTTGGCAAAAATTCATGCAGAGATATCATCCCTAGTCTTAGCCGCATAACAACATCACAGGCAAACTGTCGATTAAAAAAGAGGAGCGCACAGACCGATTCCCATCATTAGTCGATAGTTTCATTGGGATTGAGAGGAACAAGATGTTATGTGCTGCTGTTTGCCTTCTGTAGAGTTCTCCTTATTTGCCAATATTTATTAAACGCCTTGGATCGAGGTGCGATGTAACCTCACCATGAGTGTCTTTCCTCAAGAAATGCAAATTTTTCACAGAAATGAAACGCTAGCGAAAAAGTTCAAGATTTTTTTCACCATTTCATTTACTAAGTTTAAATATCTTGTTTCTCATGACCAACTCCTACAGAGCCACCTCGTGGAACTTGAGAGCAACACGGTACTTCGCAGACGACAGCCTTCAGAATATGAGTTGTTGATACTTCCGTTCTGCAGGATGGGCAACTTTTTTTCTAGATGGATGAGATAAGGGATACTACGACATTTTCTGGTCTCAATCGTAGGAAACTACCAGCAAGTTTTGACGTCAGTTATATTCAAGTCAGGTTACTGAACAGGAGATCAAATTCGTTCCTGGAATAGGCTACCATAAGTCGAAGATGAACACGGATGTGAACTTCAACTGGAGACCTAGGAGCAAATGCTAGCGATAGAGTCGTTATAAACACCAGTGGACGTGAGCAACCGTATCTCAAGTAGAACGTTTCCAAAACCTCGAATGGGAAAATGATTTAAGATTTCGAACAGTTAAAAAACTGAGTTATTCCAATGACCGATTTGCGATTACATCGTTTTTTAAGATCTTAAACACCAAATCCTCCCAACAGTTTACCGTCTGCTCATCGTGGGTGGCAGCTGATCCTGGGTGTTGGACTGCGATGTACAGCGGGGGGATTCATCCTCCTGGCAGGGTATCCCAAGCTGAAAGGAGTCCGGCGTTTCCACCAGAAAGCTCAGCTAAGAGTAAACCAGCACGAAGATCCGCGGCCGTCCTGGTAACAAACTAGTAGCATGGTGGCAAGTCTCCTTCTTATCCATAGGGCGGCGACTACCCGTGGTAGTGACGATTTGGGGCAAACATAGGCGAGGCTAAGCTCGGGACTTCAGAGAACTACAATGGCAGCAAAACCCCGAAAAAAATGGACTTTATGCTAGGACCCGCACAACCATTGAGGATGGGCCATCCGAGTATCCAAGTAATTGGTAAACAAGAAATATATTCTGAGTGTTTTTTTCTGAACTGTTAACAGATTTAATAACTAGTTCATGAAAAAAATTGGCTAAATCGTGCATATTCGACATACGTCAAGTTCGTCAGTGTCCGCATAATGCGCAGCTATCCGACCATATAAATCATTAGATAATGTAGAATCCTGAATAACATCTACAATCTGCACCGCCTTTCCCCATTCCCTGGCTTGTATAGCGGCTTCAGCAGCCTTTGTAAGGCTGTTCGCTTCTAGAAAATGATTGATGGAGGCATCGTGTTGCCCTTCAGATACCAGATGGTCACCCCATTGCTCTTCTAATGTCACAACTTTTTCTGGAGCAGAGAAACGGGCTAGCTGCACGGCTTTGCCAAAGGCTTTTCCGTTTGTATAGTATTCAAGTGCCTTTTCAAAATCCTTCATATGTTCATAGAGCTCTCCAGCCTTGTCGAATATCTGAGATTGCACAAGCAGTGACGCAATCGACGTCATCAACGAATGATCATTTGCAAGAGAAGAATCGTTAAGAGCAGTTTCCAGTGCTTGTACAGGCTGTTTAGCCTTGATATATAGATGAACGGCGCCAGTGACATCACCATCGGCAATTTTTAACTCTGCTGCTTTAGCATCCTGTCCGGTGTCGAATAAGGCTCGATAGTAGTTCGCCTTGAGTTGTTCGTAACCGGAGTAGTTTGTGGCTTTCGCTAGTTCCAACGCTTCATCCCATTTATGAAGTGTCTGATACATCTCGATCGCTTCCTCGATGGCGTTCTGTTCTACATAAATCTTCTCCGCCTCCTTAAATTTTCGCATCAGCTGTGCAACACGAGCTCGAACTTTGTACGATTGCGTTCCATCACCACCAAGTTTCTTGGCCGTTAACTCAGCCAACTCCATAATTCTAAACACAGCTTCAGCTCGAGCAAAATCCCCAAGTGCTGCGAAACATCGTTGTGCGATGAAGAAGTTGTTTTGCTCCAAGGCCAATTGACCGACTTTATTCCAAAGTGTATACGAATCGTCCACATTATAATGATCAAGAAACGCAGCAGCCTTGTCTAGATCTCCAGCGTCAATTGCTGATGCAAAATCAATCTGAACATTGTCAAGTTCGTAGGCCACCTTTGCACTGGATTCCTGAACGATAACCTCTGTTCTTTCAGCATCACGTAGAACACCTTCGACTTCTCCTTTAATAGGAACTGTAGTAACCTGATCTGGTAAAGATGGATTGTACCTGAATTCAGTTAGTGATAAAACTAAGGTTGTTCTACGTAAACCATTCTCTTTATTCACTACAGCTTCAGGTTAAATTTAGTCGGAAAACTTGATAAACTAAAGTTACTCAGGCTCACTGAAGCAGTGACATACGTCAGACAAGCACAAACAGTAAATGCTGGCTTTCCATGAAAAAGCGATGTTCTTCACATAAGTTCATAACCTTTTCAAAGATCTTCTGGCGAAGAAGGAAAATTGGAATTCAACACCTCAAATCATTCATACATTTCAATAGAGTATCGTGTTATTGACATTGATCATTGCGGTTTTGATGAAAAGGATAATTTATAAGCAGCACCGTCTTCTGTTAGCACGAACGCATATAATAAACAGGGATAAGGTCTAATTTTACCAATAAGAACGTGAGACAATTGGTCATAACGCTTACACCATAATTCAGTTCTTTGTCGAAAACAAAATAGAAGAAAGTATACAAGAGCTAGGTAAACCTTCGCCGCTGCTGATTAAAAGACAGAAGAACATGACATTAGGGTGGTGAACAACAAAGAATCGCGAACACAAATCAGTACTTTGGCAGCATTTTGCTAATATAATTCTCACTAACGCACCACACATGAAGAGTGTTGCCGGACTGTGCGACAATCACTTCACTTGCGGGAACCCACTGAACGTAGGTGCAGAAATTGAGTAAGGTCGTCTGCCGATTACCATCCAGTAGTGTTAGACGGGATCTTTTATCGCGAAACAGCAGTTTAGTTCCCTTTTCGCTTAACTAAATATCAAAAATGGAAGCAAGAAGACCAGTAGTGATAGTAAGACGAAACTATCATAATGAAGTCAAATAAAATAATTTGTTTTTGACATCCTCGACTTTAGTCGTCTTTCCTTCAGAATGTCGGCAAATTTACTCAGAACAAAGAATAAAGTTCAGGGTGTTGATCGATTTACGAGACATGTGCTGTGCATTCGACTTCATCAAACATCGTCTGGCCTATACGATGACTCGCGGTCGCCTACCAATGTAGCGAGTCGGTTCTGCTATCGTCCCAGACAGGTCTTGCACGAGTTTGCCCACCCCGTAGCGATAGAAGATTTCGTGAGCAAGGAGGAGCATGCTCAAACAAGCTGCCGATTCACTGTATATTGCAATGGAATATTGCAATGGACATCTAATCATTAGGCTACACATGCCCGCTTATTTATGCATAGTGAATAGTAATGTTAAATGGCTTTTACGTCAATATAGTGCGAATAATAACGTCACTAAAAAGAAATACCTCTAACCAGTCAATGATAGACGTGTGATTAAACGACACTTCGGTATCTCCCGTCAAAAGGTTCTCTGCAAAAAAAAATCGCTTGTGAAGGACACTGTTATTCATGATATTATAACGGATGGAAACATAATGTAAAAAATTTTTAGGATGGATAAAATCGTAAGCGTAAATATATCTTTAATTCTGTTACATACATATACCTGGGAAAAGTTTAACCTTCAATTGTAAAAAACAAGTTTTAAACGAGAAAAATGAGGATTAGAAAAGAAAGTGGTAAATCCAGAAGAGCTAAGCAACCGGTTGTGATTTGTAAACTGCTTAAGAAAAGCCCAACGAAATATCACATGTGAGCAAAAACCACATAGCAAACTTGATAGAGTTACAGTAAAAGTAATCAATATAGAGCCACCAAAAGCATAAAACAATAGGAATAAAAAATAAATGCAGTGAAAAAAATTTCACGCCGATATTTCTATGCAGTGTGAGTTTAGCCTGAATGGAAAATAACTGGTAAATAGATTCGGGTCCTAGTTTTTCCACAATAGAACTGATAATTCTTATCATCTGTTGTCAGCTTAATCACTAAGAAACTTAGGAAGAAAAGCGACACGCTTTCCACAGAAAGTCATCTATTCTTTACTACCTTAGACAACAGAGGGCCTCGTAATGTTGTGCCACATAAGCAGGACATACGAATGAATGACTTGTCGAGCTCTTTTGCCCACTGATTGACACCAGGTGGACGTTTTCTGTCCACTTTCGAACTCTTATTCACCACTTGGGAACGAACCGCACAGCTTCACTACAAGTTCATTCCGACCATTCAAGATTATAAAATGCAGAAAAATTCTTAAAACGCTTCAATAATGAGTGACCATTAGACACATTTCGAATAGTAGTTGTAAACGTTAGCTCATTTCCTTTCTTTCCAAAAAAACAAACAATTCACATATTTTTTCTTTTTTTGTCAACGATCCTACCATTTCAAAGATCTGTTGCCGAGAACGTAAAGAAGTACATATACTTTAGTTGCTGCCCTCTTAGTTTGAAAGAGGTGTTGATGATATTCCTCTTTAGGATTATCATATCTTTAAAAAAATATTGAGAATCTCACGTAAAGCTTTGTAAGAGTTTTTGCATGGTCATCTCTTACAGAACAGTTTTTAGTATTGGTGTTCTTAGAAAAAAATACTAATAGTTATGTATTATGACGTTTGTGAACATTGCATTTTATTTTAGCATTAATGGGAGATTTCCCTTGTTATAAAGTTTCGTTTAAAAACTACTACAGTTTCCCAAAATATTTCCTAGGATTCCAGAAAAGCACATCGGGCTTCTTCTCAGTTTAGATTGACGTACCGTTCAAATGATGTGGTACTAGAAATAACATTTATAAAGTACAAAATGGAAGCGTTTGCGAACATTCAATGAATACTGAGAGTCAATAATGAATATGAAATAAAAAGGGTAAAGCTCTCGGCGTTGATCAATCCCTGATGGAGGCGCCATGCATTCGACTTCATTAAGTATCGTTTGAAGGTGATTGAATACATATCTGACCTTTTGCACTAACTCGCTGTGGCCTACCGATGTATCGAGTCAGTGCTGCTATCCTCCCAGACAAGTCTGCCACCAATTTGCCGACCCCGGATGGATGGAAGGCTTGGTGGGCTATGGACACAGGGATCGATTCCACGTGTGTGTTGCAGGACACCTCCGACCACTGCGCCACACGCGCCCCAACAATTAATATATAGGCTACAAATAGTGAGTAAAGAAAAAAACGAGATAAACAGGTAATGTTTGGCCAGAAAAAAAGAAATCACTAACGGCGTAGAAGCATGATTCTGTTTCCCCATCGATCACGATGTGACGTATCAACTTATTATCAAATCCTAGATTGAATGCCATAACATCGTCCATTCGCAGTGGTGTTGATTCTCAGCCAGACGACTACACTTTCTCATAGACTTTGTTACCAAAGCAAAAATAAAGCAATCAATAAACATAGATGCAATTTGGTCTACGATATGAGAAAATTTTGTCCTTAATGGACAAGCATCGTTGCAGAAGTGATTTTAAAGAAAGTTTCTTTATTCATACATAACAGATTAGAGGATCACAATAAATTTACAATTGTTACCACAGTGATGCTGAGACATGAGCAAAACCTGGAATCTACATGGAACCCGCGAATACCCTTTCCGAGTGCTTACAAGCGACCCACCATGAATGCAAATAAAAAAGATAGGCAGCAAATAAAATGTCAAAACAATGTGATTTCGAATGCAGTTCCAGCTTAACGGAGTTTAGTGGCGATTTTTGCTCCACAGATGATTCCCGTTGACCGCTAATTGCCGATGGCACCGATAGAGTTAAAGCATAGCGAAGACAAAGGGAAACCCAAGGCTTTGGTTGATGTAGTGTGGCACGAGAGCGCCCGGTAAGGGCAATCGCTGATTTGGAGCCAAAGTGCGGTTTTGAGTTTTGTGAGTATCTCAACATCATTGTGGTTATATTTCACATCATGCAGTGCTACGAAAAAATAAGAGCAGTTAATAAAAGCTAAAACGTGGCTCAAAAACGATCAATGCATTTGGATTTAAAGTCAAATAAATTTGGTAACTTGTGCTCATATGTGTTTACTTCTCAGCAGAATCACTATCACTTAATGCTTTAGCTATATGTAACTTTATCAAGAGGTAAACAAGATTAACGACGTAGCTCCAGAGATGAGAATAAGGAAAAGAGCGTTTTGTAAGCTTAGGAAAGTATTAATGTTGTAGTGATGTTAGCAAAGCCGAACAGAAGCCGCTTCATCTTTTCGACATAATTATTCTTCCCGCCTTAACGTTTGAGAACCTGGATTATTGAACACACTATTGAGAAGATAATGCTAGCAGTACTTCGTTTTACGCAAATGAGAAAGAGAATCGGAAAATCCAATCTATGCAGACAGTCAAAATGAGCGAAAGGCAGAAAAACTGCTCATAGCAAACAAGTGGTGATAACAACAACCACTAAAAAAACGCGTCTGTATTGGGTTCACTGACCAGGAAATCAAATATTTTTCTAATGAAAATCTTACGAAAAAAATGTGGTGTTGTTTGCGTTTCTCGAATAAGCAGAACGAATTGAGCAAGTCTTTCACGCAAAAGACACGAGTGGAGACTTTGCCGGCTTCCGTTTGAGTCACTTGCTCGTAAGACGGAGAACTGTGATACAAGTGGTTACGACCACAAATATTGAAGAAAATGACGATGACAAAGAAGGAATGATTGCACTTTTCTATTGAAAATGAGAAACAGCTTTTTGACAAGTAGTTTGCAAGTTTGTAATAACAGAACAATAATAGGGAGCGTGTGACGCAGTGGTCGGAGGCGCCCTGCAACACACACGTGGAATCGATCCCCTGCGCCCATGGCGCACCAAGCCTTCCATCCGTCCTGGGTCGGCAAATTAGTACAAGACTTGTCTGGAGGGATAGCAGCACTGGCTCGATACATCGGTAGGCCATCGCGAATCAATGTAAAGGCCAGATATGCATTCAAGCTTCTCCAACAGTACTTAATGAAGTCGAATGCATGCGCATCCTTCAGGGATTGATCAACGCCCAGAGTTTTATCCTTTTATCCTTTAATAACAGAAAAATGTTCTGACAGTTCAGTTGTTAGCAGGTGTCATGTTGTAATTGTGAAATAACGATTGTCCAAATGAGAGTTGGAGTCATCCATAAGAATTTCTGAACTCGTCTTAATTCAACTATTAAAACAGCTTTGTTCTGGAGCCAATGAAGTAGAGTAAAAACATTTGCTTCAGGGTCTCGTTCAAAACTATTCCAAGAGATCATTTTTTTTGTGTGTGTGATCGTGCCCGACCACGTGTCCCACCAATCAAGAAGAAGTGGGAATGAATTGGCTTACGAACTCCATCTAATCACAATACTCGTTTGACTCACTTTCTAAAAATAAGTCATCTGGGTAATTTCTGAGCGGATTCTTCAACGACCAAACGGTTACTGAGAAGTCTTTCACGGAGCTCGTCGCACCTTTCAGTGCTTCAAAACTGTACAACAATGAAATAAATGAACTGGAATGGAATTGAAGATCAAGACCCATCTATTCCGGTGACATTTTCAGTAACAGGTTGACTGCGTGGACGCTTCATTAGACCGTCCTAACAAACTAGCCGACAAATGGAGTGAATCGCTTCCGTTCTGGACGTATCCTTGTTATAAGGCAGCAAATCTTTCTACGATTCGCAAGAGTGTCTTCCACAATGGATTTCATTTGCAAAATGGTGGGCGTAATGGAAGAGCTTTAGGGACGTACACCACATGTGAAGGCGTGTCGTCTAAGCAAGTCAGTAAGTAAAGTGACATTGATAATCTTTACCCTCATTAATGAAGTTTAATAGTACCGATCTCCACCTTCTGAGGAACTTACTACCAGAAAAACATGAAGTTAAGCAGGGTAGATGACTATTAAGGTTTTATGGGTGGATTGTTGATTTTTTGGTGTACCGCATTGACTTGTGTTATCATACCCATTCATATATGCGTGTGCAGACATGTTTTCTTGCGTAGATAGTGTATCTTCTATACCGAACTGATCGAAATCCTCCATCTTTACTAAAAAATACACCGCAG
The DNA here is from genome assembly GCA_018806985.1 of Angiostrongylus vasorum. Lineage (NCBI taxonomy): Eukaryota > Metazoa > Nematoda > Chromadorea > Rhabditida > Metastrongylidae > Angiostrongylus > Angiostrongylus vasorum. Next base: position 626,488 of record JADANN010000315.1, read on the forward strand.
ACGGTTCAGAGTCGCCGTTTATAAGTACTGCCAGTACAAAGCCTCCCAGCGGTTTACCGCCTCATCATGGCTGGGAGATCTTCCTGGGTGTTGGACTGCGATGTACAGCGGAAGATCCAACCACCTGGTAAGGTCTCCCAAGCTGAAAAGGAGTCCGGCGTTTCCATCAGGAAGCCTAGCTAAGAGCAAAGCAATACTACGATCCACCACCGTTCTGGTATTAAGGTCGCATGGTGGTAAATCTCCCTCTGATCCACAAGGGCTGGACTGCCTGTACTGGTGAAGAACTGAGGCAGACTTTGGGTAGGCTGATCTTGGGATTCCAGGGAACCACGGTGGCTTAACCAGCAGGTCTCTTAATAATGGAGATTGCGCTGGGGACCTCACAACCAGTAAGGACGGGCCATTCATGCATCAAGTATCAAGTGAGCCAGTACAAGGCTCTGAACATTGTTGAAAAGTTGTTCACGTCCCTATGCGCTGTGGGCAGCACTGACTCGCGTCATGACGAATGGAGACCACAGTAGCACTCAGATGAATCACAATTGTGGTTGTTTTGCTCGATTACTAGGTACAGAAATGATAAAGGGTTAGACAATGTTCAAGCATTAGTTGAGTTTATTTCATTTAAATTGAAATTTTATAAAGCCGGTTACTTCTAACCCAACTTTAATGGTACCAAAATAATATTGACGATAGTGGTAATAAATGATAACGAAAAATTGGTAACGATATAACGGCATAGAAAGACGTACTTATTGCTATTGAAGTAGGGTCGGTAAGGTAGGCTATTTTCTTAACCGCAGCCGTACCCAATGCATCATTTGAGACGCTTACACTACAAAGCAATTTCATAGCTTTACTATCAAGATAAGTTCTAGTCTTTTTTAAAAGCTTCTTAGAAGAGAAGAAAACAACGAAAAACATCCTCACCTTAGCAGGTGTGGGCTGGTGAGTTCAGTTCGCGCCCAGCCAAGAGCACCGTCAATACCGTACTCCACTATCGTCAGCTCACCAGCGTTGACAATTATGCAGACCTTCTCAAAAACGAAGTGGAATCTAAAATATAGCGAAATTCGGACTTTCCTTTAACCTCGTTATTACTAGTCGACATATATTTTTTCTATGGATAAGCCAACATGAAGCAGATAAAAAATAGACGCTACGCGCCAAGTTGTGCGTCTATATCTAAAATCTAGCTCGTTTCAGCTTATCAGTTAGAACTGCGTTTCAGAAATATGTTACAAATCGCTAAAACCACAACTGCCTCGCAACATAAAAGAAAAGAGAAAATATAAGGGAACAAAGCAAGCAGAGAACCATTGTAACAGAAATATAAAGAGTGAAAAAAGCAGAAAAAAAAATTAGAAAACGTGTTGATTTTAAAACTGGCTTCTCGTTTCCACTGGACTGCCATTCAATTTCTGAAGAAAGCTCTCTTTGAATGTCGGCCAGTATGAGTGAGAAGTTTGTGAACGCCACTACATAGCGATCCTTTCCCATGATCTGAAAGCCTCGGTAGTCACTCATTTTCCATTCATTCATTCATTCATTCATTCGGAAATTCATTTGAACATTCAAAAACAGCTGTGCAGTGATTCACTTGCTCAGTTAATAAATTCTTCGTTGGTTCATTTATTCCCATTATACGAATGTTGTTTACGGTAGCTAATCTGATATTTCTTTCTACAAGAGTGAATTTAATGATTTGGAAAAGAAAAAAAATGTCGAAGTATACGATTTTTTATGCCCATCACCTTCAGATTCTCGATAGCGTAGCCTTTTTGCGACACCAGGTTTGTTCTGGTGTCTGTGACGACGTCACGAACGATAACGTGTGATGGAGCGACGTACGTCGTCTCGAATCGACTCTTCAGCATTCCTCTTCGGAGGCAACAATCAACGGCGATCACACCGCCGCACAGCGTACCCTAAAGAACGATTACTCTCAACTAACTTGTTCGTTCCTCTATTCCCATTTACCTAACTTTTTTTCATTGCCTTGTTCAAATAGCATTCTCCCGTGTGAATATATAAAGGATAAAACTCCCGGCTTTGATCAATTCCCGTGAGGTGCGCCATGCATCCGACTTCACTAAGCATCATTAGAGGTGTCTGAATGCATATCTGGTCTATAGGATGACCCATAGTGGCCTACCATGTATCGAGTGAGTGGTGCTATCGTCCCAGACAAGTCTGCTACCAATTTGTCGACCCCGGAGAGTTGGAAGGCTTGGTGAGCCTGGAGCGCGGGATCGTTCCCATTGTGTATTACGGTGCCAACCATTGAGCTACAAGCGCCAATCAAAATGGATCAAACACGCAGAAATTACACATAGAGTCTTAGAGAGAAATATCGAAAAATATTCTACAAAGTTTCTTAAGGTTACTTACTACATTCTACAAGTCCTATTATAGAAGCTGTACGCATTTCCCCAGAAAAGAAAAGAATGCCTTAGAAAACCCAATTATAGGCGCTTAGAAGCAAGTTAACAGAAGTTTTCTGAATCTGTCGTAATTTTGCTTACACAGTACAATGTTGAACCGTCCGATTTCCAGCTGAGAGCACTACAAATATAAAAATTTCGAATGTCCAGCGTATTTCCCTCTTCCCATGCTCCACGACGAAACGACCACGAGAATAGACGAAGGCTGTGAATAGAAAAGAGGAAGTGTTGTGAACAGTATGGAAGTAAACACATTGAAATGAAAAAAGAAAAAAATGATATTAATATTCAGTGGAGTTGGAGCTTCCATCTCCTCCTCCGAAAAAAAAGTGAAAAATAGAAAATAAAAAAAAGACCAACCGATCAAAGCTTCCTAGAACCACATTGCTTCCTGTGATATCCGTTGTGATCGCCGAAAATTCTTTTTCATGCTGTGAAGTGAAGTCAAACTGTTGTTGAACGACACCGCTTTCTAGAAAAAAATATAATGAAAGTACTAGAGAAAGACAAATGAAGAAAGGAAGAAGAACATTCACAATAGAGATATAAGTTTTACCTAAAATATCTGAGAAAGCACAGTAGCGAAGTATTAATATGTGATATTTAGTAACAACATACCGATATTGATCGGTAGAAAAACACCTACTGAACTTCACAATGTTAACTTTTTTTATTTACTGCCTTTTACGAGTTTTCAAGGCAGAGTATTATATGTGATACACCACAATGATGCTGAGATATTTGCAAAACTCCGGACTGCTCGTGTCTGCAGTGGAGAACGGACGCGCTATTGCCCTTTCTTGAGGCTCACGCGTTGAACACCACACCATGCTGGTCTTTCGTTTCGCCTGTCTCTTAGCCAGTTAGTTACTGAACTGAAGGGGGTCTAATATAAGTAAAAATAAAAGAAGCAAAGCTTTAAAGAGTTGATTATGAATGAAAGAAGGAAAGAAAGAAAGAAATAACCTGTGTATGAAAATACACGTCGGTCACTGACGGCGATGATTCCGTGAGCCGTGTAAGTCAAACAGAACGGTGCACTTGGCACTGAGCACAATTTCATCTAATAATTAACAGTGAACGAATAGACTATTTAGTATAGCTTACTATTTCAAATACTTGCAAGAAGTACCTGCGTTTTATTACTGAATGTGAAGTGTATGATGGAGCCATCCTGGTGACCAGAGACGAAAGCGGTTTTCCGAGGGCTGAAAACGCAAGAGCACGTATAATACATTCTTCATCTAGAAAATAAATGTCGTTAGAAGCAGATTGTAAAAGAGGAAGTCGAAGAAAAGATAAAATGAAAAAACTATTGCAAGAAGTGGATGAGAGGCCGGGATAGTGGGGCGGACGGGTATCGCCATGGAGACGGTCACTTGGGTGATCAGAGATGGTCAGTCAATAGAGTTCACTATGATTCGGGTATGATTTGCATGAATCTTCCATGTTACGACAATTTCATCACATTCCTTAGCTTTTCTTTCTTGTGAACAGTTCGCTGAATAAACTCATAGATGCTGTTTTTGAGTCTCATGGTGTAACTTATTTGGCGCCGGACACTTCATTGAAATTAGTAGTGAGAAGCATAACGAACGGAGAATGGTAGAAATGCATTGTTTGTCGGCTTTCTATGAGTGGGACACCAGGTAATCATTATGGAATTGTACTCGCTATCACCTACTTGACACTGATGCTCACCACCTGTTCGTCAGTCTTGTAAAGTGAACTGCATTTATTACTGCTAAGTAGACCAACACGTAGTTTTCCGTCAGCAAGTCCAACTAGCAACTTGTCATCGAATGGCCATTCGACGACTGTTGCAGCAGCAGTTTGCGGCAGTTTGTTGACGATTACTTTCTTTTCGTTCCTGAAAAAATTCACATATCAGGCATATTTATGAAGTGCTTCGAATTCACATCGTCGATAATTCGTGTCTTTCCGACAATTTCGAATGAAATCGAATCGATTCGAACATTCGGCTGGTCGAACAAAGTTTGTGGTGGGTTGGACAAGAACATGTGGTGGCCGTTTCAGCATCGCTGTATATCAAGTGATCGACGAATGATGGTTAAGTAAAACACTTAATTCATGCATTAAATTCCTTTTAATAATTAAAATCCCTCGTTCATGATTTATGACTGGTAGTGGAGAGCGTTGTTTCAGAGATTTGCGCCCAGTCATCTACAAGAATTTCATGCGTTGCTGGTATCAACACAACTTCGTCGCCTTCTGATGAATTTGACCGATGCTTCAGAATATGAACTTAACAGATCTCGGTTTTAAGCGTAATTGCAAGTTCAAATACTGTTCATACGTTGACAATGATCATAGGAGAAAATGCTTTGGATGTGATTAAACTGCACAGCTGTGGCGTTTATCTTCATAGCTAATATCTTTTCTACCTTTTCGTTTCGTTCTTATTGTAATAGAAAGGAATTCGGTGGGCCAATTCACCATCCCTACATGATAAGCCATATTTCTAAGAATTTATATGGACGGCCATTCAAAGTGCTCCTTTTTCCAGGAATTTCTAGGGACTACGGGTATACGATATTCTTAGTTCAAGAAGTTCTTCGTCGAGAAAAATTGAAAGAATTTGATAGAAGGTTAATAGAAAAAAAACTGCAGAGAATTTCTAGGACTGTTAAATTTTAGAACGTCTTCCAGAATTCTCATGCTTTCTATGCTTTTCCTCTATGATGAAATTAAGATTGACATTAAAAATTAGTTTCTCTGGGTTGTCGCAGATACATGAAATGGATAAGAGACCTGAACACGTGGTAGGCTATAGATTTCTGAAAGTGTGTGACCTCAACGTGAAGTTGTTTTACCATTAGCGAATGACGACATAATCGTCGACAGTAGGGAAAACATCGGTTGCAAAGCTTCCGGTCGAGCATGTGTTGAGCGTAAATAAGCGGGTTTTTTGCTTTCTTAGTTCGTGAGGTGACTGTTGCTGCTGTTCTCTTTTCCACTGGAACTCATTTATCCTTCTCATTCGTCACTCCGATTACCCTCAAACTTTTTGGCTGAACTCAACACTGAGAGACCGTCATTCGTATAGATGAATGCCGTCATGCTGGAGAACACATGAGATGGGAGGAAAGAGAATTTTTTTCAGAGAATGAAATGAGTTTAGAAATGATGGCCATTAAGCTCAATAGGTGTTCTGAACTTCACATATTTATTCTCACCCATCGAGCACCTGTTTGTTTATGCATAGAATCGATAGACTATTGGCCGGCCACGAAATTTAATGAGTGTCATTCGAAGTTGATGATGGCCACGACACCAGATGAATCCACATACAGTGCAAATAGCGGAACAAGAAACAAAGTTTCACCTATGATAATCAACTATCGATCATAAACTATTGATTAGTACACGTAAACACTTGTGCCAACACGCAACATAGAGACATACGTAGAGATACACACATTGATAGTAAAATGTGCTCACGGATACTCACGTACCCTCACATTCACACTTTAAGAGCCCTCTAACAACTCTTTCTCAAGAAATAAAACGCGAACTGAAACAGAAGTGTTTACCAGGTTTCTCCAATTTTCAACACGTAGACAACGTTATCCGTTTGTGCGACGGCAAGTTTTGATGAGTCCGGTGAAAAGCAGATCGATTTGATTATGTAGGATTTCTTTCCGTACTTAAAAAAATGGCCTAAGATATTCCTTTTATTTTTCCAAGTACAAGAAGCACAACAAATTTAGATGTCAATGAGAGAAACGTTGAAGCAGATGGATGTAAAATCTGCTTCAAAGTGCGCTAACCTTTTCGATGTACTTTTGAAACTAATTAGCACACCTTTTTTCTGTTCAGAATCAAATTTTTTCGATTACATTACAACTGAAGGAGGTCTCTAGAAACTTCTCAGTGCTACTGTAGCTGTGACATATTTTCGTTACAATATATGAGTAGAATTGGACAAATGACGTATTGCTCACCTTCTGATCGAGCGGTTTCGAACTGAACCGATCCTTCACCTCACCTTTTTTCGTCGATCAGCGTTATAATGCGATCTCGTCCGACAACCGCCAATTTGACGCCGTTCGGTGAAGAAGTCAACGAACATATTTTATTCGAACCCTCCTATACTCATTATTACTTTAAAGGAAATGTAAGACAAAGTAAGGATCAGATCTGAGAAGAAATATGTGTTTTATGAACAGATAACGATGCACAGAAAGCTTGTGACTACACGGTAGACGAACAATAACAGCTTAGAGTTCTTACCTGTTGTGGAAGAAGAGTTGATAGAAACTGAAGTTTCATTGTGGATTCATGCTTACAAGGATATCCTCGTGTGTTTCCTTGTGGAATTCCATTGGCACGATTTCGTTTCCATGGACACCGATGACGCGTTAGACGTCGGCCGCATCACTATTTGTCCAATGCTTCCTTATCAGCCGGTTCACTGTTGTACTGTTCTAACAACCTAATATTACTAATTAATCAAAAGAATAAAGTGATAATTCGATGCGCACCGTGCTATAAGTGCTTTTCTGTAACATTAAATGCTTTAAGACAAGTTAGTCTGTTAGGGTTGAATTAAATTTGTGCATCACATAGGTCGTAGACCGACCTTCGCCATTTTAGATCATCACCACTTGGAGTAACGTCTAATCCAACAAACTAACTGATCGTTTTTTTCCAGCCAGCATCGTACTACATTTGTACTCCAATAAAACAAAACATAAGTGTTTTTTTCATAGTTACAAAGTGTAATAAGTTTTGGTATAATGAATATCAGCACGAAACAATTTCAGCGTGAGCTCTTCTTTAAATACGGACTCTATTACGTTACCGATTGTTCTATGTTTGACATCGGAAGTATTTTGTTGTTCATTTGTGCTATAATTATATATAAGTGTGCATTTATTGTAATTTCATTAGCAAAAATCTACTGTGCATGGAACCCATATGAAATTCAATCGTTCTGGGAAAGACAAAGGTAGAATTGATTTAACTAGTGTGAGTTCATGCTTAGAAACCTCATGCTCGTCACTGAAAAGGATGGAAGTTCAGTCCGAGTTTGAAACTTCGCTGCCAGTTTTTCATTTTGATCGCTCTGCCGCTCTCCGCCCTTTCTCAGAAGTCAGTTACATTATTGAGATGAAGCTTTGTCCACTCTTCTCTGTCGCACACTTCTCAGAATCCTCTAACGGAATTCAGCTAAATGAGCACGTAGATTTGTTGCGTGTCTTGTCATATCATATCTTGCGTGGAGGTGGAATGCCGTTTTCTGGATTAATGGATCAGATTTTCGCTAAGAGCAGCATAAGAAGAAAATGAAAGAGTTCACTGGTGCAGCACTTTCGACGGATGTCGTAAATTATATCCTGGTTTTTTAGGCTAATAAATGAGATCCTTCAAACTCGAGAATCCCATACCCACTTGTTGGACGAAGTTCGGCATTAAGATGCAAACGACAACGGTAGAATGAGACAATCTAAGAAATAAAATGATCCCTTTTCGTTTCTTAAGATCACTTCCGCATTTCTTCTGTAACGTTTTTTTCGTGTTCATTCCAAAAATCGTAATAAATACGAAGATAAATTTCACTGTTTTATTTGAATCTTAACACGTCGATGATGAAAACATAGAAGAATGAATCGATTTGATGACGAAAACCACGGGTATTTCTACAGAATATACAAACATCTCTCTATAGGTACGTCTGGCTAAACACTTTAAACTACACGACACAACTGCTGCGTTCGGTTCGACGCGACTGTGTTTGTCGAAAGTCGGAAAGCGAAATGTCCAACGTCTATCTATGGTCCGATCGAACCTTATTGACGACGAAGCGGTAGTGGTCTTAATAATGTAAGAGAGTAAGAGAGACAAGAAAAATAGGAAGGCAATTGTGCAGTGAAAGGCTTAGTGGACTGTTGCGGTCCGGTTGTTGAGCAGAGATCGGCTCAAGGGTGATTGGACGAGTTTCGCGTCTGCGAACAATAAGAATGATAATCATGAAGGAGAGGAAAAAACAAAACTACTACTACTTCGAACACGATGTCGTCCAATCACACATACAAGGAAGGCACACACACGGAATCACATGGTGAAAATAAGGCGAATAACTACACAGATGGCACTCATGATTCACATACAGAGAGACGGAAAGGATATATAACTCAACGAAACATGCGATTCTAGGGCGAAAAAAAAAGAAAGCAGTCAAAAAAGACGGGAGACAGGAGGAAAAATCGTCAATAACGTTGGGAATAATATGGCGGAACTCATGGCTGAGAGAAGATCAAAATGACACTGAATGAAGCACTTTCTAGAAACATAAACGGATATTATACATGTATAAATAATCGCACCTCCTCATCATTTCATTGATGACGGTGGGATGAGAATACTGTGGCATAGAGTCACAGCGGAAGAGGGTTGTTTTGGATGTGTTTTAGATGTGATAATTCTCAATATGAGCACTCATAGTCGACTAGTTGCACCCTTCCGACGGCTGTGAAATATACTGGAGTGTTAATGAGACGAAAAGAAAACAATCATGCACACACACAGACAAACACACATACAACAGAATATTAAAGAGAAGAAAAAAGAAACGGCAACGAAGATGACAACGATAAAAGAATGAAAACAATTTAGTAAGCATGACACTGAGATTAGAGAACATTTTGAGGGATACTAGGAGCTAGATATAGTTCTACCATTGCTCATACGGGACAATCTTTTCGTCGTTAGACTCGTGCGCCGACGGTGTAGCTTCGTGTTGTTCGGCTTGCATCTGATAGCTACCAATCATAGGATAGTCGAAGTTGGGAACATAGTCGTGCCCTGTCGTCAGTATAACACATTGGTCCAACTGAAAACACTAGCGAATATAACCTCTACTTTCCAGAAAAAGCACAATCCCATACTTTTTTGTTCGCACACTACGAATAAATCATGGTTTTTCGAAAAAAATTTTTACATAACACTCTTTTTTTTCTTTGTCCTAAGAAAGTGAAGTTGTTCTGGAGTAACGAAACGCAATGTTTGAACTTCCATCTTTTGCCTAATCTTCTTTCATGACAGGATACGATGTGAAATACAACCACAAGGATGCGTAGATATTTGCAGAACTCGGAACGCTCAGCTAGGCTTCGAACCGCAATTAATGTGCAGAACTCGGAACGCTCAGCTAGGGCTTCGAACCGCAATTATCCTTACCTTGGGCTTATGTGTTATCCACCACACCAATCGAGGTCCTTGTTTTGTTTTTTCTCTCAGCCACGTTTTTATTCTATCGCTGCTATCAGCAATCATCTGTCAACGGAAATCCCCGATAAGGGTTCGAAGGTCACCTAAGGATTCCAAGTTTTGCTCATATCTCAGCATCCTCATGGCAGCAGAACTCAGTTGTCTACTATGATAGCTTCACATACTCCATGATGTTGATATCCAATTCCTTGTGGTAGCATCATATCTGGTTGTGTGGTGACAATGTATTGCGGATGAGCAACGTTACCCGCCGTATCATTATGAATGCTGTAGTCCATCGGAACGGAGACAGGCAGCGATGTCGACGTCAGGTGGTGCACAGACGGCTGAAAAGAGTTGCCGGATATGCACGAGTGAAAACGCCAACGTATGTCCGTCATGAGCTCAACACACGCTCATAAGAATAGAGTGATGCGCTTTCAAATGTTAAAGCTTTTTCTCTTACCAGCTGTTGTGCGTTGATGGGCCTAAAATTCAGCATGTTCAGCTGCATCGGCAAATGCACGTTAATCGGCGCCGTCGTCGTTGCGCCGCCGCTCAAGGATGACTAAAAGTACAAAGTTTAAATGAATTGCATGCAAATCACATTAAACTAGTAAAATTATCAATACTTCGTTTTTTATATCCCCTAATAACTGCGAATTCAACATGTTGTCATCGATACCGTTCAACATTGAGTTGGTATGACGTGATGACAATGAAGGGTCAACCTCGCTGTTATAAATATGCATCAGGAGATTGTTGTTGCTGCTGACAAGAGTATCCAGCGAGCTTGTATCCAAGTCTAGCTGATGATCTGATGGCGGAATAAGGGCACTCTAGAGACAATACACGATTACTAAACGGTAGCGACAAGAGGAACTTGAACATCAGAAAACGAACTGCTTGCAAAGGTTGTGTAATGGGATTCAGATGAATGGCGCCCACGGCATGACTTGGTGAAGACTGGAATGTACTACATAGATGTAGATTTAATTAGGATAGTGTTCAGTTCTTTCGTTTGAAACAACCTTATTCGTTTTCTTCTTTGGTGTTGTTGTGGTTATCAGCGGCTGGCTATGAATTGATGACGCCGAAGACGTTGCGGGATTACCTTGTTCTTCCTGATCCATCATCTAAATGCGTAGGAAAAGCTCTTGAAAAATTAAATGAGCATAAGAATATTTCACTCGAAGCTATGAAGACATACTAATTTCCTCTTAGCCGCTGTTGCATACGTCAGTTGACGTAGATCATTGTCGATATGTGGTGTGGACTCGTTTTTTCGCATATGCATTTCTTTATGACACTAGAAAAGCAGAAGAGTATTAAGGGTTTTTTATGGGACCGACCACCTAGGATGATCTACCGCAGGATCAAACACTAGCTGCTCTGCTAAGCATCTTTTTCTCGTAAGATTCCAACTTACGAGCTTCTTCAACCTCTCGTTCACCGCTCACGCACCTTTAAACTGTTCTTCCATTTGAACGTCATCTGACATACAGTACAGACAAACGGCTTTGCGTCTGAATGAATTCGTTTGTGATTCCATAATGTCGACCGGCGATTGAATCGTGCTTTACAAACCTATAAAGAGAGTAGGTCTCGTAAAGAAAAACGTGGGTGTCAAGGAATCTCATCGAACTGAGTCATGATAACCAGTGGGATAGTGCGCCTTTAAAATTCACGGACATTTCAAATAGCTTCTTGGTAATAACGATGACTCAGGTTTTCTCCAAGTGGATGTTTTTTGAATTCTATTACAAATTTTCTCTATTTACACACATAAATATGTTTGAAAAAGCTGCTCTCACATCGCATTCGAATGGTTTCATGCCGGTATGACTATTTTGGTGCTCTTCGAGCTCCATTTTGCTGCCGAATCGTGACGTGCATAAATTACATGGATACGGTCGCTTACGGTCGGCGGCTAGTGTTCTGCCTAAAGCAACGAAATCGATACGATTCTTCATCCATTTCATTACTGTCACAAGTAACACACCGTTAGAGTTAATTTTGACGTGATTGTTGTTCAACGGATCGTGATTGTTGTTGACCGGCGGGCAGAAATTCGATTGTATATTGAAATTAGACACACTGAAGAGCATGTCCGTCGATGAGCATACTGAAATTGAGCAGGTTCACGTTCGTGAGGCTGCAGAACACTTATATCACATAAAAATCATTTCGTCGAACGTGTATATTCGTCCTATGTATTGTTCTGATTGCAGCAGTGATTCTTGCTTGCCTTGACCATATCGTAGCGCGACGAAACTCTAAGCATCAATCAACGCAGCAACGGTAAATTCGAAGTCAAGAAATGTTAGCGCCGAAAAAAAGTAGATTTTTTTTTCGAAGTAATTTCTAAGAGAAGAATAGAAATGGTGTGGAAAAAAGAAGACAACAAACATAGGAAAACATCAGGATCAACTCTGGAATCGGGGTATGATTAATCAGCTTTGCCCCACAAAATTGACAGATGAGTTCTTAGTGATCTTCGCCGCATTAGAGCACTTACATGTGGCTTTCGTCTTCGGTGGAGTCGATGGCTCCTCCGCCTTAACTATATCGTACGGATTGTGATGCATGAGATGCGCTTGAATCTCCATGATTCTTACGTTTTATACTCGATGTCACTCACGACTACAGTCAGCACATCCGCTAAATGAAACACGATACCATAATGACAGTAAAATCTGCAATTGTTTCACATAATATGCGAATATCTTTCGCAATAAACATGTATATTTTGAGCACACCATGCTTAAGGCGTATTAGAATCGTAAATCCATTAGTTTCAGGACAATTATGTGTTTGTTAGTATCGATCGAGTAAATGAACAATTAGTGATGAACTGAGTCGCATTGGGTTATCATTGGCAGAACTTGTTTGGGCAAAAATTGGAGTGGGCGCCACGAGAGTTGATATAGACGCTTGGCCACGCCCACGGACGCGCTCCGTGAGGTACGGTAGCTTGGCGACGGTGTGCATATATATGTGTGTGTGTGTGTGTGTGTATGTGTATGCGTGTGTGCGTGCATGTGTGTGTACGTGTGTGGATGGCAAAGTATTGTGGTGGTGATAGGGGTGAAATAGATGTGGAGCCGAAGAAAGAATGATCGTGCTTTTTTTTCTCGAAGGTCACGGGCTCGAGAATGGGACGGAAAAAGTGACCGAGATTGTGACGAAGTGATGATAATCGCAGAAGAGTTTGTTCTGCAGAATCTTTAGCTAAAGGTGCTTTCTCGCCCGATCAACACTAAGTGGAATTATTAAAGAACAATGAGGGTAGCCTATTTGCTTGCATACATAATATACCAGCAATGTAGCATTGGCGTTCATAAATTGACCTTTCAATGTTTAACAGAAGTGTAAACTCATTACACGCCAGAAAGAGCCTTGGGAAACCCCAAATTTTCCTTAGAATCTTTCCTTATGTTTCAATGACTGTTTTTTTTTCCTTGCACTTTCTCTTTATCTATATTTCTTGCGTTATGGAATTCTATGCAATCTACCATCCAAACATTCGTATCAGTTGCAGTAGAATATATACTTCCATCCAATAAATCCACTCACAATGTCTGATCATAACAGAATTTAAACGTACAAACCGCAATATAACGAGGTCTGTATCACATAAGTTCCTGCTTAGAAAGTGAAAGTTGTCAGCTGAGCAGAGTGGAAAGGTGATTTTGAAAAGTCGCTGTCGTAGAAGAGGCTAATATGTCAGAGTCAGAAAGTGAAAGCCAATTTGCACTCTTTTTCGTCGACGAAACCCGCTTGACGACGGGCTGGACTTGCTCCTCATAGATGGAAGCAGCAGCCGGCACGACGACGATGCAACGCAAAAGTTCAGGTTTGTCGCCGGTGCCCGATGCAATGCGATGTGAAGGCGATACGCTTATTGCGCAATTTGAAACAACCAAACTTCCCTCGTCCGCTGTGATTAGACGAGACCGTGGATTTCAATCAAACGATACCACAAAACACCGGCATCACATTCGCCCGCCGCAGGACTTATACGGTGTTTAGCAAGCTGATGGGCGTGGAATCTCACGGAGTTGCGATTCCTTTCGATCTCTTTGTCGGATGTGCTGCTATGCAGACAGCATAGCTGTCGTTGTTATTAGATCGAGTCAATGTGCAATGTGATGCTTCAGAGTGGTGAACCTGCAACCAACACCGCGCCCCATCAGAAGGTTACGTCGCGTCGCCTACGGGCGTGTTACAAACTAGAACAGGTTACACGATGCTCTCACAACACAATTCTCATCATCTAACACGCTGCATTCATATACGTTTATCGTCGTTATCAAAATCGACGTTATGTTAATTTATAAATGAAGGGTACACTTCGATAGGACAAGACAAAGTAGTTTTAGTAGCTAGATCATATGGGTAGCACGATGAAACTCCTTTGGAGTACCCATAAAGGATAAGGGCATTTGCACCAGATGTGAATAATCGGGATCCGCGGACATATGACTGCCGCCTATTCCTCAGAAGCCGTAAACGCTAGCTATGTGAAAGCGGAGCAAGCTGCTCTCTTGTGGGTAAAGTCTTCTTTGAAATGAGCCTTTTTATCAGTTAGATGATCTAACCTCTGATGGTATATTGTTCGCATAGAAGAGAGGGTGTTAAAAGAACGACAATGGGAATGAAATACATGATAACGATAAGGAATAATTGAGGGAGAGACGAAAAAACACGATAAAAAAGTTCACAGGAGGATAGTTTATTATGCGTAAGGGCTCCGAGAAATTCGATACAGTACTTGCAAATTGCCGCTGCCAAGACTAGGACCAACTGTCCCCTGTTGCCTGCCATCCCCGCCCCCTTGTGATGTGTCGAACCAACAGGCCTTAGCCGAAGCGGCACATCAAAGTAAGAGCCACCGCCAAGTGAGGGAGAGTTCGTCCAGAATATGGCGGGGGAAAAAGCACCAATACAGAAGAAAATAGACGTACCAAGAAGAAACTAATGTAGGAAAAATCAAACAATTATCTCGAAAAATACTCGTGTAAATTTAGCGCTTAAACTAGTCTAACTTGTATGAGAGGCTGGAAGAGCGCAAGAGAAAGTGGCGTATAGAGAAACAGAATCACAAGTCAGGTCGTTATTCGTTATCGCGTAGGCGTGCACTCACAGATCGCCAAGAAATCGAAAGCAGGCGGAGAAAAAGCGCGTCGCAGTTGCCAACATTATTTTTGTGGCCATTTCAATCAAATCGAAGCAAAGAAAACGGCAGCGGTTCAGTCAGTATGACAGTATAACTCGATAATCGAACAAATGGTGTAGAAATACGAAGTAAAGTATGCGAGTGAATAGAAAGAGCCGCTCATACAGGTACGAAGGAAGATGGAAATCTGTATCTGGACTTGTTCAACTATGATGGTGCATACTACAGAGCAGAATGCCGACATCACCTCAGTGTGGATTATAGTAATTTCAGTTCTGATTGATGTATAGACACATACTAACACACGTACACATACACGTACATATATGTATACATACGTGCCTACACACGCAGACACATACATACACACATGCGTATATACATGCATACATACATACATACGTAGATACATACATACATACACACACGGACGAACAGGCGCGCGGCATCATCAATCAGGGAAAGAGGAAAGAGTAGAGTGGTATGGTGCGAGCGAGAGGAACAACGGTCGAGAGAGCGAGAAATATGATTCAAATGCTTGGATATTCTGGGAAAGCTTATGCTATTCATCTGATGCCAGTTCGCCACAAGGAAAGCAAGTACGAGCAACTTTAGAAAAACAAAATATTACAATGAGGTATCATAGATGCTACCGAATGAAAAAATTCGGACCAGGATCAATCAAAATTGTGACGTCCTATGCAAATTGGCTCTAGTCATTGGACATAATCTACTGACTAACATGGTAAGACAACGAGGGGTGGCAATAGAATGCTAACCTGGGCGCATTTCGTTCACAGAGCAACATGCTGAGCAATAAAGATACTTGAAATTATTCAGGATCTCGAAACTGTTCAGAGGAATGAGGTACAAAAGCCTGAACAAATAAGAATGCGCTACATACAAGCGATGAGACAGATCTCGTATTTCCTTTTTCAAAATTTTCTGACAGCTCATCTTTAGTGGCTTATATCGGTCAGTGCGGATTCATCACCTGCTAACAGTTGTCAGCCGGCGAGAAAATTACGCTCATAAGAATAGCTAGGCGTCTTCATAACACACCATCATAGAGAATGCACCATCGAACAACACTGGTACAGGCTTCGCTTGATTCCAGGTTAAGGGTGATCGCCGGTAAAGCTGTGAATTCATGTCGATTTCGCGGACTACGAATGAAAAGCGATGGCGGCGACCGAACACATGTGCCGACGAAACCAAATTCAGAGGTGCCGACGACGCAAGGTTAAAGGGTACAGTGCGCGCAAAAGCGAAACGATGCGATTATGTCGTCGATGGGCTTTGCTATGCGAATAAATGGACGAGATGCCGACGGAACAGTTGCTGTCGTCGCTGATTCACGGCCAACGACAACCGACATCGCGACCTGTCGTCGTTCCGTAATCGGTTCTCTACTGCCGTACGTACGTAGTGAAGTTCTGTGAACGGATAAAGCAATCTTCACATTGACTGTTACAATACATCAGCCATGAAATAGGAAGGAGTAAAACCATGAAATACAGCCTAATCAATACTGTGGCAACACGTGGGCGGTATCGAAATCAACACTTCGCTTGAGAATGGAAAGTCGGCTAGAACCGGAAGACGACGAAAACGAAAAAGATGGTATCGGGTTGGGAAAGAAGGCGGAGTTGCTAAACGTTAGAGGTCGCGAATGCTTGCATCGCCCCCCTCAAAACTGGCTTCAAGGCAATGCGTCTGGCATACCTCAGTTTCTGAGCTCATCAAGTGGTATAAAAGTTTTACTTGACTTCAGTATCATTCAGCATGTTGTTCAATATAGAACTGAATTAAACGACATTTCAATGTATGAAAAAGAGATACTATTTGACGATAAAAGAAACATAGGATATAGAAGAAATCGACTGATTCAGGAGTTTTGTTCTGTAACAGAGAAACGTGGTCAGAGAAGGCGTAAAGGTCAGCGACGGTTTCGCCTGATGCCTATCGCAAACCGCAATCGAATACTGCAAGGGCACATTATGCACAATAAATGCAAAAGTTTTTATATATTTTAATATTTCGTTGCGTACTACTAATATCGACTATTGCAGCAGTGTCGAATTTTGCATGAAATGAAAGACGTGCTGTAGGTTCGTTCCGAAAGCCCTGGTCTTCGTGTAAAGCACAGAAATGATAACGTTAGAACCTTTTGCAGGAATTCTACTTCTTTTAACTAAATTCCAAACTTCTTAACTTTCTCTTGATTTCTTACTCTACTATGAATTTCTCGACTGATGGAATATACTAAATCCTTGGAATCACAGTTGGATCCAGTGATCGAATAGGTGAGTCAAGTTAATCAAATCAATTTCAGTGAATGTGAATAATATAGAAACAAATGAATCCATTTTCGTAGATGTTCAGTAAAGGCTTCTTGTGATATCGATGATAATGTGGCCGATGTCCAGAAGAGATTTTTCTGCCACGTTTAACTATCTTAGATATCTTACTTACCTTTATGAGTGCTTACATGCTTACTTCAACATATATTCCCAGTATACGCGTTCGTTCCATTATTACGGAACGGGAAAAGCACGCATTGAATGCCACATCTGGCTTGGAACATTATGAGTAATAATAATGAGTGCCAGATGAGAAATTGCCGATCGTCGTGAAACCGTTGTAGCAACGCCTAGAGACTCGTACTGCTTTCGAATATTGGTTGTTCTACGCAAATCTCGACTCAGTGTCGTTGTTGTTTTTTTCGCTAATACTAATCGCAAGGAAGACAGAGCGATTGCTGAGTGATTGGATCAAGTGTCAATGATCTTGTTGAGACCTATCGTCAGCCAACGACTCAGTCAAATTACTTGAATCGATTTCAGTACATGATATTTTTTGAGTTTGCACTAGAATAATCACTGATTCGAGATCTCGTGAATGACGCTGACAACAGGCGACGATCACAGAAAGTTTTTCGCCCAACTCACTTTAGCGCCCAATTTGAATGCCATTCGAAAGTTAACTAGATGAAAGGATTAGGTCGATTTATGGAGTCGAGGCGGTAGATGAGGCAGCGAAAGGCGGAGAGAGCGCGTTATCTCCTCATCTGCCAAAGACCAAGTGTCGATAGAAAAAACAACGAACTGCCCATACCGATCAATACCGTTTCCAATATCACTATGTACTAGATATGTCCTTCTCAGAAATGGATTCTGTGAAATTATCGTCACGTGGCTCGAGTACGACCGACTGATCTGCCGCCCGCTTAACGAAAACACTTCCAATCCGCGTGCGAAAGTGAGATGAGCGGAACGAGGATCGTAAAAATTAACTAAGTGTACGCGATCGCGCACATATATACCAACTCAACGTCATCACGACGACGACGACGATCGTGATCGAATGATCAATGTGTTCCAAATGACCATGGTTACGATGTTGTCTTGTGAATCTGCACCAAGAATGACTTCCAAGGAAGAAACGCTTGCTTCTCGCCGACTGCGTTTTATCATTGACGTTGCCGTTAGCGATTCTTGAAAAATATCAAAAGGAAAGACTGCATTCGCAAAAAATTATTGCTGGTGCTATTTTCAAACGTTTTCATAGCTAATATCTTACGAAGTGTCCTCGTTGTGCTTACGCGAGGTTGTTATCATTACTTCTTGAATTGTGATGGCTAACGTTTCGACGATTTCGCTTTCTTCAAAGTCCGGACGGCTACTTATACACCTATATTTTATTACTCGGTTAATATTTCGTGGTTATACCAAAATTCTATTCCATAAACCAAACCAAAAATCTCTCTATTAAAAGAACTCTCTGTTTATTTCCACAGAGAGTGAGGTGATCTGTAAGTCGAAATCTTTGGAACGTCGTCCATCGTATTTCAAGAAGAAGTGATAACAACCTCGCATTAGCTCAACAAGGACAGTTCGCAACATATAAGTTAATAATTAATTCCGAGGTTTATTGAAGTCGGTCTTTCGAATTACTACGCCTTCATAGTGTTACGACATCGCTCATACTGAAAGGATATATGTATTGACGAGAACGATCTTTATTTATTATTTATTTCTTAGTTAATACGTCATAAACGACAGAAGAACTGATCGAGAAACGAGGAATGTGATGCGGTACGCACGAAAACTGATACCTTCCATGATTTGTATAAAAGATTGATTCAATAATGGAAAACGTGAAAACAACAATTTAACAACAAGTTTCGGGAAAGTATGATGTCAAATAACCCCTATGGAATTTCTTATACTGACTTTTTCAAGAAGAAGTGCATCGTTGATGCCTATGAGGTTTTCGAGACTTGCATCTAAAACTATTAGAATTCAATCCATTGGTGAATGAATACAGTAGGGAAGCATGAAACACTCAGCACCAAGCCATCCATGCTTACAGAACATTTCCCTTCAAGACAGACGAATTCATTTAGCCCTCCCTCGTTGACGTCACAGTTGTTCATATTTAGGTGATATGAACTCATCGTAATCCTAAATGAGCTAGGCCGACCGAGTCGAACCGTCGCCATACACAGTTCAGTCTGATGAGCAGTTGCTATGACGTTGCAATCGTAAATCGCACCAGTCAACATTCTGTCATAAATATGCATCTCTAGTCTGGCAAATAAAACAAATGGGCTTTTGGAAATGATTACCATAATCCCTCTCTCTCTTCGTCTCTCCCTCCTTCTTCCTCTCCCTCTTCATTCCTGTCTCCGCCTGTTTGTCTGCTTGTTTCTCTCTCTATCGCTGCTATTTCTTTAATCGTGCTATTCTGTAACAACTTTCTAGCTTGAAAATTGCGGAAGTCTGAACAGTAATTGGCAGGAGTTAACGCAGTAATCACAGTGATGTCACACAATAATCTAACGACGTAGAAGACCTTGCTTAATGCATGGTGTGGTTGATCCGTTTGTCTTATTTTTCCTTACCTACCCTCTCTTTTGCTTAATTGGAAGTGTAGACCGATGACTGGATTTATATTGCTCATGATTTCATTCGTCACAAGACACGTGAGTTGTGGTAAACGAGAACAACTCGTTGAACAATTCATCTCTTCCTTCACCTTTTAATGACCTTGACGTTGTTTGTAGACATATGACACGATGCTTTAGCGGTTCATCTGAAGATCATTTCTCCAACACTCATTTGAAGTAACGTCGAAGACGACACGGACAACATTCGCATCCAATCAGTTCTACGCCCATACTAAGTTGACCTTTATATCATCGACAGTCGATTTCTATCACTTTTCTCACATTCCTCAAACAAGTTATGGAAGACATGCGAACGTAAAAAGAAAAAAGGGACAGAAAAAATGATTTCACTCAATTAATTTGCCACTATTGACATATAAAAATCACTGTTTGTCTTAATTTCTCTGTCTCGTTTTCAATAACTGACTAGAAAAAAATTACAAGAGAGGAAAGAGAAGACAGTTGCAAGCGAAGATTTTAACGCTAAAATTTAAACGACAGGCTTACTTCGGCATATCTACGGCTGAAGAATTATTAAATTAATCATGAAAATCATTTCGATTTTGGATAAAAACAAGAAATGACGAAAAACTGGAGTATCGAACAAGTTACATTCATATCTGAAAAACGACTTTTTATTGTATAGGCATTTTTAATTTTTACTAGTAGATGCATAAGTCTAAGAGCGAGAAGTAAAGAAAATAACTAACTGGCTTAAAACGAAATCATAGAACTCGATGAAAAAACAGGACGGGCAGTCACATGTTCGAAACAGTTCTTCGAATTTATTTTTCCGTGAAAAAAAGAAGTAGAAAAGGGCAACGAGGGCCCAGTTTTGTAAAGTTCTGAATAGTACGGTCAAACTTGAAGAAACGGTTTCTTCTTTTCCAAGAGAAGGAAGAAAAAGTCTTATGGTTGTCTTGAAGTAAAAATGTTGACTAGAAAAACGAGAGAGGAAAACGAATACAAATCGTTTTTTAATAAGAATGAAGATAGCACTAGAATGTATAGGATCGATTATAGGCTTGCACTTCATCTGAAAAGAGTGGCGCTGAGAATAACATGAAGTTTCATGTCCATTAAGATGTTGCTATTTATCGTCCAGACTTTGAAGTGTGGAAAAGAAATCGATCGAGCTGAGGGATCTTGAGCTTGAGCGCGTGCGCGCACAAGATCAGCAGAAGATGTGTGTGTTCATGTGTGTGTGTATGTGTGTGTGTGTGTGGTGTGTATATATATATGTATGCACTACCTCACTCCCACACTGAACTCAACTTAACTAGAAATGAAGTCGTCTAAGAGACAGGGTAGCATATCAGTCTCACATAAATAACGGCCAACATCAACAAAAATTCACCGGAAGTGTGACGAGAACATCCCCTACCCCCGACGGACTCGTCGATTCATTGTAGGTGAAAAAGTTGCGGAATCGATGAGTTGTTTCATAGAGACGAATAAATGTGCTTATCGTTAACGCACGTCCTCTGGAGAGCGCTGAACTTCTAGGCTACAGTCGATCATTGAACAACGGAATGACATACAATGTCGTCGTCGTCGTAGTCGTCGTTTTATTTGTTGTGTTCATGTTGGAGCAGCGAACTGAAGGCAAGCAATAGCATCATCACAATTCTCACGATGCGTTGTAATTTCCCACGATCAGTGTGTAAAATACTAGAACACACATAATTGTAATGTCACTGTAAAGAGGAGTGGACCAGGACAAGTTTAAAAGAGCGTCCACATGTGCGTGAATGTTAGTGTATGTTAGTTCACGTGTATATACGTTTATCAGTGGATATAGCTTATTTCTATGAGGATATGAATGTGTATCGGCGCATGTACTTGTATTTTGTTTATGTTTCCAGTGTATGCCACAAGTATGAAGTTAATTTCTTCCTTCTGATATTTGATGTCGTTTCCAAGATTTAAGTCGTTCAGTGTGAACTTTGATGTAGAATTTAAAGAGTTTCTAAACCTTTTTGGACACGAATGGTACACTGATTTCTTTGCTTCTTTCACCTATTCTCTCTGCCTCTCCCGTCATAGACGGTATCCTCCAAGAAGACATCTGGTTCGCATGATCGCTAGGGTTAAAGCTCACAGATGAAAAAAGACGAACGCTTCAATCGACCCATTAGTTCATTGAGTTAACAGTTTTCTGTGGAACTAAACGAAAGTATGAGAGCAGTTAGAAAAAAAAGAAAGTAAAAAACAAATCCTGATAGTAGGAAAAAGTTTCACGAATGAGATTTTCATTTGTGAACACGTTCCTGACTGAAAACTTGTTCTCGGCACGTTCATCATATTGCTTCCCGTATTAGGTAAAACATGAGAAATGGTTCCGGTGTTGATCATTTCCAGCTATCAACCAGCTTGTTTCTCTTGGCAATGTATTCGGATAGAGTGAAACGATTAATGTTATAGCCAATGTTAATCATAGAAATGAACCAAACTGTATTTACAACGAAGTAAGGTCGAGTAATAAACGTTGTTGACTAGCAACTACATCGTGTTACTACAAAAAAGATCGGCTCAATAACTCTCCGTCAATTTTGTCTCAAGAACCCTTTTTTAGGAGCTTTCTAAAGTGTACAGTGTGTAGAATTCACTTATACAGTGAGCTTTGATAGTTGGCAAACTCGAAGAACCAGTTATTGTTTTGAGTTTTAGGAAACCAGTTTACCAGTTCACTGACTGACCGTTCATGATGCGATGGGCTATTGTCATCAAAAAGAAAATGTCAGAATGTTTCATCCCAATAAAGACGGCATGTCTGTTATCATATCACCACATTTCCAGGTTTTTTTTAAAACTTTTGTGTAAGCCATAAACAGTTGAAGAAGTTCCTACTCAAAAAATTTTAACGCTCGTAAGCTTTCAAATCAGTATTTTAAAAGATAATGGTAGCTCTGGGTTACATCATGTATTACATCAGAAAGCGTTTTCACCATTGGCACATTCTTATGGATGTGCTATTTAGTAGGGTTTCTTACATAAAAATCGTCGAATTTTTAACCAAGAAGAGAATGTGGCCACTAGAAAAGATCATTTCGAAGATTGTAGAGGATTTTGACAAAATGAATCAAACGGTATTCGTTCGTGACTCCAACTTTAGTCCTTCAGGATATGAAAAATCAAGAAACGAGATCATTTTTTCCTTTGTTAAAAAGCAACACTTCCTATAAGACAATGAAGAGCATAAGAATATAGAAGGATAACATTGGAATAAAACCAGTGAGAGCATAGGAGAATGTTCTCTGAGCACAAAAAAACGAGGTTCTGAATAACTAGTATAAATCCTAAACGTATGTCATCAATATCTAGAGAATGAGTAGTAGAAAGATATTGCATATGCGGAAGAAGAGATGATACAGCGAAAATTTGGCGGAGGATCTGAAGAAGAAATATGAGAAGCATGGAAAATGTGGAGTAAGCAGGTGGGTTTAGTCTGTCTCCGTACGAACCGGCTCAAGAGGTACTAGAGCTACGCAAATATATTCAACGGAAGCTAACTGAAATTTTCTTTTGCCAGACGTCAAACTGATTGGATTGTCGTCTTTGTCACTTCGTTCGTTACGTTCTCATCAATATCACCTTCAGTAATCGTTACTGATGTTTAACAGCAGGACAACTTCACCGTGTTTTATGATTTTTTCATTCCGTCAGTTCTTCTCTATTTCATTTACAAACATGAACTGTTCGCCCACGCTCAATAAAGTGAAACACTATCTAGTCCTAACTTCCGTTCCATATGGAATCCATTACAATCCACTGGATTCTCATTCTCGATAGAAATTTTTTACCTTCCACTTCAAAGAAGTTATTATAACGAGCAAACGTTGAATGTGTGCATAGCGCAACGTTGACAGTTTGAAATGGAGCCGATTTGAAATCGTCGTTGCAGATTGTATCACTATGATGACATCATTTCACGAAAACAAGGCAAAGCTTTCGATTTTTTCTTTTCGAAGATAAAAAGATACTACTTTCATGTGGTTACAGTTTACATCCCTCGCGTAGACTGCGACTGCCCTCTATGAGTGTCGAATTTGACGAGCATGAGTTGTGATGGGCGTGGGTTACATAGTCCTGATTTAAGTCGAAATTTATCGTGAGGTTAAAAACACATACTGTTATTGTAATGGTAGATTCCATATGTTTCCACGTCAGAAACGCTACATACCCGAGGTTTTGTGTTTTATTATTGCGTGTTGTGGTAATTGTTTCTCCTAATAAAATTGCAGTATGACTCACTTCATGGAACCATCTGCGTCATTTGTGATCCTGTTTGTTATCCAGAAGCTCATATAGGTTCCAGAAAAGTTTATAAAGTATCCACATAAAAGACAACTTCTTACATACGATGCCATCTGGCTTGACATCATTCCTATCTAATGGTTAAACCATGAAACGATGGAAAGGTCACTGAGCAATCAATACGCACCAATCACTCGTGATACGTCAAAGAATACTTTCGTTTCTTGTAACTAATCAATTCTTTAAAAAACTAATTAGCATAATATACCTAAAAACGCTAAAGTCATACAAAGTATGTATCAGTTATTCGATCTTGTCTCAGAGTACTCTGATATTTTGAGGTTCAACTTTACTCTGCATGTAACTTGACTAAAAGCCTGTATGGAAAGAAGAAAACGTGATCGCTGTTTACCAGTTCAAACCACATTTTCTTTGCAACGAAGAAATCTGGTAAACGTGTATCCATTGCTGAAACCTTCCATATTATTCGAGAATTGTTTCCGGTCTGTATTCTTTCCTCGTATTGTTTCGTAAGTGCTGTTTACTTTCCCAGATCTCTCTTTGTCTTGTTTTGTGCATCTAATAATATGCATAAAACATGTCAACTGTACTGATTCCGGGTTTCTATCACGTATTTGTGATGTTTTTGTAATTTAATGTTGTTACAAGTGGCAATGATTTGATTCCGGTCTAAGTCCATTAAATCCACGGACGCGCAGTTGGTTGGTGAACTCCTTGGCTGTGGCCCAGTCAAAGAATGGAGGTCGGAGGTTGGGTCTCAATTCCTCACATCTCATGAGAACAAACCCACCTATCCGAAATGAGGTCATATTTCTTCTCTGTTATCAAATAACAAAATCTTTAAGTCTTATATCGCAAATAGAGGAATTTAAATATAGCTGTACACGACTTCGTCAACTGTGTTGAATTGTATCATCTGCCTTATGTTTACAATCGAATGGATTCAAGCATCTATCAGTAGTGATTCCATTCATTAGTGTCGTAAGCCAAGATTTCCACACAGATTCAATTGGTTGAAGAGCAAGCAGGGTTTGATATTTATTTCCCAGACTCATAATATTTCGGTGCGCTAGTTTTCGCCTAGGCCACAATTCTCACTCCGTTATAGAACGGACAGTGATTGTTGAGAAGTATTATGTTCAGACCACACTCAAATCAATTTGATGGTGGTATCGTTAGAAAGCGAATTATGTTCGAATAAAGAGTTGTGCAGAGAAATTGTCACTATAGCCTGCTTTGTATTTATATGAATTCTTCTACTAGCAAAGGTTAATACATTTTTTTCCCGCATGAGACGTTCATGTTGTACTCTTAGGAATTTCCAGAGGCCATTTCCGCCTCTTTCCAAGTTTCTCGAACGAAAAAAACCCATGGATTGACTGCTGATATTTATTTATCTGAGAATGATTGCTAAAAAAATTTTCATTTAGTAGTGCATCGGACGGGTGTGACATGTCGGCAGCAGGTGCTGGCTACTTTTGACCCATCGAGCTCGACGAGTGCGGACAGCCGTCAATACTAACAGGCGCGCAGACTCCACATTACCACCACCAACACCTCATCCAGTCAAAGCACCTGAAATGCGAGTCGGGACCATTAACTCCAACAATCAATCCTTGTTATATGGAGATAGTTCTTTCGGAACGTTCGTGCTAGAAAAAAGGTGCTATAGAGAATAAGGAATACTGAGATCGGTGTCCATGTGCTACCTAGAGATGCGCGATGCATTGGACTCCATTCGTATTGCCGACGAGAGGGTTGAATGAATGTTTGGGTTATACGATGACATGCAGGAGTCTATCGATGTAACAAATCGGTATTTTTACTCTCCCAAACAAGTCCGAGATCAATTTACCAACACTGGAGGTATACAAGGCATCGCTTCTCCGGGGAATGGGATCAAACCAACGGTCATATGTGTGTCATGAAGGTGTTAAGAACTCCGCAACACACGATTTAGAAAAAATGTTATAAAGAACGAAACTCGGCTTTAAAGAAAACTGTGGAGTTGATAGCAACGGAAACAGATGGCGTCACAGATATGATCGGTACGGAAGCAATATAGTCAATCTCCGGGAAATCGTGAACCGGCTCTTTTAGGCGAAGCTCAATACAATGACACATAGAACTACAGAAAGGCTTTTTGTCCGAGCTCTACCACTGGTCTCCCACTTTTCAGCTAGTAATCATTAGATTATAGGAAACCTGAATTTTGTGGGTTTCGCTGATAAAAGCAATAAAAAGGAATACATAATGAGAAGTGAATTGGTTCTTTCCAGCAATTTTTTTTTGGAAAATAAGGCGGATGTACTGAAAGAATTCTTACTGATTTATCACCTTCGGCGTCTGTAATGGTAAGCAACTTTGATATATGTAATGGTTAGGGTGTAGAAAAGGAGCATCGTAAACTACACGTCCACCAAAAAATTGGTTCCCTGAAGAATTTTTTATTTTTTCTTTATTTTATTTGACCCGTCTTCACATCTACTGTGCGGATCCCAGCACTTCTCACATCCAATCCGTTTCCTCGCATCCATCGTCCACGAAGGTCTTCCAAGTTTTCACATGAGGCTTCGATTGCTGTTTGAGGATTTTCATTTCATCTTGAATGTCATAGAATGCTGGGGTCGAGCAATTCTCCCTGGAATCACTGAGATAACCGGGCTGGAGCGTTCCCAATTGTATTGCAGAGATTTCCTCCCAGAGAAGTCCGGTACTAATTTCCCGAACTCGGAGGGATGACAGGGCTTGGTTCGGCCGGTGTGGAATCGAACCAGCACCATGCTCGAGGTGGCTCTCAATGAATATTTAATGAAATTTCGGCAAGGTCTAGAGTATTTTTATAAGCCGACCATTATTTCTGTTTCTTGATTTTATAAGCTAGTTTTATTAAAGATTTATTGAGAACCCTTCTATTAAATTAAGTATTGGAATCGATGATTTTCGGTTTTTCACCCATTGCAAATAATGACTCTAATATCCTATTTATGTTCAGCGGATATGGGCGGGTGTAGGGCAGTGGTTAGAGGCGCCCTGCAATACACATGGGATCGATTCCGCGCCCAACGCTCACCACATCTTCCATATCTTCGGGGGACGGCAAACCCGTGCCGGACTTGTCTGGGAGGATAGCAGCACTGGCTCGATACATCGATAGCCACTGCGAGTCAATGTAAAGGCCAGATATGCATTCAGTCACCTTCAACAATGCTTAATCAAGTCGAATGCATGGCGCATTCTTCAGGGATAGATCAACGACGAGAACTTTATCCTTGATTTTTTTTTATTTAGTGGATCCATATTTTATTTCCCACGAAATATTTATGTACCTGGACTAAGAGTGCTTTTGAACAACTGCCGATAATTCTTTTGATAACTGAAACAGTTGAAGACTTAAAAACTTGACATATTGATCGAAGACATATTGCTCCGTCGCAACAGAGCTAGTCATAATCTTTATAGAACATTACTATTAAAACAACGTCTGCGGTAAAAAATAATGAAAGAACAAAAGTCTAACACCTAAATTTCACAAGTTGCATTGAGATGATTAGTCACTCTTTGGTAAATCTGTTGATGTAAGGAACACAAGGATCTTGCCAGTGTTAGGTGCTTTTTTTTTAACATGAACCATCTTAATATCTACTGTGCAGATATATCCCAGCACTTCTTGCATTCTATTCGTTTCTTCGCATCCATCATTCGTGAAGGCCTTTGAACTCTTCGCGTTTCGATTCTAATGCTGCTTCAGAATTACTGTTTTCTTTGTGGAAGTCACTGAATGCCGATCAAATCGATTCCCTCTCGAGTCCTGGATAGCTGTGTTGGAGCGTTTGTGCTTGGATTTTAAGCAGTGAGTTGGATCCAGATAAGTCTGCTACCATTTTCTCAACCCTGGAGGGTTGAGAGGCTTAAGAAGGCCAGAGCGGGGTCGAACCAACTCCACGCTCGGCATGAACGGCACCACTAGCACTGCGCTATACAGCCTAGGTGCTTTTTGATGGAAATTATTAGGTATCACCACAATGATGCCAAGATATTTTCAAAACGCAGACTTCAGGCCAGGTTCGAACCCACGAGTACGCTTTCCAGAGGCTCACGTGTTATCCTTTCTCTCAGTCAGATTTTTTTTTACCCTAACTGTACCATCAGCAATCACCGCCAACCGGAATGGGCAAAGGCCTCAATGGTGCAGTGGGCAATACGTGAGGACCCGGAATCGCGGGTTGTAATCTGACCTAGGTCCGAGTTTTGCAAGTATCCTCAACATCATTGTGGTTGTATTACACATAATACCTTGACATGGAACAAAAAGTAGGCGCAAAATAAAAAAAAGCTCTACACTATTACGTACCAATTTTTAAGCTGAAATAAACCGATTGATAACATCAGTGTAGATGTTGATGAAACCATACTGTTGTAAACGCGATCGTTTCGGTAATGTTCATAGTAAAGCACCATTTTGGTTCTATCTTCCTTTTGAACGTTCCAACTTTTACAACCGGAGTATCCGCTGTCATATGAATTTGTAAACAATCCCTTCAATATTGTTAAAACGAAATTCACTCAAACAAATGGCTTATAAAGGCATTTTGTATTGCGTGCCGTTATTGATTCCGATGACCATTCTCTATTTAAACAATTAAAAATTTAAAAGATTATTATGCCAAGGACGTGTGTGGCGCAGTGGTCAGAGGCGTCCTGCAACACACACGTGGAACAAATCCCCGCGCCAATGGCCCATCAAACCTTCTATCCTTCCGAGGTCGGAAAATTGGTAACAGACTTGTCTGGGAGCTTAGCAGCACTGGCTCGATACATCGCTAGGCCACCGCGAGTCACTATAAAGGCCAGATATGCATTCAATCACCTCCAACATAATGAAGTCGAATGCATGACGCATCCCTCAGGGATCAACGCCGAGAGCTTTAGCCTTTTTTTTTATTATAACATGAAATAAAGAAAAACTGTTGTGAATGTTAAATTAACAACTGCTTAAACACTTCCCCTATGTTTTAAACCACTTCCAACTAGTGCAGTCTGCATCAAAAAATTTCATTATCCGCGTCAACGTTCTGCATCTTTTTCCAGGATTGCGCATAGCTTGATTAGGTTTCCATCAAATTCACTGTATGAATAAATAACGGTCGAAACTGGTCGATTAACACAATAAGAGGTGAGGACTTCATACTGCGTAGAAAAAGCTTGGTTATATCTCCTCAAGTATGTCTGTAAGTCTTATAAAACACTTTGTGAAATCAGATTTATCTACAACTAAAATTCAAAAAGTGGGAAAAAAAGGACGATTTTTTGAAAATTGATCACGTTAGCGCCAAAGCTGCATCATCATCGTCATGGCCCCCTTTTTTGGTTGAAATCCCGCTTGTTCAACTTCTTTCGTATTGAAAACATGGGTCTCAACGAAAACGGATGAAAAAATGACACCTTGTGGGCTCCAAAAAATCAGAAATTCATCATAGAAGAGTAAGAGCATCTATTTTTTAAAGAAATGATCTGTAGGTTCCGTTTTGATTTCAACTAATAAAGTTTAGTCAGTTTGAAAACGAGGGTACATTTATTACCGTATGAAATGCATAGTACTCAAGGAATTTCGGCTACAATGTACTAGTAAAAATTTGAACGTTATGATATGATATGATACACTTACGACTCACCCTAAAAACACTTTACTACTATAAACTTAAACAAGTATGTTTCGGTTCATAGTGGAACTTCAAGATCTAAAATCAAAAACATTAAAATCTCCTGATATTCAACTAAGCAGAAATAAGTTTCTATACACTGAAAACATAAAACTCTGGTTTTCTAAAGTCCATAAGCCGTACTTTTTTCACGGGTGGCACAATGGTAGGTATGCCGTTCGATAATATGCGTAATGCTCTGGCTCGACCCTCACTGAGCTAATCAATACTCTCATCCTTCCAGGGCCAGGAAATTGCCAACAGATTTCTTTGGGAAGCTGCCGCCTAACCAAAAAGATTGGTAACTATTTATATAGAAGATTATAGAATACCTCAGCCAGGATTCCATGAAGAAGCTACCCGATCAGCATTCAATAACATTCATAAAAAAGTGATCAAGAAGCAGTGGAACTCACATGCAAATCGGAAGATCTTCGTAAATGACGAATGCGAGGAAGCGAATCGAAAGAGGGACGTACTAGGATCAAAACCATAAGTGAAGTGATAATACAAATCCCTTTCTTTAAGTTTGCGAAGTCCTCAAGCCCTAAATTGCTCTATTTGTTGAAAAATTGCAGACGGTTATCAAAAATCAGTTTGTTCGCAAATGTGTTAATTAATATTTTAGAAACGTAGGTACTAATCTAAGTAAGATTAAGGAGAGGACAGCGTAATTGGACGCGCTATTGAGGCGATGGAGGGAGTATACCGTAGCAGGCAAATGATCGAGGGAATGTGAAGCTCCGACTAACGTGTGGTAACAGTGGTCAGCAACAATGTCGGTATGCTACGATGTCGAAAATCAGCTGGTCCGGGCCAATTCGTGTTAACGACAGCTGAAGTCACTAGCGACTGGTCCTTACGAAGTGTCAATCGTAGGGCAGGATCACCACTGATCTGGCGGTCATATTTCTTCAAAGATGGTCCTAGAAGGAAGATATGTTGCTCAGCAAGTTCCAAGAGAAGACAGAACCCACTCGCATGATGCAGGGACGAACAGACTTTCGCAGCATCAACGGGTGCTACATAACGATAAACAGGACCACAGGTCGCATGGTTGATGTTGTAATTACGAGCAATAAATGACAATTCCTGCTCAAAAAGATCTTAATTTCGGAGAGCTCTCATATTTTCTATGCTATTCCTAGTCTATTGCTACTTTTTATCAAATGTTTTTTGCCAACTTTCATTTCCCTTCTGCGATTTTTTCTGAGTCGTATGGGCGAATCTGATTTCTCTGTTGCACAACCGTATCTGAAAAAAGTGACAAGAAAATACGAGGCTTGACGCCTTAGGTAGGCGACAGTAATCTAAGCCGATTAGTCGTTGATGTCTGGCGTGAGAAACAATGGCGACATCGGCTGTTTGCCATACGACCATAATCCAGACGAGGACAATTTGTTGCGAAATGATGATGCAGTCGGCCGCCTCTCATCCCGAATCTCCCGTTGGGCAACGCGAACAGAACATGATCTTAATCAATCACATATATACACAAGCAGGAACACACACCTATACACACACCTCGACCCATATTCAACCACTTAACAACGAAAAGAACGAAAAGAACCGGGAACCTTCTAGTATCCTAATTAGCTAGGCTTCTATAATTCAAACTCGTTGGAGCATCCTCAAAATGACACCACAACGAATGTTACGATCCCAACTAATTCAAAGGCATTCAGATACGGTATGCGAACTGGCAATAATACGGCTATGTTAGAGGCATAGGTCCAATTTCGCATTTCCGAAAGTGCTATTAAATTGATACACCAATAAATAGTGAAATCCTTGATTTCACTGCCAATTAACGTTCATGGATTGGTTTAAGCAGAACTTTGATCTAAATTCATCGATATCTTGTAGTTCAACATAAAACAAAGACAACTGCAAAAAAGTTTCAAGCATCACACAGAACCCTTTTTCTCGGCCAGTCAGCAAAACTGCATATACTTGTTACTTGATACTTGAATGGCCCGTCCTCCCTGGTTGCGCGGGTGCCAGCATACTGTCCACTTTTTCGGAGATTTGCTGGATAAGCCATTGTGGTTCCCTGGAATCCAGAGGTCAGCCTGACCAAAGCCTGCCCCAGATCTTCACCACCACAGGCAATCGCAACCCATGTGGAAGAGGGAGAACTGCCAGCATGCGACTTTGATACCAGAATGATGGTGGATCCTGGCATTGGTTTACTCTTAGCTGGGCTTCCTGACGAAACGCCGAACTCCTTTTCAGCATGGGAGAACCTACCAGGGTATGAATCCCGAGCTGTACATCGCAGTCCGACACCCAGGAACATCAGCCAGCCATGATGAGGTAGGCGGTAAACCGTTGAGAGGGCATATGTGAATAGAATAGTAAAAAAGCGTCCTGATAGACGCATATAGTGGTATCCTAAAGAGGTAATGGTTTCATGGCTTTATTAAAATATTGAACATCTCCCTATATCGCTTTAAAAAAAAGTGACTTATTTTCTCAAAAACCTAGATTTCTCATTCTTGACAATATGTAGTACATAAGGGATAACAGCAGAAATTCATTTGTAGATTCGTGAAGCCATATTAGTTGAGACATCTAACGACTTAGCTGAGCAGCAACCGCAGTGACTAGAGTTGCCATACTACACACGTATCGTCGCTGGTTCCACCTTCTCCAAACACCAATCAAGCCTAGTATCCTTCCAGGTTTGTCAAATTGGTACCATACTTCTCTATGAGAGCTTCCTACCAATCTATAGAGGTCAACGAGAACCTGCGCAGTAGACTTGGGAATATTCTAGCAGATCTGTGCCAGGATTCTAGGAAGAATGAAGCTCACTACTTACCCAAATTTATGTAGAAGACAAAGTACTCAAGCGGTAGCCCAATCCATACACAAACCCTAAGACTTTCATGGATGACATATCCCATGATCAGCTAGCCATATTATGGAGAGGATCGACTTGACCAGCATTCAATGGTATTCACAAAGAAGGCGAAAGTTCTTCTCAGCTGAACTCACACATGAATCAAAAGATCCACGTAGGCGGTGGATTCGAGGGAACGAATCGAACCAAAGATGCGCTAGGGTGCGCACACTAGATGTGAAGACAGATCATGTGAATAAAATGAAATACTTACTTGGATACTTGGACGGTCCGTCTTCACCAGCTGTGCGGTCCCCAGCACATACGCCATTCGTTCCTTTCTCTCGCAATCGTAGTCCATGGTGGTGGTCGTGTTCGAGCATGGTATCGCTTGCGAGTCTCGTACCGTGATCTGTAAAACAACTGCAGCTGCAGGTACAGCTGATTAACTTTGTTTACGATGAGGCCCGCCCAACGTGTAGGTGCTCGTCCTGGGAAACGTTTGCATTCTCTTGGAGTCTACTCTACTTTTCTTTTCGTCCATCTGTCGTCCGTTCTTCTCATTCTGTGACCGGCCCATCTACGTTTCGCTGTCGATGTGTAATCGCCTGGATCTCGAAGATGAGACAGATTTCGAAGCTCAGAGGTTCGCATTCCGGCTAGCTATTGAGAGTGCCGGTTATATTTCAGAAGACATCGCTCAAGCGCTCTGTGAGTAGAGCGAAGTATTCCTGACGTAGTTAAAGTATCAACCCATGTCTCTGCGGCATAACAGAGCGCTGGGAGGACCGTGGAGTCGAAGAGATGAGCGCGGATTTTCGGGTCCTTCAGTTGGTCGGTGGCTTCTTTGAGAGGCCAGAATGCAGCCTAAGCTGCTCTCCTTCTTCTATCTATTTCCTCCTTCATGTTGTTTTCCATGTTCATTGATCGCCCAAGGTATACGTACAAGGTGGTCTTTGCAATGAGAGAGCCATCCAATTCAATTTCTTCGCTTTCGCACCATGGGGTTTTTTCATGAACTGAGTCTTCTTTCGAATTACGCGAAGCCTGATCTTTTTCTCCGCTTCGTTGAGCTCGTTGATCAACATCTTTGCTTCGCTGGTACTTCTTGAGAAGATGACAATGTCGTCGGCAAAACGAAGGTTTGATAGGAATTTTCCATCAATACGTATGCCTTTCTCATCCCAGTCGAGTGACTTCATTATCCACTGCAGTGCGGCACTGAACAGCTTTGGCGATCTTGTGTCGCCCTGTCGAACCCCTTTTCCTATAGGTATGATAAGAGGTCGATGGAAAAGCTGCATTTTCGTAGTGCAGTTCCGATAACAGTCGCACAAAGTTCTTGTGCAGGACGGGTCCACTCCTTGGTCGACGAGCGCTGATAGGATTGCATTCGTTTCGACACTGTCAAACGCTTTTTCATAGTCGACAAAGGTTAGGACTAGAGGCAAGTGGTAATCCCGACGAACTTCGATGACCCTGGAAATGGTTTGGATATGGTGCATACAGCAAAATCCTTCCCGAAATCCTGCTTGCTCGACTGGTTGCGCCTCATCCAATGTCCTTGATATGCGCGAGAGGATAATCTTCGTGAAGAGCTTGTAGAATACACTCAACAAGCACATGGGACGATAGTTACGAAGATCCCTTCGGTCTCTTTTCTTGGGCAGGATGACCGTACGCGACGTCCTCCATTGGTCTGGCATTTTTTCCTTTTGAAGGCAGGCTGTCATATGATTTGCGAGAAGGACATGTAAATTGCGGCCTCCAGCTCTAAGGAAATCGGCGGTGACATTGTCTGGTCCTGGAGCTGTGCCTCTCTTCATGCTTTCTATCGCGACTCGAACCTCCGACGGAAGAATTCCAGGTGGTTTATCCCCAGTGACGATATTAGGGTCCGGGACGGGGATTGTGGAACAGGAAAGGTTTGTGTAGAACGTTTCTGCTATTAATTCCATATCATGACGGAAAGTTTTCATGATCCCATCTACGTTCATCAGGGCTGACAGCGGAACATTATAATCGCACAAGTCCTAACAGCATTTTTTCAGACTGCTTCTTTTCTCTGCTGCTTCCAGTAGTTTCTTCTGCTTGTACCGTTGTAAATCTTCCTGCAAAGCTATTCTGCAGCTGGCATTTATTACTAGCCATGTCTAACGTGTTGCAGTAGGATCAAGCTTCAGTTTCCTTCTCTTTTCGAGCAACTCCTTAGTTGTGACGGAGACGCGATCCGATCTTATTGCTTGAGGAACTGAGGCGAATTCGGCACAACTTTTCGGTCCTTCGACAAGCAGCTCGTAGTCTTCGCTCGGGTCTTCTTTAATCTGCCAGTCACGTTTAGATAGGGCTTTATTCAGAATGTCCTCGTCGTATACAGCTAGACTTTTTCCTCGTGGTCGATGAAGAGAGTTCTTTCCAAGTTGCAGCTGAATTGAATCTTCGCGTGAAGGAGGCGGTGATCGGATCCACTACAGAATGACGGGACTACCGATGTGTTAAGTAGGCACCATCTTCTGTTTGTCAGAATATGGTCGATCTCCGCATGAGTCATGCCGTTGGGAGACTCCCATGTCCAGCGGCGGCTTTCTTTCTTCTGGAAAAACGAGCTTCCATGGAAGAGACATGTTGCTGACAGGAGTCCTGCGAGACGGTTTCCACTCTCATTTCTTTCTCCTAATCCAAAATTTCCGATCCTGTATTCGCTCTCGTTGGTCTTTCCTATTCTAGCGTTGAAGTCTCCGACAACAAATTTATGATATGCTTTATCATTGCAGATAACTTCCTCGTACTGATATTAGTTAGCAGGATGCATCAAATCATCAGATCAGCTGCGTCTGTCGGTGAGTAGCAGTTGATGATAGTGATCTTCTTATGATGCGACAGTTGAAGACGGAGGACGGCTATACGAGGGAAAACGATCTCGTGTGAGCGACGAGATGGACAATGGACGGGTGCACGACAAAGCCTACGCCGCCGACATTTCGTGACAAGACCTTTTCTCAACGGATCACAAGGGTCCCGTTGTTTAGTTGGCGTATGTCGGTCTTCTTGATTTTTGTTTCTTGTAATGCGACCACGTGAAATTTAATGCGATCTGCGGCTACAAGAAGGGCGTGAAGATCGGCGTCTGTGGAGAGTGTTCTGGCATTATACGTTCATAGTAGGAAACAATCTCCATGGCGTATCGAGCGTGCGTGCGTCAGATCCGGTTCCAGTGACGTCCTGCGTAACCCGAGATTTTCTGGCCTCTCACCGGTCGTCTCACCGCCTGACGTCATAGACGGGAGCACCCAGTGTCCGGGGTACTGAGGCTGGCCTATTGCTGTCGTGCAACTTGGTCCTCCCTAGAGTCCTGACGTAACCTTGCAAGGGCGTATCCAGGTCTTCACCACGATGTGGATCAGAGGGAGGTTGAATAAAATGAAATAAGTGAATTAAATCTAAAGCCCTATGAGGCTAAGCATTAGGTAGGTATTGCATGATCTAAAAAAGCATCCTTTAGTGGATGAACGACATTTGAATGTCTATTTATGATTGTTTTAATGTCTCTAGCTCAAGGAACTATCCAACACATTTATCTTGATTGACTAAAAAGCCGTACATAAACTAGAAGTTCCAAATGAAACGGTTCTTTTTAGATGCATAGCTAATCCAGTTCGAAGAATTCTAGTTGTAAAAAGTACTGATTGAAGAAATCCTACGTTGACTATGTCACAATTATTTCTATACTGACCGACAAGCTTTCAATATCTAGTTAATAGTAATTAATAAAGGAGGTGGAGAACGCAGTGGTAGTGATGTCCGTCATCACGGATATGGTGCTAGTTCGATTCCGCCTCAGGCCAACCAAGCCTCTCATCCATGCGGGGTCGGGATATTGGTAGCGAACTTATCTGAGAAAGAAAATCGCTCACTGTAATCCAATTGGGAACGCTCCAGTCCGGCTATCTCAGGACTCCAGGCAGAACAGCTCGACCAGCATTCTACGACATTTAAGATGAAATGAAAATCCTCAAGCATCAACCGAAGCAACACGTAAAAGTTGGAAGAACTTCGTGAACAATGGATGCTAGGGAACGAATCGAATGTGAGAAGTGCTGGGATCCGCACAGTAGACGTGAAGACGAGTCATATAAATAGACAAACAAACAAACAAATAGATAAATAAACGAAAGTTACTTATAGCTATCTTTTGCCATTCCGAAACTAAAATATTCAGCCTTTAATCAATAGATAAAAAGAGGATATGTAAAAGAACGTGAATGGGTTTCGAAATGGTTTAAGTGAAACCAGATGAAAACTCGTTCTTCACGATTCGTCATTCTTCGCGATGTTGAGAGTGAAAGTCAAGCGTAGCTAATCATTCAGACACTCATTTATCATTGGAAAATCACAACTGCTTTTCAGAAATTAAAGATGATCTCTCAACATTAGACTTAAGCATCTTTCATCACATCACTTGATACAACAAGAAGTTTGTTCATCTATCAAACCATAACGACCGCAACAGAAATGCTCTTTGACTATATCGTATCCACAAAATAAAAAAAATGTAACAATTTCTAAAGCTTAATGCTAGAAGAGCTTCCCAACGGTTTACCGCCACATCGTGACGGGAGGTGTTCCTGGGTGTCGTACTGCGATATACAGCTGGGCGATTCATCACCCTGGGCAGTGTCTGCCAAGCTGAGAAGGAGTCCGGCGTTTCCATTAGGAAGCTAACTAAGAGTAAACCAATACCAGGATCCACCACCGTCCTGCTATCAAAGTCGCATGGTGACAAATCTCCCGCTGATCCACAAGGGCTGCGACTACCTGTATTGGTGAAGACCTGAGGCAGATTTTGGCCACGATGACCTCGGGATTCCAGGGAATCAATGGCTTAACCAGCAAACCTCCAGAAAATAAAGATTATGCCCACACAGCCAGTATGGACGGGCCATTCAAGTATCAAGTATCTAGTACCAAGTAATGCTAGGAGAGCAAGGTATGATCGAAAGTGTGATAAAAACGAAATGTAAAAGTAGAACTTCAAATCAGATTCCAATCTTGACCCTATGTAGGAGAGGAATAAATCATTGTAGGATTTCATCACTGTAGTTGTTCCATCGTAAAGAAACTTCACGTGTGAGTCCACTAAATGGGAACAAATTAGGCCATACCTTCCACTGACTTTGTCTTTGGCGATGACGCCTTGAAAAATGTTATTCTATCACAAAATCTGCATGACTTTCGAGAAAATTGCGAAACACTAAAAGTTCAGAAATACATAGAGTACTGTAGAGGGAGATATGTGCGATAGATTTTCCATAGCGCATATTATCTCACACTATGATTATGAACTATGTAAGTACAACGCAAAAAATCATTGATTACTGGACCGTCAGCAAATCTCACAACACTAGCTACCAGCACCAATCTAAGAGCAGACATCTGAACTTTTCCATCTTGCCTTAAATGAACAAAGTCGGAGTTTCTCAAGGGCGTAGTTTACGAATCCCGCCTACGGGCATCTACGGACACACGTTTGTCACCGACCTGGATGCCTCTAAGAATGACATCCTAGAAGCCGCCAACTTATTAACGTTGTTTTATGCATCCGCATTCTTTTGCCATTAAACGTTTCAGTCGTCATTTTTCCTCTTTTTTTCATTTTTTTACAAAGTATGAAAGCCTTTCAGATCTTGCTTAGAAATCTATGGATCTCCCCCCATGTGAAGAATCACGAACTGGTTAGTCTCGAGATCCACCCACACACAGTGGTTGAGGAATTGAGAATTCTAGACTAGAAGAAACATTGTATTGCATATTCCCTGTAACGTAGACGGATGTTAAAGGAGCTGGCTCCTCATTTCTGCCCTGCCGAATTGACGTATATATTGCAATTTACGAAAACAAAAGTTAGCTCTGAGGAAATGCAGTCAGCTAGCTTTCGGCCTCCAATGATAGAACCCACCTAGAGAGTCAAGAAAGTCTTTTAACAATGACCCTTAGAGATAGCTGAGTTCTCTAGACAATTTTTAAACAGATGAAGACGAATGAAGATGCTTGGATTCACTCTAATCATTTGACGGTCAGCAGGAAGACAAATGATGGAACTGGTACCTAAATCACGCACCATTAGCATTATGGAGTCCCTTGGTTTTTTTCGAGATGGAAGTAGACATTAAGGATTTAGATAACGAAAACATCTCCACACAATACATTCTCTATTAGCCGCATAACAACATTTAATAGTAAAACTTTCCCATTCTAGAATGATGTGATCATTGGAAAATAATTGCTCACTAACATCGTTACAAAAACTAGTTAGCGCCAACCCTGAAATGGTAGTGAAAGCCAATAGCAGAAATTATACTACCTCAGCTGATACCATTTTTTTTATAATATTAAGCATTAGTGAGCATGAATGCTGGCATATTTCGATGGATTGTGTGGAAGTACGGAGCCAAATAGAAAACAAAGACTACGAGACTAATGCCCCACAACGTTTCATGGAACAAACGTCACCAAGTGCGCCACACATGTCTAATGATATATGCAAAGATTAAACACTATGTTAAAGACTGAGCTGATGGTACGAAGCAGTTTAGAGAGGTTACTGGTGGAAAAAGATAAGTAGAAAAACTATAATTTCGAAACCAACCGTCATTCAACCTTGATAGTAAAATAATCAACATGTGTCTACAAATTTGAGCTTACATGAGGTCTGTAAAGATGTTTATTTGGCTAACGTTTCGATGGCTTCGTCTTCATCAGAGCCGATAGTCCAAAGCAGTTCTTGTTCTCGAGGTGGCGTCATTGTCGCGCATCGAGCGAGAAAATAGATAGAGCCTGACACTGCATCTACGTCTTCGCGCGACAGTACTACTTAAATACTTTGGCGTAGGTCTGAACAACCTGGACCATACGTGAACAAGAGGACAGCTCCACTTCCGAGCTAGGACGAGAATCAAAGATCAGACACACGGACTTATTTGTCAAAATTTCGAACATCAGATGGATACGACGTGTGACGCATCTAGACGAGAGCGTTGAAGAACAACAATAGACGAATGAGCTCTATGGGATATTTCATTCAATGGTCAACCGAAAAACAGATGGAATGAAAAGTTTCAAAAATCAGTAATCCACGAGAAACATTAAATTTCTGCGATGTATTTATGACATTGGTAATCCAGTCTTCAAACTAATATTAAAATCCAATAATGAAATTTAAGGAATTTTAAATAAATGAAATAGTGTATACATGCATTAT
Organism: Angiostrongylus vasorum; assembly: GCA_018806985.1. Lineage (NCBI taxonomy): Eukaryota > Metazoa > Nematoda > Chromadorea > Rhabditida > Metastrongylidae > Angiostrongylus > Angiostrongylus vasorum. Next base: position 666,381 of record JADANN010000315.1, read on the forward strand.
AGGCGTATATATACATATAATAAAGGACAATGGGTAAAGCTCTCGACGTTGAACAACCCATGAGAGATGAATCATGCATTCGACTTCACCAAGTATCGTTTGGAGGTGATTGAATGCATATCTGGCCTTTACAATGACTCGCAGTGGCCTACCGATGTATCGAGCCAGTGCTGTTATCCTCCCAGACAAGTCTGGTACCAATTTGCTGATCCCGGAGGGATGGAAGGCTTGGTGACCAAGGGCGCCATGATCGATTCCGCGTGTGTGCTGCAGGGCGCCTCCGACCACTGCGCCACACGCTCCCCCATATATTTGAAGAATGGAAAGGAAAAACTGTGATTGTAAAATTGAAATCCACAGTGACATCGCAAAAAATGAATATTTTGTAAAGAAATACTGTACTTGGAATACGGTTACACACAGTTTAGGATTCCGATGATGCAGATACAAAGGTGTGTTATCTCGATTTCCAATGGCAACGGTGTTCCCATGCATTTTTAACGACCTTCACGAAAATAACCCCATAATTAAATTCAAAGAATTCATTCGGATTTCAAAGTGTCGTTAGATGTTTGTATTCCGCACGATTCTCTAAATGACATAGCCCGGATGTACAGCAAATGAATCCAGAAACTCGCAAGAATTCTTAATATCATGATGCCTGTAATGCGAACAAAATTCGAGAAGGGCTATCTGTGAAAAACTAGTTTTGGAAAAGTATGAGACTTTAATTTTTACTTTTTTATTTTTCTGCCTACTACAATTTTTAGGGCAGAGCATTATGCGAAATACAACGACGTCGATGCTGAGATCTTTTCAAAAGCTCAGATCGCAGGTGCCGGCGGTGGGCAACAAACGCGCTATTACCCTTTCCGGCGGCTAACGCGTTCACCACCACACCATGCGGGATCCTTCGTATCGCCTGTCTCTCAGCTAGGTTCACTAACTGGGTTCAATGCCGATGTGAGCTTCCCAAATCAAACCCGTTGACTGGTGATTGTTGATGGCACTGATCGATAAAACCAGCTGAGAGACAGGCCAGACGAAGGACCCGCGTGGTGTGGTGGTGAACGCGTTAGCCCCCCGGAAAAGGTAATAGCGGGTTCCTTCCCCACCGTAGACACCTGCGGTTCGGAGATTTGCAAATCTCAGCATCCCTGTGGTTGCATTATGAGACCTTAAATATAAATGACGTCCTTAAAGTGTGCAAGTTCTACCCAATGTTTCTAATCATTTTCGACTCTTCCACAATAGACGGTCTTGGTTTTAAAAGAAAAAGAACTCTTGGTAAGAAACATCTTGATTTTATTGATAAGCTTTCACAACTTCGTTACAAATCGTTATTATGACTAATGCTTCCGCTCCACGGCCAGTTCGCGCTTCTGCTACAGGATTCGTTGTCAGTATAAGAAGGAGTAATATTAGTTAGCAAACGATCAAGGGCTATCCTGTCTCCTGAGGAACTGCTGCATCAGGTCAAATTCCCGCAGCAAGAACCTTCCTGTGTACTTCACTTATTCGCGAGGCACTGCACTCCACTCGATTTGACTACATTCACCTACGAGAACTCACGTCGTAAGCTTGGGCGACCGTGTACACTTGAGTGGAACTGTTGTGGATCTGAAGAACACAAATGTGCCGAAATGTTAGCTACGGCAAGATTTTTATCGTGTGAGCTTAACATTAAAACAAGCTACTGATTATTCATAACGAAGCTACATGAAACTCGGTATTGAATACATCTCGCGAGCGATTCAAAAATCTACTTAAAGCTGTCACACCCAAAAAGATTTCCATTTAAGAGTGGAAGATGTACTAGTATTGAACTTATATTAGGGACTGAACCCCAGATGAAGATCATCTCCTACGATCGCCTTGAATTCAGTAAGCACGATTTAGACATTATCATTTTTTGGTGTTTTCTGATGCTAGAGCAGATATTTCTAGTTGGTTTTAACACGTGGTCCCTCAGACGAACTCCGGAAACTATGTTGGTAACGGATGCCATCTGATCTGATGGTAGAGGACCGTCTAACCAATCGCACTCCGACAAGTCATTATAAAACATAGATGTATCTTCTCAATAAACATATTTAAAACCTTGATTTGCTTCTCTTTTGGTTAGTAATGGAGTTGGAGACATTAGCAGTCGGTGCTAAGGGCAAAAGGAACAATTTCAGTAAGCATTCCATTTCAATAGTGACACCTTGTAGATGACATGTGCATCGAATGCACCGTAAAGTGGAAAATTTCCAATGAGGAAAAAAATTATCTTCCTGAGTGAAAAAAAAGGGTGCAGAAAATGCCCTTGTCGTCTAAAATACCATTTCATACGACACGACAAAATGTCACGATGAGCACAAATCCTTGGTGTTTTTGAGTGCTTAGATTCCACGGTACAGGTTATTTTGAAATGAGAGATTACAAAGAAACCAATGAGTTCGACTGGAGGTTTATTTCTGAGCTCAATATTCCCAGAAACCACAATTAGTCTTATTATGCGGGAAAGTACAAAAAACTCAACAGACCTCTCAGATTTAGCGGGTGGTAAAGCATCAAGAGGTCACAGAGGAGTCTCCAGATAGCACAGAAAGAGGAGTGACGTCGACTATGTTTTTAACTTGAAATGCGATGCAAGCAGATTTGAGAGACGAATAAGGTTTATCTGAGCTGCCTCAAAATTACGTCTGAGATCCGTTGACACAAAACCAAACTCACCATTACGTAATGGGATGTGAATGCATGTATGTAGATTGCATTTTGTATGTCCACTCTGGCAAAAGTCAATCAATTGATTAAAAACAATATAACTTTCATAATGCTGAGATATTGGCAAGATTCCGGACCCCAGATGTCTGCGGTGAGGAACGAACGCGCTATTGTCCTTTCCGGGGAGTAACGCGTTCACCACCACACCATGCGGGTCCTTCGTTTCGCATGTCTCTCAGCTAGAATATACTTAGTTTATTTGTATGACTCGCCTTCACATACTACGCCAACACTTTTATATGGTGAATTCCAGACGGATCCAAAGAATAATGAAATAGAGAATTACCAAAACTAAATGCTTCAGCCTCAGCGGTACAAGTAACTCTGCGAATAGCTTGCTAATTTGTCCAGTTCATCGTTAAAAAGTAGTTTGGACTTCGATACTATTGTCTATACAATGGACAGGACCTGGCCTATTAGGCTAAGAAGATCCGTTTGAAGACGGAGCGCAAGTAGTTGTTGGAGAACTTCACGCGTGTTGCGTATACGATCTCCTGTGGTCGGGTGAGAACTTTTTACATCTGAAGTCGCTCGTAATTGTTAGTTCTCTGCTGAAAAAAACCTCGAAGAAGGAAGATAGCTATAAAGCTATTGCATATCAAAAAAAGCTACTATTCTTCGAGAATTACTGCAAATGAGAAAATCTCTCGCCTTTACATCAAGAGTCGTCCTCGGAAAAAGGACCCAAAAAATGATCCTTGAACAGTATTGGAAGTCCGTATATAGAAACAAAACAAGGATCGTCTCTCCTAAGAGGAACTTTCCAAGATATCGGTCGGATTTTTCGACTTGGAAATTACCTTCGCAGAAAACTAAAAAAAAAGAAGAAATTTGTTGATCTGAAGCATCTTCGAAGGGAAACCATCAAAGCCTCAAATGATAATGTCCAAAAGCAAAAATGTAGACTGCGTATGACGACGATACTTTTCAGCCACTCGGCCTGCCCCATTTGAAGGCGATTTGGAATCACCCACAACAAATAGGCTCCATATTTAGTCTGAAAAAGCGTGGTGACTTACCTATGGTCATAATCAGCCTTACGATAGAACCTTGCAAGCCTCCTATTGGTATCTGTCATCAAAAGCAGCAAAAATAAACAGCTTTGTTCGCTCAACTCCCAGAAATAGATCGATGCACCAGTGCTTCTTTGACAAAGTGAAACAAGGCTTCCAAGGTCTCTGTGTTTTTTAACGCGCCCAAAAATGGAAGCAGGTGGCGCAATGATGTGGATGTCGTTCATTACGAGCACGGTGCTGGTACTACCCACACCGCCCAATCAAGCCTCCCTCATCGTTCCAGGATCGAAAAATTGGTACCAGACTTTTCTGAAAGCAGTTCTCTTCCTGCAGTCCAAGTGGAAACGCTCTATCCCGGCTATCTCAGTATTCCAAGGAGAATCGACTGGACCAGCATAGAATGACGTTCATAACGAAGGAAAAATGCTCAAGCAGCAGTAGAACCCAAACGCAAAAGTTGAAAGACGTTCGCGGATGATGGGTGCGAGGAAACTAATCAAATGCAAGAAGTACTTGGATCCGCACAGTAGATGTGAAGGATGGATTGTATAAATGGTGAGCGGTGTGAAAGCACTACTGCAACGATCAAATGAACTGACGTTAATACTCGAAGACTGCATTGAGAAGTAAGCAAAAGAATCTAGGAGGATTAAGTAAAACCTCACTGGAATGGACTGAAGTGAGAATTTTCCGCCCAATAAACGCCATTTATATCACTGGAAGGAAATTGTTAATCGAAAAAGATGAAAGAAGCGTAATACGATTTCAACAAGTGTTTAACAAGAAATACCAATTCCTTTGAATAATTAACGACCTCAGCCAAACACGGTTAGGAAGGTTGATCAACATTCGTAAAAGTTGGTTTAAAATTCCTCGTTGTCCATGTTCAACACTAAGCAACGCATAAGATGATCTCGAGGTTTTTCTATCGACCTGGGAGTTCATCAGAGACGTTACACCTTTTAGATTCCACAATCGGTGATTTCAACGTCAAGATTGACCACGGAAGGAATGTCTGAAAAACATCACACCAGTACCCACGGACTGGAGTGCAAAGGACAATATGGGTTGATCACATCAATCAACAGGATCCTTGGTAACTGATAAGTCGAGAAGTCCTTATGTCTAAAAGTGGGAAAGTAAATGGTAAATCAAAAGATTTGTCTAATCTATGCCTCTATTGTTCCAGTGGTCTATACGGGATCACATTATCGTCTTTCACAGAAAAGACAAGGACATAAAGTTCCAAAAGCCATATTACAAAATGATAATCAATCGAGGCATTTCTGCGTCACCGACTAATTTTTAAAAAACTAGTTTTATCAATGATATACGTGAGAAATGCAATCGCCTCACTAATCGAGATCAATGCGTCGCTAGTGCAAAGAAAACCAAAAGTTTAAAAGTCACTAGAAGACGGTAGTCTTCAAAAACTCCTCAGCTGATGCGCCAAGTATATTACGAGCCGCAGATGGCCACGAATTTCGTCAATTACAAAATGAAGATGGTCTTCTCATGACGCGTATACAGAGCTGTCACTATCTTAACTTCTTATTTTTTTTACTACAATTTTTCCGAGGCAGGGTATTATATAAAAATACGACCACAATCATCTGAGATATGGACAAAACTTAGTACTGCAGGTTTCTGCGGTGGGGAACGAACGCGCTATTGTCCTTTCCTGGGAGTAACGCGTTCACCACCACATCATGCGGGTACTTCGTATCGTCTGACTCCCAGCTAATTTTTCTATCGAGTGCCATCAACAATCACCCGCCTACGGGATTGGTCTAGGGAGCCCAAATTGGCAATGAACCCAGTTAAGCTGAAGCTGTAGTTGAAATCATAATGCTAATTTTTTTATTTGCTGCCTACTATAATTTTTTCACGGCAGGGTATAATGCGAAATACAACCACAATGATGCTTTCAGATATTTGCAAAACTGCGGACCGCAGGTGTGTGCGGTGCGGAGCGAACGTGCTTTTACCCTTTCCGTGGGGCTAACCCGTTCACCACCACACCATACGGGTACCTCGTTTCGCTTGTCTCTCAGCTAGATTTCTATTTATCTACCATACCCGTCAAGAGGACTGATCTGGGAAGGCATGGTAGATAGAAAACTAGCAAAGAGACAGGCGAAACGAAGGACCAGCACGGTGTGGTGGTGAACGTGTTAGTCCCCATAAAGGAGTAATATCGCCTTAGTTCCCCACAGCAGACACAACTGGTATAGAGTTTTGCAAATATCTGAGCATTATTAGAGTTGTCGCTGTCTCTAGAAAGGTACTGAAAACGGATGATCGGTAAAAGATCTCAATATTGTGAACTACTCATTGAGAAAAACAGTACTAGTTGGAGCTAATAATGTTCGAGTTGTGTAACCACAATGTCGTTTCGACTTCATTAGAATGACTCACATCTGACAGTTATGAGACTCAATGTGGTATCAGAAATAAAGATTGAAATGTTCATGGAGAGATTAGAAAAATGAGAGTATCTTGGTCAATACACAGAAATTCCTTCATGAACTTTCTAGTAAGACGGTGGTAAGAATTTCGCCATTTATGACAACATCATTTTCAATGCAATGATGAGCATCCAAAACAGTTGTAATTTGACCAAAAATACTCAGTGTCACTGTCGAGAACCTCAAATGACAAGTGGAGTAGCGTAACAGTAAAGCGAAGAGGAACTACGCCACTTTCGCTTTGTTACCGGAGCAGTTCTTATAACAGCGAATACTTAATACTTGAACGGCCCGCCCTCATTGATTGTACGGGTCCCAGCATAATCTTCGTTTTTCGGAGATTTGCTGGTTAAGCCATAGTGATTCCTTGGAATCCCGAGGTCAGCCTGGCCAAAGTCTCCCTAGGTTTTCACCACCATAGGAAGTCGCAGCCCTTGTGCATCAGAGGGAGATATGCCACCATGCGACTTTGATACCAGGAGTGGTTGATCCTGGTATTGGTTTACTCTTAGCTAGGCTTTCTGATGGAAACGCCGGACTTCTCAGCATGGGAGAACCTGCCAGGGGATGAATCCCCCGCTGTCATAGCAGTCCGACACCCAGGAACACCCAGCCACGATGAGGCGGTAAACCGTTGGGAGGAACAGCGAATAACAAACAAGTAAGACGAATTGCATCATGTTTAATAGAATGAGTGTCAACAAATGCTTCACATACACGCGCCGGAAGCTCGGAAAATCAACCATTTAGTTGAAATTCAAGTAGATACAAATCAGCAGTTTTACAAGTTCACAAGAATATTAACAACGTGGTGAAGAACACCAAAAACCAACTCGTCGTTCAATTCTTCGGCTCGACAGTCCTACTTACTCTTTACACATCAAAAACCCGAACAAAAAAAAGAATAAAGGATAAAGCTTTCGGCGTTGATCAATCACTAAGGGATGCGCCATGCATTCGACTTCATTAAGCATCATTGGAGGTGACTGAATGCATATATGGCCTTTACGATGACTCACGGTGGCCTACCGATTTATCGACCCAGTGCTGCTATCCTCTCAGACAAGTATGGTACCAATTTGCCTACCCTGGAGGGATGAAAACGTTGGCGAGCCTGGGCCGCTGGGATCGATCCCACGTGTATTGCAAGTGCCTCCGATCCCTGCGCTACACGTGCTCCAAAACCTTGAACGATGCCTATGAAAAAATGAAAGTTCAGCTTTTAGGAAGGTCGAAGAGAGAACGATAGGGATGTTGACTAGTCATTAAGACTAAAACAACCAAGTGAACTCGACGTATGAACGGCCATAACGATAACGATGTATAACAGCCATTTGAGAGTGGACTTCGTGGAATGTTGAACATAAAACTTCATGTTATTTTCCTAGTAACATAGGAGAATGTGGTACAAATAACAGTTGCCTTGAGATGACGTGTCAATGGCGAAACGAGCATCAATAGAGCGATCGGAATATGACGTGCAGTCCAAGATGTTGCAATGAAACCATTTCAAACTGCGTTTCCTTATTTTATACGCACCATTCTTGTACCTCACGTGAAGCGCAGTGGTTAGACATGCTGTGCAATCAATGAATATTATCTGGTTGGATCGCGTCTTGAGCCAATCAAGCTATCCGTCTCTCTATGGAAGGTGGTAAACTGCTACCATGTCTAAGAAAAGCATCCTTCGATCCACGAGATTCGGCGCCAACCTGTGACACAAGCTTAGGAACGTTAGAAGTAAGGGAGAGGAAAGCTTTGGAGAAGAAATGCATAGGAAAAGAAGCACTGTCATAAATGGTGGTTCGAGAAGCAAATTAACGGACGAATTTCGATAGCTGGCGAAAAAATTAGCTGTACGTAAGAAAAATTTTTTGTAAAAAATCTCAATCGAATTGGAACAGCAAAAGATTTAGGCAAACGGATTCTAAAGGAAGTTTTGAAGCACATGACGAAGCACTTCCTGGAGATAAACCTGACTGAAAAAGACTTTTCTTTTTAAATGCTTGGCAGAGAAATTGTCACTGACCATCCAAGAATCCTAAATCCTAATTTTCCACTTTCATGGGTGAATATGGCTTGGGAAGAAAAGCAGATATGCATCTTCGGTACAAGTAAAAGGTAAGGATAAAATCTGTAGCAAAAACGAAGCTATCTACACAGTTATTATGTTTAAATTATCGTAGAATAGCTGTGAAGAACGCTGAATAAACCAACTTGAAATGAAACGACAGTAACTCCCACGACCGATTTACTATCAACCTCGGCACTGATCGAACAATTCTTTATATTCTTGTTTAGCAAACACGAGGTGTTATTTTATTCCTTTATTTACCCATAAGCCGACGTTTCGGCGGATTTTTGCCTTCATCAGAGCCTGAAAAGGTCAAGTTTACCGCAATCTACCCAGCCACAGAGACACACGTGACCTTGGTCTTGGTGTCCACGTGACATATTCAGTGGAGACTCATAGAAAGCGGTGAGTGTGCAAAGAAGCTATTCTGTGTTTAGTGTGACTGAAATATTGGTTTAGCATTTTCTCTGTTTGGTTATGGAGGTGTTTGGCTGGGTAGATTGCGGTTAACTTGGCTTTTCCAGGCTCTGAGGAAGGCGAAGTCCGCTCGACTTGTGCGTAAATAAAGAAATAAATAAAGGAATAAAGTAACACCCCATTTTTCCCAAATAAGAATATATAGAATTAAAACGACAGTTCTCAACTTAACATCTTGCACCACGGATAAAGCGGTCTAACGATTTCTATTGTAAGTTAGTTGACACGCACAATATCAGGCCGATGTCCATACTTATTCATAAAATAAATATTTAATAAATACCTAGACGGTCTCAAGTGAAGAAAAAAAAGGAAAACTAAGATGGAGTATTATGCGAAACAAACCACTATGATGCTGAAATATTCGCAAAACATGAACCCCGGGGCAGATCGGACCACAACTTCCCTTTCTGGGGGATTGCGCATTACACTGCGCCACGGTGGCCATTGTTCCGCGTTTCTCTCAGCTAGTTTTCTATCTATCAGTGCCATCAGCAATCATCCGTCAACGAGATTGATCTGGGGAGCCCACATCTGCATTGAACCCGGGGCCCAAGTTTTGCGAATATCTCAGTATCGTTGCGGTTGATTTCGCATCACACCCTGTCGTGAAAATTGTTGTAGGCAGTAAATAAGAAAACAAACATTAAGATGGAGTAACGGGTTGGGTACACAGTGATGCAGATGGACAATAGTGACCGTAGCATTTATTTGCCCTGAAGGAACCTTGCGGAAAACATTTCCGAGTAATAAGTAAAGCATTCAACAATGTGGTAGGGTCAAATATGTACGGCACAGGTCTACCCTTTCCTGTGGTCCAATTTGTATGTACATCTCTGAGTCCGACAGACATCAAAATTCAATTTTTGAAGTGAAAAGAAGTCGCTACGCAGATAAAGACTACAAATAATGAGACGAATATCTGAAGCATTAGACGGTACGCTGAGCATTGTATTCTTTCCATTAAAAGAAACGTGTATGCTTTGAAAATCTATGGTTAACATCAGTTTAATACATTTTTGAAAAAAAGATTAAGAATGCATAAACCAATAACACTCAACTAAATCGTCTTATTAACACATATTTCGTTTTTCTGTGAGGTGCACGTAGAGCAGTGGTTAAGGGTGCCCTACGAAGCCACTTGATAAATCAAATATGCATGGAACTACCTTTACCTCAACCTCTTTAACGAAGACTAATGCGTTGCGCTTCCTTCAAGAATTAATCAGTGCCGAATGTCTTGGCCTTTCCTTTCATTTCCACCCGTCAAAAGTTCTAATTAATTATGTTGATCACAATTTAGAGGGTGACCTTTACACCTTCTCATCCGTCAAAAATGCTAACGGTGATCGATCACCTCGACCGTCACCTGCACGTCAGGAATTATAATGATTGTGATAAGTCTGTTACATCACAAAAGGAACATTTGAAGGAACAGAAGCACAAGGATAATCGTATTGATAAATAACTGGTACAAATAGCAATCTTCGATCAACTGAGAATTCAAATCAGAGCAAAGTTCTCTTTCCACTTCCAAAATTGGTCTGATATTCACTTCATTATGCTGATGACATTTTCATCTAATTCAGCTAATAAGTAAGAAAATACACTTCAATTATGAGATATGACAAAGGTTCGAGAGTTGATGAGATCAACGAGTTCATTTCAGTGTTCACAGTGGCACAGTGAATCAGACACGATTTGCTTACATATACATAGTGTACGTCATAAGAAGAATAGTAAGAAAGACCAAGAGGTTCAATTCAGTACACTGACAATCAGATATACATTGACTACAGTGCAGAGCCAATTTTGGGCAGACCCGGCAATTCCACTATGGTTCGTTGTTGTATAGTGCAGGTCGGGTTGCTATGTGGGTTCGACTGCAGGTTGAAGATTTGTCTTTTCGTCTTAATTACATCTTGAATGATGGTCGAATGTACTTTTCACTAGGATCTCCAGATAGAGCATTCCCAGATCTTCACCACGCATATCCGCTATCCCTTGTGCATCGCACAGCGATTTGCTGAATTTGGACTACGGATCTTCCAGGATGATAACGATTACTGAGGTAAACCCAACGACTGATCAATAACATCATGCCAAATTTGTGGCCGATGAGTGGAAATATATAACATAAGTCATGGAAAAGAAGTGGAAGAAAACAAAAAGTGTTGGAGTATGCGCCTTGAGAAGATCATCAGGGGTTAAAAATAGAGAAACGGTTCATACTAAGAAAGACTATGGACAACATAGTGAGATAAAAGAAAACCTACGACTTAGAACAATAGAACGTTAAAACTTCCGGAATAGTTTGTGAACCATAGTGGAAGCGAAAGGAAAACAGCGATCGATGCGCACGTTAGCCACCCGGTTTCATTGCCATACTCGACAACTTCTTGATAAAGATACAACATTTATTGGGAAAACCCGAGGGGATCATTCGCATTACCTACTTTGAAACAGTGTATGAGGAAAATTCAATGAGGTCAATATATTGAATAGCGCAGAACCATAACTGACCCACTCAAAACATGATTTTAAAATGGCAACGACGAAAAGCATTGTCAAGTAGGAAATGTCTATCTAAAACATTGTTGAACGTTTCAGTGTTCACTGTATTCCGGGTCAGAGAAAGCTTAGTATTCCACTTTCCCAAACTACTACAGTATTAGTTTTACGACTTGTGCTCCAGAGTTGTCGTACAATAGAAAGAAGCGAGCAATAGCCCGAATCCACATTTGGTTTTGTGACAACGGTGAGACTGACCATGCTAGACTTCGGAATGACGAACACTTCATTCTGAATTACAGGAATTCCTCCTCGTCTTTCTCCTGAACTCGTTTTATTGCAGTTGGTTAACTTGCTCTGTTGTGAAGTTCTTTAGACGTTTCTCCAGCAGAAATTTTACCGTTCAACTCGGTAATACTGAACATTTAACCAGGTTGTTCGCAAACTGATGCGGGATTTCAATATGTATTCTTTACAGCGTCATATCTCAGTTCACAATAGACATTCTTAATCTAGATAAGAACCATTAGAATCCACAGAATTTTCTCTACATGATCAATTCTATCTATTTCGTTTGCATTAGATTCTAGAATTTCGGATGACGTGGCTCGGACAAAATTCCGAAGGCCAGCTCGTTCAAATATTACAGCATCGGTAGGCGCGAAGTACTTCCAATTCGCACGGCATCTATTTGTCGAGCTTTCTCGTCAAATTTCATACCCTCCTTAGATGTTCCAAAAGTTGTGAAAGTTATACCGAGTTCACCTGCAAGTTCTCTAAGATTTCCTTGTGTTTACTTCCATCAAAGCCTTCGACTCTGCGTCGTCAATAGCAGAAGGAGAACCGCAACTTCCCTTAACATCAAAGCCGAAATTGCTACGAGATTTCCTAAGAAAAAAAAAGAAAACATTGCACTGGTGGTCGTCAATATTTTTTCGTACCACGGGCTCATTAACCGAGAACGCCCCGGCGCCGTTTTTTCGTGACTGGACCCACTCTGATACCAGAAATTTTTCTTCGCCCGCCAACTTCCTGGTTTTTGACAACAAAAAGAAAGTTTCTCAATAACTAAAGGACTTGAGGGGTTTTGAACATTAAAGGATTACAGAGGAGACTTTGATCTATGGTTCAGTGGGTATGAACGATATGTATACTATTATTTGATACTTACTTGATACTTGAATGGCTCGTCCTCACTGGTTGTGCGGGTGCCAGCATAATCTCCATTTTTTCGGAGATTTGCTGGTTAAGCCATTTTGGTTTCCTGGAAACCCGACGTCAACCTGGTCAAAGTCTGCCCCAGGTCTTCAACACCACAGGCAGTAGCAGCCCTTATGGATCAGAGCGAGATTTGCCACCAAACGACTAGTTTGATACCAGGACGGTGGTGGATTCTGGTATTGGTTTATCTTAGCTGGGCTTCCTGGTGGACACGCTGGACTCCTCCTCAGCCTGGGAGACCCTGCCAGGGAGATGAATCCCCTCAGTGTACATCGCATCCCGATACCCAAGAACACCTCTTACCAACGATGAGGTGGTAAACTGCTGGGAGGATATATATATATATATATATATTTTCTATATTCTATATATTCCATATTTATATAATGAATATATGTGGTGCAGTGAAATAAAACATAAAAAAAACTCTGGAACCCATAAAATTAAATATGGACACTATAGTATCCACTGGGGGACCCACTAAACTCAATGCGGACACTGCAGTGTCCATACGGGGGGATCCACCAGACTCTATATGGACACTACAATGACCATACGGGGTACCCACCAAACTCAATATGGACACTATAGCGTTCATACGGGGGAACCCACCAAACTCAGTATGGACACTACAGTGACCATACGGTGGGGCCAACTAAACTCCATGTGGACACTACAGTGTTCATACGGGGGGTCCCACCAAACAAACTTAATATGGACACTACAGCGTCCATATGGCGAGGCTTGCGTTAATGTTTCGGGTCGTTTGCGGTGCGTACATTCGAGTTTGAAATCGTTAACGAAAATTTGTCGAAATTGCTGTTTGGACATCTATCTGTAGTTGGACTATACTATGTGGGGTGGTGTAGTTAATCTACAGATTGAGACGGAGACTGCAGTTAGACTATACTATGCGAAAGTCCATAAAAAGCTTTTTTACTGATAAATAATGGTATATCGTTCGAAAAAAAAAAGAACAACTTGCTGCTATATCATATATAGGACGGATAAAAAATAAAAAACTTCCACTAGTTTCTGAACAATCCAGTACAAGTATGACATCACTTATGCCAAGGTAAGCAAATTGGTTTGGTTTCCTTTCTTAGATTCTTGAAGGAAATTGACGTTAGTGGTCGTTTTCCATTTCATTCTCCCAAGTTAATATCTATAATCGCTGAACATTCCAAGCTTACCTTAACTGCTTCCCCCTCAATCGTTGAACCACCCAGGGAAATCTACATATCTCCACACTAAGGTTTCTTCGTACATTAATTCCTCTTCCGAATGGTCCTTAGTCCCACATTTTCAGTTTCATCAAACAGCAAGCCCTGTTTCGTTTGCACGGCAGTCTTCGGAAAGATAACAACGTCGTTGGCAAGGCAATGTTGCAGAGGGCATCAACAGGTGTCCCTTTTTCATCAAAAATGATTGCATGAAACACTGTAATGCATTGATAAACAACTGTAGCCATTCTGTGGCGCCTTACGGTATATTTTTAACAAATGGAGATGTGTTTGTCAAGAAAGCTGCTCCGTTTCTGTATAGTGGATTGCTGTACTCAACAAGCCTCTCATAGAGGACGCGTCTATGTGTTAGTCTGAGGACAAAACGTCTTTGGTATCTCTGTACTATCGAATATTTCCACGTAAGTAATGGATGCAATGGTAACCACCTCACAACCACTTAGGTATGGATGTGGGTGTGGATGACAGATTACGACACTTCTTGACTCTACGACCTAGATAACCGAGAGGAAATCTGACGCACTACAACTAGAAGTAGCGAACAATGTATTGATACCTCTTCACATCTTTGAATATGATATGTGGATCAAAACAGAAAGAGAAAAGGAATGACAATGAGCAATTACAATCGGAAGTTATGTTTAAGTCCCCTAACTTATTCAATTCACTCAGCCGACTTTTCAAAAAAGTAGAACACATGAGGTTACTTATAAAACACTCAGTTAGTAAGTTGGTGTAATGAAAACCATGCGGTTTTTTGAGAACAAACAGCACTTTATGTTTATCCACAAAGACATTACGTAATGAAAAAAATAAAAGATAACCGGTAATATGCCCACTTTTCTATGGATGCATTACAATGCAAAGAAGCGTATCACGAATCAAATAACCGTCAAGTTCATGTGACACGAAACGTTGGTGAGCAGTCGGACAATGAATAGTGAAGAGCGAATGAAACATAACGATGAAAGATACATGTTTGTCAGTAAAGAAAAGGCAACACCAAACGAGAACATAGCATTTCTCCGGACCAGAGGATATACTTTGTTATGACAAAAGAGATCCATAAAAAAGAATCAAAACCTCTTCGAATCTATGATGATGAAGACAGAATAAAGGAAGTATAATAATAACACTGAAAACTCTACTTCTCAGAGAGTTTTAGGGAACATCAAAGCCTAAAGAAAATCAATACCAGCCTACAAAACACCTACAAAGAAAAATGCTAAAATGGTCGAAACGATGATCGGTTGCGCACTAAACGGTCATTCCTCAAACGATTAGCAACATGGAACCAACCCAAGTGTTCACATACCTGAACAATTTCGCTCTATTAGACGAAATATAGTGTTCGAAAACTATTACAATTTAGTAGGCAAAACAACAATAACCTCAATGAGAGCTAACTCTAGCATTGATGCATCCTTTCCATTTGTTCTCATATTCTCAATGAGCTTCTGAAGATAGGAACAAGCTCTACCCATATATCCGTGAGCAACAGAATACTTGGCAGAAAAAAGCAACGCCTGTAACACCTGATTAAAGCCTAGGAATTCAATCGCATACCTAAGCATAACCTAAGGCATGGATTTATCCATCACTGAGTGCGAACACTTCTCAATTTGGGAAAGTAAAGAGCAGTTTTCAATTAAAAACACTGTGAAACCAATTTGGAACGACGCCAGAGCTGTACCTTTGCGTCGTCAGCAGCAATCCAATGAAGCAGCTTATCATTTAGTACGTCGATATCTTTCAGAACATGTACCTAAAAATTAAAAACTGCAGGACTCAATCTAATTACAGTCGACAGAAAAACAGGAAAATCACTTTAAGAAAAGAATTATGAATCGCCATGCTTTTTTACGGCAATGGTATCTAACACACTGTAAAATGTCCTCGTTTAACAGTATCTAACCACTCGTCACTAACAGTGCAGTTTGTTCTATATAACATATTGTTTAGTATAAATAGTACTTGTTGCACCAACAGATAACTATCTACAATCAGTTCCCCATAGTAATTTCAAAACAAGATGCTTTGTTTTGAACATCTTTGAAAAGGCGCAGTTTCAACGGCCTGTGTCAGGAACCTTTTTAAAAGCTAGTTCCACGCTCCTCTCAACGGTTCACCGCCTCATCGTGGCTGGAAGGTGTTCCTGGGTCTCCGACTGCGATGTACAACGGAGGAATTCATCCTCTTCGCAGGGTCTCCCAAGCTGAAAGGGAGTCCGGCGTTTCCACCACGAAGCCTTGTTAAGAGTAAACCAATACCAAGATCCAGTGCTGGTATCAAACTGGCCGCATGGCGCCAAATCTCCCTCTGATCCACAAGGGTGGGGACTACCTGTGGTGGTGACGACCTGGAGCAGACTTTGGCTAGGCTGACCTCGGGCCTCCATGGAACCACAACGGCTAAACAACCAGCAAATGTCCAATCAAATGGAAATTATGCTGCAGCACGCATAACCAGTGGGAATGGGCCACCGAAGTATCCAAGTAAGTAAGTCCTATGCAAATAATTTTGAGATGTGTCAAATGAAAATACGAAACCTCGACTGGACTGTCCGGGAAATGTGGAACAGATATTTTGTAACTGGAAAAGAAGAAAATGATTGTGGTGGATGAATTAAATCAAACTAAGTATGCGAGCTCATTATAGATAAAGATTAGTTTTATAGTTTTTCAATATAGAAACAAAGCAACCTCAGCGCCATCCTCCTCATCGGTCGTAGTAGTACCGTTAGCTTCTGTCGGTACTTTAGACTTACTTTCATCCGCTTTATCCACTTGCTCTGACGTTACGTCGTCCTATACAATGCAGAAATTCAAAAATATACTCATTAAGTCACGGCTTCGTAGATAATTTTTTTAAATCAAAATCAAAAAATACCTTTGCAGTGTTGGCATCGAACACAGGTCTAAGGGAGTTGCGAAATATAGGAGGAATAGCCTTCTTGGACAATGCCAAGTACTCGTCGACAGCACTATGACAGCAAGCCAATATGGAATCTATTATTGCTGCTCTGCGTTCATCCATAGACCTCATAAACGATGTAATATGAAAGAAATGAATAGCTCATAAATTTCTCTAAAAACGCAAACTCACTTCCTCAGAGCCAGTTGTTCTACGCTACAATCATTACGAGAACCGTTATATTTCAATACTTCGTCAGGCTGGCACTGCTCAATAATTTGCGTTACAATCAAATTCAGTGTTTCGGTTTCCTGTCTAGATCGCTTCTTATCAGCAAGGAGTCTTAATTTCGTAAGCAACAGTGGTAAGTGGGTAGGATACTTGCTAATGAGCTCAGTATAGAGGCGATCGACAGCAAGTGGATCCTTGAGTTTCGTTAGCCACGAGATTTGCGTATCTCGAATACTTTCTGTAGTTGCGTTCATGAATTACCGAAACAATGGAGGGTAAGTAATCTAGCTTCATAAGTAAATGAATATAAGCATTGCAACTGAAGCAATTACCCTCCATTTCCTGTTCTTGGCCAGAAAAATCGGCTTTCTTTTCTTTGAATGTCACCATCGACAAGGCCTTGCTAGGCCGAGTACTGTATTCAGTAAACAGATATGTCACAGCTGTCTTGTCCGCCTTTAAATTATAATTCTATTTAAAAGGATTTCCCTTCGGAAAGTTAGATGGGAACGAAAAGTTTTGCGTCCAACTTGATTAATCACTGCGAATAACCGTCATTAATTCAATTAGTGAATAACGTGATAAACGATGACAAGTTAGTCAAATATAACTAACCATTCTAAGATCGTTATCTGCAACCATGACCAAGTTCCCGGTTAAAAATGATCCTCCGGTAACCGAAATTGTTTTTGGCACTTTATCGTCAGGAAGACCACCAGCATATAATGTAACTTGCTGGCCAGCATTCAGAGTTTTGTTTGCCCATTTAAATGCATCTTCTCCTGCATTAGGGGAAGAAGTAATATCGAGAGTCAATGCAGGAGTGACGTGTAGTCTCACATGCAGTGGCGTATCAGCTAGTAACTCCAGCTGATCAGTGTTAGGATGACGAACTTGCACTTGGGCGGTATATTCACCTTTCTCCACTTTGTACGTGTACCTTTCTGGAAAACTGCTCGAAGCACCAATAAATTCTTTAGACGCCGAAAACAACTGGAAGAGTATGCAGTCATACGGCGACTCATATAAATAAGACGTCACGCTAGGCAAGTCGAGACGAATTTCAGCAGATTTGTTGACTAAATGATTTTATATAAAGAACTTTAACGCCAGGAACATAACCAAGATCATGAACATATTGTAACTAAACTATTTATTTTGTAGGTAAGCAGAATACGATGCACTTGTTTTCCATCCGTTAACAAATCGCGCGGACCTAGTGGCCCAATTTTAGCCGAAACAGGTTTGAAAGGCACATGAAGGGTGTTTAACGAGATCACTGGCTTGATTTCGA
This sequence comes from Angiostrongylus vasorum, assembly GCA_018806985.1. Taxonomy (NCBI): domain Eukaryota; kingdom Metazoa; phylum Nematoda; class Chromadorea; order Rhabditida; family Metastrongylidae; genus Angiostrongylus; species Angiostrongylus vasorum. The sequence continues at coordinate 684,599 of JADANN010000315.1, forward strand.
TAGGTCGAATAGGAGCGGCTTCAGCACGAAATGGAACATAGGGTGCGCCGTGAATCTATATAGGTAAATGTAGATGCTCCACAACTGACTTAAAATCACCTAGTATGTGAAGAAGCGAATTGATATCACGTTCATTAGGAATGCTACCAGATTTATGACACTCGGTCTATCTATTCCATGAAAACGGCATTTCAGCGATATAGGAGTTCCCTGTTGCCCACGCGTCCAACTCCGTGCGATGCACACTTCAAGCGTTCGATTTGCTATTACAGGAATTACAGTGGTCCATTCGAAACAATTAGAAGACAGATTCTAAACTTTAAACAAGTGCCACGATAAGTATAACAATGTAACACTCAGTAGAATCTAGACCGCTATACCTTTAAGGTCTCAGTGTTGCGAAAACACTTTTCATTAACAAGCTGGACGCAGTGCAGCGTGAAACGATCCGCCGACTGCCGTTGGAGATTTTCTATTCTGATCTCTCAAAAAAATTTCTGGATAGCTTTTTGATGAAATTTAAAAAGAAACAAGCAAAATCCATACCACATATGTTGGCACTATGAGGAACAACTAAAAAGTGACGAATCGGAATGCCAGACTCGGCTACTAGTGAACGTGTATACGAGAAATCATCTTGATGCGTAACCACTTCGGGCTTTATGATCGTGATTGGAACCCGGAACAGAGGGCCCATTTCAGGGTGATCGGCAGATAAACCAGTCACCTGAATTGTAAACTGGAAGCATTTCTTTTTATAAGGTGTTGATCCACCAGACAGCAAAATATACGGTTACTTCTTTTCAACAAATTTTGTCTTAAAACAAGGAAGAGGAAACTAATATCAAAATAAATGACGACGGAAGGTAAAGCCAGTAGTTTTCTCACATTTTTGGCAGAGTAGTCTTCACAGGCAAGAAATTTCTTCTTATTCCTCGACTGGTTTAACACATTGGTGAAGACTAGAAATTTTATGGAATGCCCACTATGACACGCCTAATATGCTTTATTGTATCTTCGACAATTAACTTAGTAGTTTTATTGACGATCTTCCCAACGGTTTACCGTCTCATCGTGGCTGGGAGGTGTTCCTGGCTGTCGGGCTGTGATGTACAGCGGCAAAATTCATCCCTCCAGCACAAAAAGAAGAGCCTTCCACGCTGAGGAGTCCGGCGTTTCCATCAGGAAGCCCAGAAGGGTAGACAATACCAGGACCAACCACCGTCCTGATATCAAACTATTCGAATGGTGGCAAATCTCCTCTAATCCACAAGGGAGGCGACTACCTGTGGTGATGACGACCTGGAGCAGACTTTGGCCAGCCTAACCTCAGGACTCTAGGGAACTACAATGGCTAAACCAGCAAAACTCCGAAACAACGGAAAATTTGTTGGGGTCCGCAGAACCAAAGAAAACGGGCCATCGAAGTATCCAAGTAAGTAAGCTAATGACGATTTGAGAACTTGATAGACTTATAGAAGAGAATTTGCTTCATCGCTCCAATTGCAGAAACAATTTTTCCAAACTTCTTTTTTACTTGATACTTGATACTTGAACGGCCCGTCCTCACTGGTTGTGCGAGCCCTAGCATACTCACCATTTTTCGGAGATTTGCTGGCTAACCACTGTGGTTCCCTGGAATCCCGAGGTCAGCCTGGCCAAAGTCTGCACCAGGTCTTCAACATCACATGCAGTTGCAGCCCTTGTGCATCAGAGGGAAATTTGCCACCATGCGACTTTGATACCAGGGCGGTGGTGGATTCTGGTATTGGTTTACTCTTTGCTAGGCTTCCTGATGGAAACGCAGGGCTCGTTCTCAGCTTGGGAGACCCTGCAGGAATGACGAATTTCCCCCGCTGTACATCGCAGTCCGACACCCAGGAACACCTTCCAGCCACGATGACCGCTAAACCACTGGGAGGTTAATTCTTGAAATTCTTTAACTTGTAAACTTGTTGAAACATAAATTCTTAGGAAACAAAAGCGGAATTTAAATTTTTTAAACGTAAGCGTGGAATTGAAACCATCTACGAAACAACGTGGGGTATTATCGTATTTGCTGCGCGAAATTCCCCTTTCTAAACCAAACCGCTGTACGATATACATGCTTCGTCAAAAAACGGGGAAAAACTGTTGACGGTCACCAAAAAGAGGAATTTTGTAATTGAAGAGTACGAAAAGTGACGCCTTGTCGGCAATGCAGAACCAAACGATTCTTATTTCAGTAACTTTCATTATAAGCGAAGGCATGATTGTTAAGTCGAAAGTGGGAAGTATTTTTGGCACGCTTGAACCGTATATGGCTCATGCAGGCGCCAGTCTATTAAACTATAAGCCTGCTTTTTACACATTCAACAACTCTCGACACCAACTCCTATGCCTGAACAACACAGTCATAACTATGAAAATTCGATTCGTCCAAAATTTCGAAAGAATGAACAAACCTCGTCATACAAACATTCCCCGGGAGAAACCATTGTGGGATCCACTTTTATAGTGAAACTCCTTTCCTCAGATGTAAGGAGGAACGTGTGAGGGAACTCTACCACATATGATGAACATTTGAGCACTATGTTCATGAAGAAATTGGATTTTAACTCATTATCCGAGAGTTCCTGGAATTTCGGCTCTATAGTCACCATGTATTCCTGAATATCTTGTGATTCTAATAGCTCTCGGATGTAAACACCCCGTCTGCTGATGTTGCCGTTCGAAACAAGGACACGAATGTCTGTTATGGTGCTCGGAGGCATCTGTTCTGCATACTTTCTTATATGTTCCAACGCATCAAGAATCTGTATAACGCCCTTCCCACATGAAAATGGCTTTTCGTTTGAGGGTATAAACGCGGTGCTTTCTAAGGCGTGACGAACGCGAAATGGTGTCCAGGGAGTCCCATCAGCGCGAATTTTGGAAAGCATACAAGCAATTGCTCCTGATGCGTTCGGAGCACTCATGCTTGTCCCATTCATCATTTGAGCATATTTACGGCAATAACGAGGTACGCCGGCAATGGCAGCTCCTGGAGCAGATAATGACACACCCAGCGACCCGTCGACACAGGGACCGCGCGCACTCCATGGATATAACGTTGAGCACACCGGGTTAAACACACCATAGAAAGTCTCCGCTTGATAAGCACAAATGCGGGCACCAATACCAAGTACTCCTGGAGTTGTGCCTCCTGGTGTGCTAACAGTGGACAGAGCTGGGCCACTGTTACCTACTGAGGCAACAAAAATCACGTTATGTTGTTCGACAAGCTTTTGCAGTTCTTCTATGACACGTCCCTTGGCAGGAAAATGACTTCCTTCTCCAAATGACATGTTCACAATATCAACTTTCATTGCTGCACAAATACTGAATGCCCTTATTAAAGCAGTACCGGTTTCCATTGAGTCAATACGATTGTCACCAATCATTAGGGACACAATCCTCGCTCCAGGCGCGAGACCATTTAGTTTTGGTTGTCCAGGAAAGTGAGCAGCCGCTATATTTGCTACATGGGAACCATGGGCACTACTAGGTACACAGATTTCCAGTCGGTTACCAGAAGATTCAATACGAAACGTATAACACAGCTCGTCACGATCACTAAGCTTGCTATATTGACCAGTGTGTCGAAATTCACCCATTGGATTACAAAGAGACAATCGACCACGAAATGATGTGTCAATACAGGCTTTCCACTGATGACCGTCGTGCCATACGATACAATCGGCAACAGGTCCCTTATCCTCCAGTTTATCCACTGATTTCAAAAACTCTACTTGGCATGCCAAGTTTTCGCGTTCATGTTTGTCTTTAAGGTTATCACTAAATCCTCCGACACATTCTTCGTGCTTCACGAGCTGCCGAAGCGCATCTGCTTTTGCCATCTGATGCGACGAATCCCACATTTCTTTTTTCCAATCTTCCTTGACTACATTACGGAGAGTTTTAGGATACAGCTCATAGATAGGTTTAATTCCAAGATGCCATTTTCCTGTGGGATTCTCCCAATTTTCTGGTACTTTTAGCTTTCGTCCAGTCAAACCAACAACAATGCCATTTACAGCTGATTTCACTACACTGGTTTCAACATCTCCAGCTCCAGAACAGTCGATACAGTCGACAATCTTGCGTGCTCCCGTCGTTGTTTTCTACAAAGAATAATTCATCATAGTCCTGATAGCTTTCTCCAACACTTTCCAACAACAGAACTTTCTTCTCTAATACTTGCTTGTGTTTCTACATACTCACATACTTTGACTGATGGTCCTTCCTCACTGGTTGTGCGGGCCCCCAGCATAATTTTCATTTTCTTGGAGTTTCAGTGATTTAGCCATTGTGGTTCCGAGAAACCGCGAGGTCAGCCGGGCCAAAGTCTGCCTCAGGTCGTCACCACCAAAGGCTGTCGCCGCCTTTGTGGAACATTGCCACCATGCGACTAGCTTGGTACCAGGATGGTGATGGATCCTGGTATTGGTTTACTCTTAGCTAGGCTTCTTGATGGAAACGCAGGGGCTCCTTATCAGCTTTGGAGACCCCTGCCGGGGGGACGAATCCCCTCAACGTTTATCGCAGTTCGACATCCAGGAATACCTTTACGTTTCTACACACATAACAAAACGCAATCTAACGCCATCGTACGTGTTTGTGTACTTTGTCATGTTGAAACTTCAATCTAATAGAACAAATATCCAAGAAATTTGGCAATGGAATATAAGAATTTATCCACAATGAGTTACTTCAGTACCTCTATGAAATACTGGATTCATTAACACAACAAAGCCTAAGCCATCTAACTTTAAAGAAAAAACCCTCTTATTTATACTCAGGAATATGACGTGATATGCCTGTTGTTTGAGACGAATAAGTGTTTATTACCAACTTGTTCTTTCTTAACTGTTTAAGCCAATCAATAATCTGCACAATGAGATCGTCCTCTTTTCGCAAAGCAACCGAAATGAACGATGCCTGCGCAGATATGGACAGTCAAATACCCCCCTCTTAAGCTGACTTAAGCTGAACGTTATCATTTTCTTTCAAAACATCTAAATAAAGGTTAAATAGAAAGAAGCAGAAGAAGGGTAGAAGTAAGAGAAGCGAATCAGACCTGTAAGCTCGGCAGTGACGGGTCGACTCCGGTATCCAGAATAGCTATGAGGACGTTTCTACCATCAGCACACTCTCCATACTTTTCTAGCAAATCCGGCTTAAAATGAAGCAGTACTAGGCTAACCAAACTGTCTCGGCCACAGCAAGAAAAAAAAATGCCTAGATAAGTTTCACAAATCGAAAAACTGATGTGAACACCTGTTGGCTCTCTGCTTTGGAAATCATAACCTCTGACGGAAACTCGGACGGACATTGTTCGGTCGGTTCATCATCCATTTCAGCACAATGATAAAGTTACTTGCCTACAAAGATTAATCTTGCTACAACCTTTTATATTAAATAGAAGCAATGATAAAGGCAGGTAACAATAAGTGAGAAATCCTGTCACTCTCTTTTTCGACCATCTTTACCAAGCCTCATTTCAGCTGAGAAACCAAAACACACTAAATACAGCAACGACAACCTACTTGTGAACTGTAGATTTATGAAGTAAAAGGAAGAAATGGGAAAAAAAACAGGAAAAAAGAAGGATTTGGTAGATGGTCCTGATAGCAGATTCCATTATCAATCTAGCCAACTTGTGAGTAAAGAATCAGTTAACGAAACAGGAGCTCTGTTCGAGGTAATTGGTATGAACTGTGTGAATCTGAAGCATCATCATAACGTTTAAAAAAACAAAAGCAGAAAAAAATAATGGAGGGTCAGAAACGATTTCAAATTAATGATGTTTGTGAGACTCCTAGCGGGAACATGACAACTCGTACGAAATGCAGACATCGATGTGTGCTACCACGAAAACCCTGGGCGCCGAGTGTAATCACATTCGGATTTAATGTTGAGAGTTAAATACCGAAGAAGACGTGGAATCCGATGAAAGAAGATCGGCTCTTGAACAGGAGCTTAGTGAATTGGGAATACAACCTCAGAGCGTTGGATGGGGATTTGAGTACAGAAAAAAAGAAAGAATCGCCAGGATATCAACGGATCCAGAAAAGAACGGGAAAAAGAAGGGTGAAATACTAGATAAGCGTCTTACCTAACTTATACATCAAAGCGTCAATGTTATTGGAAAGCGATTCCGACGAACTTAATGGTTTGTGCGTTACATTACGGATAACTCTGATGGTAGCCAGCACGACGTTGGTAGCTTCTCTTCTTTACGACCTTCTTGAAGACCTGTGCAGTCTTGACGGTGTGATCACTGAGCGATATTTCCATCATCATCGTTTCACGCTGAAAACATGAAGAGAATGGATTGAAGTGATCGTACCGATCTCCCACAGTTGGCATGTCTAGGTACTAGAAAGTTGTCAATACGTAAATTCTCTTTGTAAAAGATGAAATAGGATACCCACTTTGTCAGTTTGCCTCAACGTATACATAGGTAATTTAAGCAAGCAGAACTTTGTGAGACTAATGGTTTACAGAAAAACAAAACGCGGATGCATCGATTCATTTAGCTCTGGTGTAATTTTTTATAAATATTTGATGAAATCGACGCTTGATAAAGGACGTTGCATTTTCCACAGTATTCCGGTTGGTAGAATTACTTGGAGCGACTACAGTCGAGCAGCACTGTTTATAATCAGTAACAATCAAGCACCTCCCAACGCTTTACCGCCTCATCGTGGTTGGCAGGTGTTCCTGGGTGTCATGCTGCGATGTACTGCGGCGAGATTCATCCCTCTGGCAGGCTTTCCCCAACCTGGGCAGACTTTGACAAGGCTGACCTCAGGGATTCCAGGGAACCACGATGGATTAACCAGAAAATCTCCGAAAAGTGGAGATTATGCTGGCACCCGCACAACCAGTGAGGACGGGCCGTTCAAGTATCAAGTAAGCAGCAATCAAGCACTACGTGATTATTGAAAGCCCATTTGATCACTTTATGAGTATTTTAAAATAAATAACATGACAGAATTCTACCAAAACTATCCTACTGGATATACACTGCCTGCGGAATTCCTAGTTGTTTAACAAAATATCCGAGCCTCAACAAAATTTGGCTAAGAGTTTATCGCCATGTCTGTTCCGAATACGTACTAGTTGCTTATTTAAGGTTTTTGAACCGAATCTCTGACATTGAAAGGTGAGACACAGCAAGATTTGCTTCTCTCGAATTACTTTAGAGTATCGTTAACATTAACAACTAAACAGCGCGTGTAGCACATTGGTCGGAGTCACCCTCTAATACACATGGGATGGATCCCCGGTCTCCATACCCACCAAGCCCTCCATTCGTCCTGGGTTGGCAAATTGGTACCAGACTTGTCTGGGAGGACAGCAGCACTGACTCGATACATCGATAGCCCACCGCAAGACATTGTAAAGGCTAGATATGTATTCAATCACCTCCAATGATACTTGGTGAAGTTGAATGCATGGCGGTATCAGATAGATCAACGTCTAGAGCTTTATCCTTTTTATCCTTTCGTTAACATGCAGATATATTGCAAAAAAATCGTGGACAAGGCGTCCTACTAGACCATTCTCGGGACCGTGTTTGCTCGTACAACACTCGTTGAGCTATTGTTCTGCCAATCTAATTGTGCATGATTGGCTAGAAAGGACTCGGAAACGATAGACGTGCATATTTTTGCGGTAGTTTGGGCACATCGGTTGTTAAAGACAAACAGTAGATTGTTCAGATGCCCGAGACTGACCCTCTCATGGCTATGTACTGTGCAACTCTTCTTCCTCTTCTTCGACAAGGTAGTGTTTCGTGTTTCAGATGAGAGCACCATTCTGGGATGATATATCTATTCTCCTAAGTCGTATAACAGGTGAAAATACCAATATTGAAAGAAACCGACTGTGGCGGCTGACGTAAGTGAACCTTTTCATTGCATTTTCAGACGCACTGCATGTTTCGTCATGCTGCCAGACAGCAATGGTTTTCTTTCAACGATAGACAGAATCCCTTGGCTTTCGTGTGTGTTCTTCTCAATCTTTGCGACTTCGACCAGCGTTGCCGCTCTTCTTTTTCCTAATACAGTGTCCTATTTATTTTCTCAAAAGCTTTGTAAGTCCCGACGACTGTTGATTGCTGCTTGCAACCCCCTTAACGAAAAGTTGGCTTATAAGCTGGAGAGTTCCGGGAAACATGCGTATCTGTGTGATTTAATACCCTTGCATTCTAACACTGACGTCAAGGATTAGGTACTCGTATCTCCTCATTCATGCTATTGATAAAGATAATCTTCTCAACGAAAGCTGGAGCAGCGAGCCAACTTCGATTCAAAATGGCATGGAAATCTTTTATTCCTGGGTCTTTTTTCTCTTTTTCTGAGAAAACAAAACTTTGATAATGGAAATTTGGGCACGGTACTTTACAAATTCTCTGCAGAACAACAGCATCGCCTAAGGAAAGCCTGTTTACGGTGACATAGTGAACATCGTTACGATACTCTTGAAACCCCGAGGACTTAATTTTAACCTTTTTGCCTACTGCCTACTCTTTTTGATGGCAGGGTATATTGCGAAATATAACTTCAACGAAGCTGAGATATTTGCAAAACTCTGGACCGCAGGTGCCTATGGTGAGGGAACGAACGCGCTATTGTCCTTTCCGGGGAGTAACGCGTTCACCACCACACTATGCGGGTCCTTCGTTTCGCCTGTCATGAAACTTGGTTCAATGCCGATTTGGGCTCCCCAGATCAATCCCGTTGACGGGTGATTGCTGATGGCAAAAGATCGATAAAACTAGCTGAGAGACAGGCGAAACGAAGGACCCGCATGGTGTGGTGGTGAACGCGTTACTCCCCGGAAAGGACAATAGCGCGTTCGTTCCCCACCATAGGCACCTGCGGTCCAGAGTCTTGCAAATATCTCAGCTTCGTTGAAGTTATACTCCGAGGACGTACTTCAAAATGCATAAAGTAACGCTGAATTCAGGTACTCGTTTAACTTTTTTGCTCCATTCAAACCTCTGTAACTCAATGTGCAGTTCTTCAAAGACTTTCATAGCGTTGTCAAGGCTACTAAATAGTCCATGACCTCCATGAGATTTTCGAAGTTATTGTCTTCTCTGCAGCTTTTCTTGGATATCCTTGCGTCATAGTGGTACCATTATGTTATACATGCAACGAAGGCTATTAAACCTGGTATAATATGCCCACGTATTTTCAGAGTGGAAATGTTCAATTCCGGATTGTAAAAGGTAGATATTCATTTTCAAAGAGTCCACCGACTTTGACAGCTCGGTCACTCTCTTGTTTTGGAGAACTGTTATTTATACAGTACCATAAAAAGTGTGTACCAAACTGTCTTATTATGTCTCATTCAGTTTCGATGACGTTGTGAGCAGCTTTTTTTTAGCTTTCATCGTCGCATTCTCAATTGGAGCTTGAGATACTTCATTGAATACGTTGTAATGCAAATTATCACCCTGGTGTTTCAGGGTCTCAGTGTTCTAGAATGGCTATGAGATTTTTTGTATTTCTCTGAGTTCTTTCAACATAACACCTTCTAATAGCTATCTTTTTTGTGAACTAGGAAATAAGACCATTTATTTTTCGTTTTCGACAGAAGGTCCCCAAAGCTAAGTCTCAGTGAGTTCGGTGTGCCTGAGCGTAACTTGTCGACTTTTTCGCAGTGTAGTCGACGAGCTTTTTTCAGAAAGCTCTGAACTCCTTATCAAGTACTTGAAAATCTGCTGGCCGTAGGATTTTTTATTTTCAGGAAACAATCCGTGTATACGAAAGCAAAACTCTACACGCCCAAAAAATGAAGATGTCTTCGTAAACACAGATGATATATGTCAAAACAAGAAGTCCGCCCAATGAATCCCTTCTACCTTCGTCCCAGAGCAAGTACACTTGCCATTTTCGTTACCCTCGATTTGCGTTTAATTCCAAAAGTGATGTGGCTTTATTGCGTAAAACGATAGGTGTTTTTGGTATTGTCGTTGCAAATTTAGGTTTTTATAACCCATAAACTACATGTTCACTTCAACAATTCTCTGACAGAAATGAAATATCAAAGGAGTAAAACTCCATAACAAAGAAGATTAAAGCGTTCGACATTGGTTAACCCAGATGCATCGGACTCCATTCATAGCACCACAGAGATATGAGATCGAACCAATGAGCATTGCGCTTCACGCCACTCCTTAGCATATATTGTGGAATAAACGCAAAATTCCATAGACGTCAAAAATTCCTCATCTTTTGAATAGAACCGTATAGATAGCATAGCCTTTACACTATTCCCTTATGTTTTGGCGAAAGGCGCGTTTGGCGCAGTGGTCGGAGGCACCCTGCAACACACGTATCGATCCCAGCTCCCATGGCCCATCAACCCTTCCAATCCTGCGGGGTCGGCAGATTGGTGCCAGACTTGTCTAGGGAGGATAGCAGCACTGGGTTGATACATTGGTGGGCCACGGCGAGTCAATGTAAAGGCCAGATATGTATCCAATCACCTCGAAACGATGCTTAATGAAGTCGAATGCATGGTGCATCCCTCAGAGATTGATCAAGGCCGAGAGTTTTATCCTTTTTGTTTATGTTTTGGCGAAAAGAATTACTACAATTGATTTTACTTCGCATATGTCTCCTCTAGAGGTATGCGAAGGAATAAGGTTGCCTTTATAAGCTTATTTACCTTTCTTGAAGTAGTTCCAAGGGAGATCACTCAGCGGGATAGGGTAGCGCAGTGGTTAGTGACGTAGTCCATCAGTAAGCAAAGCGCTTGTTGAAAGCCTCAATATAATGGTCTGCTCCAATCCACGTGGGAACGCCTCAGCTCAGCTAACTCTAAGATTACAGGAACATTCGACTCGATAAGCATTCTATGACATTCGTGATGAAGACGAAATCCTCAAGCAGCAGCCAAAACAATACGCGAAGTATTCTGAAGACCGCTGTGGACGATAACAGCGAGAAAAAGAATCGAATAAAAAAAAGAGCTGGTGGTTCCGCACGGTAGATATGACGTTGTGTTATGTAGAAACAAGAGAGATCATCACTCAAAAGCGGCAGAGAAATTTGGTAGAAACAATAGAAACCCTTATAAGTTAAGAAAATTATGACTCACCTTGATGGCCAGGCGTAGAGTCGAAAATGCTACATGGTGATTCCTTTCTTAATCGACAGAAGGTGAGATCATGTGTTGTGTGAATCGATAGACGGGGCAAAAAATAATTTATTATGTTGAAACATTCTTCATTTCGTCCACTTTTTGCCTCCTATTGATTGTCCAAAATGCTTTGGAGGTCTTACTTGTCACGAAATCAGTTTCTCGCACCAAATTTTTCATTAAGTCCATTTGTCCATTGACACCTGGTTTAAGCCGTTCTTTGGACCTAAGAAAACCATCTCATTAGGCATGTGTGTTTTCGAGTTTGTCTCAATTCTTTGTGCTCCAGTGCGTTCGTTGCTCATTGGGACGGACGTGTTACTCCGTAAGTCCGAAGTATCCAGCTTGAAGTACAGCTATTTCCCATGAGCGACAAAAACGTCCATCCATCTTTCACTAGATGATGTCCGATGAGGATAGATACAAGGAATTTTTTTAGGTCCAGTCCACTACCCTTTTCGTCTGTTTTCAACAAAGTTCGCTATTAGAGCATGTTTCTTCTTAGATGTGCTCGAGATGTGTATTTCGTAAGAGTGTGAAGACGAGATAAGAAGAGAATAATCGAAGAACTGAGCTAAAAATTCATATTTTTCGTTATACACTCTGATTGCTTCTCGAAAAAAAAGCAGAAACTCTCCACAAGATTGAAGTGAGGGCACCTACTTCTCGGCAGCATAGCACATTGCCACATGAATTCCCATGGTTTTTTTCGCAACATTCTCTTTTTTCTTTATCCAATACTGTATCTTTTTCTAGTAGCAGTTAATGATTTTGTTGTCGAAATGAGAGTTCGCTAAAACTTTTTACCAATAAATCGCTGTTTCCAAACCACCATAAAAAATTAAGCTCTCGGCGTTGATCAATCACTGAGGTATGCGCCATGCTTTCTAATTCACTAAGCACCGTTGAAGGTGATTGAATACATATCAGGCCTTTACATTGACTCGTGGTGACCTATCGATGTATCGAGCCAGTGCTCCTATCCTCCCAGACAAATCTGATACCAACTTGCCGACCTTGGAGGGATGGAAGGCTTGGTGGGCCATGGACGCGGGGATCGATTCCACGTGTGTGTTGCAGGCCCCCTCCGACCACTGCGCCACACGCGCCCTTTCAGACAATCCCTTCCAGACCTCCATATCAATAGATTTTTTGTCTTCCAATAATAAACAACGACATTTTATCACCTCTTTACACCACATTTTCTCTGGAGACGGTATGAAGCCGAGAGAAGAGTGCTCTTACTCTTGCCATTCACTTTCGGGGAAAGCCAGCAGGAATTTCCATACGGGACAGGTATATTTCATGCTGGCTTTAAGTTGACAGATGGAATGACAGTTATGATTAGTTATAAGGCGTCGCATTATCGTATGCTAGTTTTTCTATTGATCTTTCATTCATTAATTATAAAGGAATGTTATCACACTGATTATGAAGAAAAAACATTTGGTTCGTTTCCTCCAAACTGAAAGATGGCAGTCGTCACGTTAGCTTAACTCGGAGTTGTGTCACTCTTCTTATTTTTTCAATGCAATTGGCGTTCAAGAGATGAAGCCAGTGAGTTTTCCATGCAGAATAATGTTGGAGCTTAGTGAGTACGTTCAGTGGAAATGAACCTGGGCATATCTTCACTGTTATTCTACTCTCCGTTTCTCTCTTTTATCCTCCAAAGTTTCATAATGAGTTGAGTTCATCGAGGGACAAAAAAATTCCTCTGAATGATGAGTTTGTGAACAGGAGCAGTTTATCACCGAGGTTTACCTCGTTTTCATAATGACAATACAAGAGGAGAGTAGGAATAAAAGAGAATGATCATACATGAGAATCCCAGACCTGCCTTAGCAATCCATTCCTTAATAACACCTTACAGAACGTGTCATTACCCTCCAGTAATTGGTAACAGCACCAATGATAGAAGTAGTTAGAGCTCACCAGAAACAATGTTCTGTTGAATGGTTTTGTTGTTTGAGGAAGATTCTTTTTTCCTTTTTTCCTTTGGAAAACGTCCATGTACATGTAGACTCTTCTTGCTCTCCCCTATTTGAATAACCTCGTCTTATTCAATATTTTGTTCCCTCTTTCCATTTTAGTTCGCTTATACTGTTGTACTCTCGCTCGTCGCTCATCAAGACAGTTATTTCACTGTTTAATTGTGACTGATGTAGAGCTTTCTCCTACCATTATCTTCCAAGTTGATAAGGAGTGCAGCATTTCAAACTGAACGCCAGTAAGGACTGAACCCATACCCTGGCAGACACCACCGAGCTATATGTGACTATATTTTCGCAAAATCCAGCAAGAAAAACATTATTCAAAGGTGATTCCTTTTTATATTCCGTTGTGCATATCCAAATAGGATGGAGACGGTACAGGCACAGACGTATTTCGAACAAAATTACAGTAGTATAAGGTTTTCTAAGGGCGCGTGTGGCGCAGTGGTCCGAGGCGCCCTGCAACACATACGTGGAATCGATCCCCGCGCCCATCGCCCACCAAGCCTTCCATCCCTCCGGGGGTAGGCAAATTGGTTCCAGACTTATCTGGGAGGATAGTAACACTGGCTCGATACATCTGTAGGCTACCGTGAGCCATTGTAAAGGCCAGATATGCATTCAATCACCTCAAAACGATAGCTTAATGAAGTCGAATGCATGGCGCATCCCTCATAGATTGATCAACGCCGAGAGCTTTATCCTTTTTTATAAGGTTTTTTAAAAATCTTTTCCCAAGCATTCTGCGAAAAAAGTCGATACACAATCGACTCCTCTTCTCTTTTATGGTGAATTGATTTATTGCTTCCTAATGAAAACGTCTAGCTACCTGTTCAATTGCAGATTGCAGGCAAACTAACAGTCTACTCGAGATTACACCAATCGCTTATCTAGCCACTGGTTAACCATACTCTAAAAGAAGGCCATCTTGTCAGCGCTCGTCGACTAGGGGATAGATCATTTCTTCCTCAAAGTCCTGCCAATTGTTACACAGGTACATCGCAAACATTGCTCTTAATCGATTTCTACACCACCGGAGATCTATTCAACATAGTTTTCGACTCATTTGACAAGCAACTCTTTGTATTTCGAAATGGTCTTCAACACGCCACTGGCGTAATAACAAGCATTGACATGTTCCTTGATGAAAATGTATGTGATTCATGCAATTCCATTTCCACTAAAGTGTCAAGGTGTTTTCCTGAGAAGTGGAAAATCATGGGAAATTCTGAAAGTAGCTCGAAATGGATGAAGAACGATTCTGGCCCAGCCATTACTGCATTACATTGTCGATTGGAACTTCCAGTACAGAAATGGATCGGCATTGCTCTCAATTCAAAAAATATGTCATCTGTCTTTCTCGATTAGAGCTACGTTTGACTTTCAAATATTTTAACATATATGTACGCACGCTTGCCAAACTCCTGCGGAATCACTTCGACTAGCATTCAACAACATTCATAAGAAATATCATTGTAAACCAACTTTCATCCACCCTCGGTGTAAATAATCAATGTTTCTTTCTTCATTAATAAGCTAACACGAGGTTGTTACGAAATATTTATTAGCCTATTGTTCCGACATCTTGAAATCATTTAAACAGCCTACATTGATCATTTTATACTTAAGCTAAATATATTAGTTCCTTATGTGCAAGCTTATCTAATACCGACTGCTGCAGAATGGATTATCCATTGAAAAAATATTCCATTGAAAAATAGATTATTATTGATGAATTGTCGTTTTCGGCAGCAACTGTCCTTTATAACACAGCCCTGTCGGGTTAGTGCGCCTCATTCGAGTTTTCCTCATTCCTCATGCACCACTGAAGAAGATCCAACTCAATATGACGACGAAGGAACCACATCGAGAAGACGAACGACTGTGGACAATCGAGTCAGATCATCGGCTCTGATGAAGAAGAAGACGTTAGCCGAATAAATATTTGGTAACAATCTTGCGTTAGATTTCCAATTAAACATAGTACATTCATAAGAAAGACAAAATCCCTTAGTTGAAGTCGAAACACTACGCAAATTTTTTATTTTATTATTTTGACTTCAACGCAGCTGAGATAGAACTTCAACGAAGCTGAGATATTTGCAAAAAATCTGGGACCGCAGGTGCCTATGGTGGGGAACGAACGCGCTATTGTCCTTTCCGGGGAGTAACGCGTTCACCACCACACCATGCGGGTCCTTCGTTTCGCCTGTCTCTCAGCTAGTTCTATCGATCTTTTTGCCATCAGCAATCACCCGTCAACGGGATTGATCTGGGGAGCCCAAATCGGCATTGAACCAAGTTTCATGACAGGCGAAACGAAGGGACCCTGCATGGTGTGGTGGTGAACGCGTTACTCCCCGGAAAGGACAATAACACGTTCGTTCCCCACCATAGGCACCTGCAGTCCAGAGTTTTGCAAATATCTCAGCTTCGTTGAAGTTATATTTCGCAATATACCCTGCCATCAAAAAGAGTAGGCAGTAAGTAAAAAGGTTAAAATCTACTATTTTATTTTATGTGTCCTGTCTTCACGTCTACTGTGCGGATCCCAACACTTCTCACACCAATTCGTTTCCTCGCATCCATCGTCCACGAAGGTCTTCCTAGTTTTTACGTGTAGCTTCGGTTGCTGCTTGAGGATTTTCATTTCATCTTGAATGTCATAGAATGCTGGGTCGAGCAATTATCCCTGGAGTCTCTGAGATAGCCGGGCAGGAGTGTTCCCAGTTGGATTGCAGGGAGTGATTTTTTTCCCAGAGAAGTACGGTAACAATTTCCCGACCCCGGAGGGGATGAGTGGCTCGGTTGGCCAAGAGCGGTATGTAACTAGCACCATGCTCGTTATTACGAACACCACTACCACTGTGCTATCCGTTTCCTATGCAAATTGGAAAGCTTCAATAAGTGACGGTTGGAACGAAGTTCTCGAGCCTGATTCTTTGTGAAGATGGAGCATTGAAGTAACAAATATCCAAGTATACATGATGCCTTTATCACTACAATAAGAAGAACTAACGTAGGAAATCTACATCAACAGCAAGTACTCCAACTACTCATAGCAAGTGCAAATATGGCTTGCAAAATTAATAATAATAGAAAAGCGAACCAATGCCGTATCGCTTACAAATACTAGATGCAAAGAAACAAAGACGTGCAGCAAAATTCAAATAAAATGTTCGTTATGTCGTTACCTTTTTCGTTCCTCTATGAACAACTAGAAACCTATCGAGAAACTCCTTTCTACTGCTTAAGAAAAGAGACGAATATATTGCGCTTGTATCTGAATAGCATTTCATAGCTCTACTCACCGAAGAGCTTTCAAAGATCGGTATAAATCCTGAGGAAGTTGTTTTCACAAAAGACCCCGAAAAAACAGCTACAACATAAAAATAAGCACAAATAGACAGAGTAGTGATGGAGAAAAACCTATCAACACGTACTTTTTAAAGTAACAAAAGCAGCATAAGTGATCGCAATAAACAGTAAATGGCACTACAAAGTCATGTGGTTTCACCATCCACTGAACTGTTCAAGTTCCACGGGTTCAGCAGCAATCCACTGTTCTTCTTCCTCACCATAAACGTCAAAATTTCCAGTGTCGCCAGCGTGGTACAAAGTAGGAATGATAGGAGGCTGAATAAAGAATAATGACTTGCATAGCGAATACAATTACCCTTCCATGAGATTCTTGAGTTAAGAAATCACGACGGCATGATATTGTAATCCACGAACGAAGAAAAGAGCACAAACTTCAATTTTGAGTCGACGAATACCATTCCAGTCAATTTCCTGAAACCATTTATGATGCAGTATATCATTGACACCGTTGATCGTGCATCCGATTCTCTCTGAGATGTCGACTGTGAGCAGTTTTCTCACAAGATCTCTAAACATGTACATAGTTGTTAGTGGCAGCAACATAAATCTACATTAGATTGAAAAAAGTAGCAAGGCACACGACGACCTGAAGTGCTTTACTAATCAGGTTCTTTCCAACACTTTTGGAACAGCGCGCGGTCTCTCTGATCATTTAAAGTCTCAAGTAACCGATGGCAGTAATCATACTTATTAGTGGACCTCTCAACGGTTTACCGCCTCATCGTGGCTGGGAGGTGTTCCTGGGTGTCGCACTGCGATCTACAGCGGAGGGATTCGTCATTCCTGCAGGGTCTCCCAAGCTGAGAAGTCCGGCGTTTCCATCAGAAAGCCTAGCTAAGAGTAAACCAATACCAGGATCCACCACCGTCCTGGTATCAAAGTCGCATGGTGGCGAATCTCCCTCTGATCCACAAGGACTGCGACTGCCCGTGGTGGTGAAGACCTGGTGCAGACTTTGGCCAGGCTGACCTTGGGATTCCAGGGAACCACAATGGCTTAACCAGCAAATCTCCGAAAAATGGTGATTATGCTAGGGCTCGCACAACCAGTGAGGACGGGCCGTTCAAGTATTAAGTAAGCTGGACTGTCTGTAGAAGAATAAAACAGAAATCGCCTTTATTGCCACAAATGGATCAGTTGGGTGCAAAAGCAATTGCGGTTTTGAATTATGAATTTTAGATCACTATAACCATGCTGAAAGACACGTCCCGCTTGGAAAAAATGCTATTTAGTTAGTGATAGTATTATGTCGGAGGACTATGGTGGATAAGGCAGATGTTAGCTTAAGTCGTCTAACTTTTTTTGTTAGATGTGTAATGTGTTGTCAAGCGATATCGTAGAAGAGGTTTGCATCTTTTCTGTTCCATCAATTTTGTGACACTACTTTACTTGAGTGACCATAGACTTACTGTCCAACACTTCTTTCAAGCAACTGGTTTTTTTTGCATCTCTCTTTTAGCACGACCTTCGGATTTACATTCTTGGTGACTGTCCTTGAATGGTACTCAAGCTGACTCTCACGTAACTTCTGAGATAGCCCTACTAGAGTTCTTAGATCCTCACCACAGGCTGTTAATAGTCTCTTGTGGAACAAAGGGAGCCCTTGATAGGCGAGTCTTGTCGCAACATCCGCCTCAGAGTAATGGGAGATTTGGTTGGTCTGTGATTGGTCTTGAATGTATTACGGAACAGTATTTTCAAGCACTACTTCTAGCCTTTCTTTTGTGCAAAATCAGCTTTGGAAAACGCTTAGGAGTTTCATCTCGGTCTGAACGGTGAACTAAACGTCACCTGTTGTCGTAAAGTAACAAATTTTTTGTTGTGTCACAATCCGACCGCGAAATCGGTCATTTTTGTTGTGTATAAAAAGACATATCGGACTTATAAAAAGATAAAAGCACAAAGCTCTCGGCGTTGATCAATCCCGAGTGATGAGCCGTACATTCGACTTCATTAAGCATCGTTTGAAGGTGGTTGGATGCATTTCTGGCTTTTACAATGACTCGCGGTGACCTACCGATGTATCGAGCCAGTGCTGCTATGCTCCTAGGCAAGTTTGGCACCAATTAACCTAACCCAGAGGGGATTGAAGGCTTGGTGGGCCTCGGGCGCGAGAGTCGATCCCGTCCGTGTGTAGCAGGGCACCTCTGACCACTGCGCTACACGCGCCCGTATAATATTATTGCATTATTAGCACTATATTATATTATATACTGGACCTCCAGACGAAAATCTCGCTGCCATTCTTTCTATTTATGCGAGACGTTTCGTTCCGCTCTAAGACCTTTCGAAAGCTTTTCAAATTGCGAACGATTGTTGATTCATGAAAACTGGTTTCCTCCTCAACAATCATTTTAACCCGCATAAAATCATTGTATGCTAAATACCAAAAAAGCATTATGCGGTAAATTTGTTGGTGAATAACAAACAACTTTAGGATGGGGTACAGCAGCAATGAAAATAATTCTTAAAAAGAAGTATAGTAAACCGTAATTTTTGAATTTCGCGGCGATAAAGTCCTCCACAATTTCTGCATCAACACAACACATAGTTAGGTAATATATAGAGCTGTCACTCATATTTTCATGCGGATAAGAAGAAAAATATAACTGACTTGGCTGCCGAGTTGAAATTACGAGGAAACTTCAGTTTATACTCCATTATGGACTCGTATACCTTAACTATGTTGTTACCACGAAATGGTGCATGACCGACCAACATCTCGTAAATCAGAATACCAAGTGCCCACCTGAAATGAAAGAATCATGATAAGGTAAAAAATTTTCTTTCCCTTTTTTTCACCACCTTATAGTAGGATTACCGATATTTTTTTAGAACTACGTAGATAACGCTCTGAAAGTTTCACCGCCTCATCGTGGTTGGCAGGGGTACCGGAGCACTGAACAGCGATGTACAATGAGTGGTTTAAAAGTCTACCGTTTCTATGCGGATGCTTGGCACAACACAGGAATTACCACCGTCCTAATTATCCGTAAGGAGACAAATCTTCTTCTGTTTCAGAAGAGCAGACGACTTTCTCAGGTGGTAAGGACCAGAGGAAGGCTTCGGCTAGGCCGACCTCAGGATTCCGAGGAACCACAGTGCATTAATCAGCAACACCCCAGAGTCAGCACCTCGCACACTGTTCGGTCCCATCTACGAGGTCGAGTGGTGAGGCAACCGGTGACAGGAGATCAAATCTCAGGTTGCACAGTACGTCAATGGAAGCGGACAATGCGAGCGCCATGGAGTCTGCTTCTTGGTCTGAACCGACAACGCCAGAACACTATCTTCAGACGCCGATCTCAACTCACCTCTTAAAGTCGCGAGTCGCACTAAATTCTATGTGTCCACCCGACAACAGACGAAGAGCAAGAAGGACAACGTACGCGAATTAGATGAAGGGACCCCTGTCACTGCTAAAGGGAATCTCCGCTACCAAATGTTGGAGGCATCGGTCTTGTCGCACACCCATTTATATACCTTCTAGTTAGCTTATAAGAAACCCTGTCACCGCCTTGGTCATTCTTCGTCTTCAACTTATGCGTCAGAAGAAAGTAAGTATTATCGACTGTTACTCACCAACTCGCACAGCTGATAAGAGCGAACTGGAAGCGTTCTATAGCCAGATGGAGAACGTAGTCATTTATGAAAAGTTTTTTTACAAATTGTTATTAAGGACTTCAGCACCAGATTAGGAGCTGCCAAAACGGATGCAGGATAGAGAGAATCGGAAAAGGAGATCGAAGCGAGAATCGAAATCGTTTTGTGGGTCTTCTGTCCAGAACACATTTCTTCAATGGGAAACTAATTCTCGAAAAGAGAGATGATAGCCGTTCGTCAACGGAGTCTCATAACGGGACGACTCATGCGGAGATCGATTATACTCTCATGAACAGAAAGTGGTGCCTCCTTGAAAGCTCAACGGTACATGGATTCTGCAGTGGATCTATTTATCGCCTTGTTTGTGCGAAGAACTCATTCAGCCATAGGCTGGAAAAGAACACCTGTCACCGTCCACAAAAAACGGAACAGTCGTATATGACGAGAATAATCTCAATAAATTCCTTTCCTCATATAACTGGCAAATAAAAAAAAAGACCAGACCGAGAACTACAAGCTGCTTGTCGAAGTAGTTTAAACCTGTGCCGAACTCATCTCTATTGCTCAAATATAAAGTTCTGATCGCATCTCCATTACCGCTATGGAGTTGGTCGAGAAAACACTGAGGCTTGATTTTAGCCTTTTTTGCCTACTGCCTACTCTTTTTGATGGCAGGGTATATTGCGAAATATAACTTCAACGAAGCTGAGATATTTGCAAAACCGTTGACGGGTGATTGCTGATGGCAAAAGATCGATAGAACTAGCTGAGAGACAGGCGAAACGAAGGACCCGCGTGGTGTGGTGGTGAACGCGTTACTCCCCGGAAAGGACAATAGCGCGTTCGTTCCCCACTGAGGCTTGATTCTACCGCAGCACACCTAAGGTGGCAGATAACAAAAGTCGGTTGTAGAAACTCTTTGCTCGTGCGGGAGCATAGAACTTTTACAGGAGGTCTTATATCGTAGGTAGAAGGAGATTTTGGAAAGAGCTCAAAAACGATCTAGTCTTAAGATGTTCCGTAGGGTTCTTCGCGTTTACATTGTTCCACTATTTGCCTCGTTCAACGAAAATGGAACTACTACTAATCCCAGTCATAATATGGAATTAGTAACGGAAAACTCCCACACCAAATTTTTTCCGTTTCATAGTCCCAGTCTTGGACCCCCAAAATCCCCGCTGGAGAAAAAACCGCCCGAGATTTTATACTGTAAAGTTAAGTTGCGATAGATGGCATGGTTAGAAAAACAACTCTAGAACCCGACAGTATTACAACTTAGTTTCCTCGCGCTGGATACGATAAATTAGACGTCCTTCAGCTAACCCATCCAAGAAGGGTGACTGAAAGCATTTTCTTAGCTATCATTCAATATGTTTGTTGAATGTGCTCAACAAGCTCTTCACGATGACGATCCTAATGCGTATATCGAATACTTTGGATGAGGCACAACCAGCCGAGCAAGCAGGAAAACGACAGGGATTCTGCTGCAATTCGCGGATTCGCGAAAGTCGCCATGATCGAAGCAGACCGTCACCATGGATGGGCGTTAGAGCGAGACAGAAGGAAATAGAAGCTGAGCTGGGACCCGAGCTACCAGTAGAAAAGTATCATCCGAGTATTCTTGTATGTATGCAGATATCGTCCACATTGCTTACGAAAAAATGTAACAGTAAAGTATTTATGAAGGGTGGTAAAAATGTCTCCTTTAAAAAGTTGCTAAAGAGCTTGTTATAAATTAATTTCTTCGAGCACTTCATTACCATAATTTGTTTACTAAAGTGCTTACCAATCAACAGATTGCGCGTGACCTTCGCGTGACAGAGATTCTGGCGCCAAATATGCTGGAGTACCACATAGAGTGTAGGTTCTGAACAAAGAAAAAAAATCAGTCAGACTACCACAGTGGTCGCTATGTTTCAGATGAAGAACATAGTTTGCTTTCCGATTTCCTCCAACTCTTCCACTTTGATATGCAATGAATAAAGGAATTTCTCATTAATATAATACTTTAATGGTAATTAGAAGGGTAAGGAGGATTTCAAAGATAAGCCTGTATTTTTCCTTTAGGGAAGCAAAATAGGTTGTCGATTTGATTGAAGTCGTTTAAGTGCTTATCACTTCAAATAGGATCTTGAAAAAAATTTACTAGTTCTGTTCTAACATAATAATTGTTGGGAATGGAAACGGAACACTAATGTTCGCATTGTGGTTAACACTCCATTAATTAATATTTCATATTCCATGCTAAATGATGTGATATTTTACATATTCACTACCATAAAAGGATAAAGATAAAGCTCTCGGCGTTGATCAATCCCTGCGGCATGCGCCATGCGTTCGACTTCATTAAGCATCGGTTGGAGGCGATTGGATGCATATCTGACCTTCACAATGACTCGCGGTGGCCTACTATTGTATCGAGCCAGTGGTGCTATCCTCCCAGACAAATCTGGCACCAATTTGCCGATCCCGGAGGGATGGAAGGCTTGGTGGGCCAAGGGCTCGGGGATCGATCCCACGTGTTCGTTGCAGGGCGCCTCTAACTACTGCGCCACACGCGTCCTATTCACCTCCATATAAGTCATATTATATGTAACTTATACATGGCAAAGCTTACTCTATCAAACTCTAGCAACTTCTACCCAGCATATCTCATTTCATAAAGAATCTTATCAGTTGAAATGACGACCACTATAATCTATACACATAAGCCATCAAAGCGAAATACTCTGAAAGAGGCACCTTACTTAACGACTTTTAGAACATTTCGAACATATTTTTCAGTGCTCTGAGAACTTCAATGCCAGTAGAATTCGAATTAAGATGACACTATACGAAAAAATATCTAAGTGCTCGAAGAAGCGCAGAAAAAAATCATTCTGTGAAAATTCTAATTTCTCAAGGGTTCTATTCTGCTTTCGAAAACTTCTTGGCAGTTGGAAGACCATCGCGCTCAGGAATATGCGTTCAATGATCGCAACATTTTCACAACGCTTCCTTACTTCTAATAAAATGACCTCAAGTCGATAAGATGTCTCTATAACATTTTCAGTTGTTTTCAACCAGAATATGTCTCAGGAGCTTTATAATTATAGGCGGGAAAGAAACCCAACAAAACGATGAAAACTGAGCAAACGATATAACTAATAATTAAGATGCATGTCATGTTTTACACTCACTTTTCTTACTGTACCTTCAGAACATCAGAGGATCGGAAATAGTAATGAATTTATCAATTACACTAACTTATAACGAATTGCTCGCCTGATGTTTGCGTTCTGATCACTAACTACCCCCAACCTAAGTGCTCTTGAGATGAATATATTACAGAAACAAATTTCGTCTTGTTGTGTCTGCTTTTTGTGCAGAAGAGATAATGGTGAATACAACATACATTTCTTTCTCCTAGACGACAAAGATGATAGCTTGAGTATTTTTTTGGTTACTTATCAACTGTCTGATGTTGATGTCTGATCAATGCAGTTGATGCGACAGTGCGACATAAAAACGTCATCATTTGTCTTTTTCCATACACACCTATATATAAATTATGTTAAGAGAATGTTTAAATATTTACCTATCGCTAGGGACCTGGAAAGGGCGTGTGTGGCGCAGTGGTCGGAGGTGCCCTGCAACACACACGCGGAATTGATCCCCGCGCCCATGGCCAACCAAGCGTTCCATCCCTCCGGGGTCGGCAAATTGGTACCAGACTTGTCTGGGAGGATAGCAGCACTGGCTCGATACATCGGTAGGCCACCGCTAGTCATTGTAAATGCCAGATATGCATTCAATCACCTCCAACCGTATTTAATGAAGTCGAATGCATGGCGCATTGCTCAGCGATAGATCAACGACGAGAGCTTTAACCTATTATCCTTTTATCCCTGGGACAATTTTTTCGTATGGTTACCTGCATTCAATAATTAAGGTGCTACTGTCGTAATATTTCATACAGAATATGGGACAGACAAAAGCAAAGAGAGGAAGAACAGAGAAAAAGGAAGAAGCGAGGACACATAGCGACATGGACAGACCAACAAATGGATAGGTAGGGAGACAGAGAGATATGTCAACGTCTCGTATTAGTTATATCACTTTCCACCTAACTGCTTACTAATCATATCAAGGGCATCTCGTTATGATCTATAAGATGTATTTCTTAGTGATTATGAATTAAACTATATACCAACCTGCCTGTCAGCTCCTTAGCAAATCCAAAATCGGCCAGTTTAATGTGACCATCACGAGAAAGCATCAGATTTTCGGGCTTCAGATCACGATAAACCTACATGAATAAGCTGATTCAGTAGCTGTTTTTCTTCAGATTCTCTTCATCGGGCACTTTCGTATTGGCATCGTAGAAAGAAAATAACTGCAATGGAGAAAAAAGCAACCAAAACACTTACAATGTTTTTCCTGTGGATGTATTCTAAAGCGCAAACAATTTCAGCAGCATAAAAACGGCTCACGGCATTCGAAAACACCCTAAAGTATAGGGCTTCATAAAGAACCATGTCCTTCAAACGAAAAGAATCAAATTTGTGGTTTGTGGCTTGTTTTCCGTAGCCAAGTATAAAGAAGGCTTTCCTTTTTGTTGTATGAGATTAAAAAAAATTTTCCAACAACTTTAAAACGCTTGTTAGGTATACCTTGATGCTCTAAGATAAGCAAGTAATTCGCCACCAGAAACAAATTCCATAATCATATAGAGATTCGTGCCGTCTTTATCTGATGAGATCCTGAAAAGCATATGGTGTTTGTCTATTGCTTTCTACAAAATTCATGCATAATCCGGGAAATAGGGCAGTTTTCGTTTGTACTTTGAAGTCATTTCAGCACTAACAGAATCTCACTAATTAAAATAGCTATCATTTAAAAGTATAAAGCAACTGGATTAAAACAACTTACAATTTTACTATGAATGGGTGCTCGAGTTGACCTAAAATCTTCCGCTCATTATGCACGTGCTGAACCTGACAAGTTTGTACCATTTTATGAATATTCAGAATTTTCAGCGCAAAATGCTGTCCGGTGCGGCGATGCTTTACCAGGTCAACCCTACCGTACGTACCCGCACCTGTAATTATTTGTTTTACTTTTTTGAATGACATAAATAAATCAGCGTTAACGTCCATAATTTCTTAACGAAATGGTTTAAAGTGCCATATGATGCACACGGACGAAGGGATCGCACGCCCGCGATAATTGGTGCCAGAGTTGCCTAGGAGCATAAAGAACACCGACTTGATAAATATAGAATACTCACGCTTGTGAAGTCATTCTATAGGTGAAAAATGGATTCATTCGCTTCGTTTACAGCTAAGATTCCTAGTAAAGTCGAATCAATATCGCGGATGGACGAATGAACGCCAGATCACCTCGTATCCCTTGAGTTTCTTTTTCATTCGGTGAATGAAACCACATGGAGTTAACTGACAAAAAAAAGCAAATATCGAGCGTATTGCCAGAAAAGTTTCATTGTCCAAACTAAATGAACCTTAGCAGTTTTGATAGATGGATGAACTCAATGACAACCTAATCTAACAAAGTTAGATTTTATCCTTCAACACTAGTAGTGCGTTTACGGAATATAAACACCTCCAATTTCCGGATTCTTCTAATGAATTCAGTATTGTAAGATGTTCCGGCCATGAATCACCACTTCGTGCTTGAATCGAATTGGGAACGATTTCAGTCTCTGGATGGATAGTACTGTGGGTGAAAATAAATTTACAACAGAAGATCGGCAGTACTTTAAAGTCCGTCTATGACATCGGAATAATAAGATGTCGACGCTGATTGTATAAGACAAAGGTGAAAAAAACCGTCTTGGAACAAATCGTAATGCTCCCAACTTTTTTCTGGCTCGTTACTGAGACGAGTGTTCCGACTCAGCGATGTGACAAAACCAACAGCAAAATGAACAGTGATGACGTCAACCAGTGCGACAAGCAGGGATAAAAAATAGGAACAGTGTTTTAAGCTGAAGATCTGCACATAATGTCCAGTTTTTGTTAAGAAAAACGAGAGAAAAACTTATCGATTCTATGTGAAATGAATCGAAATGGGTCTTTTTGCTAGTGGAAATCTGAACATTGACCAAGGTTAGAACAAATGTTCTGACAGATTTTACACAAATAGTGAATGACATTGCCCTTCATTGACACCATTTATCATTCCCTAATATTCTTCACTTTGAACATATATCATCGCCACCTGACCCATAGATTGGTACAATGTTTTTCTTCGGCTTTTAGAAAAGAAATTGGGTAAGAATTGTGGTAAAACTCGTATTTCCGGTTGCTGTTAAACATGACCAAGCACTAGTGGTTGCTGGCTCCCTTGGTTGGGTGTAATAGTGCTAGTTGATAGAATGAAGCAACGAACAGCGGACCAACGGCTCTCAGTGGATCACTGAGAGCGTCCAACATCGCGCTAATCACCAACAGATGATGACGTCTGGACGGCTATTCATAGTTCTAAGCAATTGCTAAAACACCAGAGTTTAAGTTGCTTATGTCACCATAACATATCTTTTTACTCTATCCTAATCATGTATAATTGCATACTCCCTCGGTACTTTTGAAGTAACTACACATTTGATTACGTGGGGCGAATGAAGAACGGTTTTTCCATGAGAGCAATTATTTCTGGAGAGAACAGAAAAAACAATCTTAACCAAGTAGTGATTCCGTTCCGAATAGTCTTAGAATAGAAAAGAGAAGGGTGTTAAGTAGTAAGTAACTTGATACTTGATACCTGTATGATATAGTACTTGTAAGTTCTAAGTAACCACTCTCAGAATAACTTTTAGCAACGAAAATATTCTTAATCTTGGCAAATCTAGTAAATTAATTGATTTCCTCAACATTGAAACCAAATATCTGAGAATAAAGAGGAGATCAAGAGTGACGGGGGAGCACAAACACCACTTAAAGAATCAACATGTATTACTATATGGGCTAAACAGCATGTGTTATTGATATTCATCATTACATACCCAATGTTGTGATGTTGTCAAGATCTCTCAGAGTGGTTGAAGTGTCGAAGGACGACGAATGCAGTGATTTCGACGACTGTGACAACGAAACTCTGGAAGTCCTTAGGGATAAGGACTCATCGATGTCGTCGTTATCACCAACATCCTCCTAGAAAACAAATCATACAAATGATAATAGTCCAACACGAGCACCACCTTAACTAGTAGTGCCAGCGCTTCATACTTTGTTGTGAAAAATATAAACAATTCTTTTAAACGAGTAGAAGACACACCTCTTTTAAAACGTTCATGTTGTTGTTGGGATCATATGTATATGAAACAGAGCATTGAAAAGTACAATCGTCTCCACAAGGTGAGGATGACGTCGTCATTACGACACTTTCGAAACACGTTACCTTAATTCTTATGGTGTTTTTTTTCTGATTATGAGGAAAAACTGACATCTTACGGATAAGAAAAAAACGAAAGTGAGATTTTTTGCAGTACTGTATTGCATAGTAGCCAGTTTAATGAATCCATAATAACAATAAAGGACCAAGTAGTTTATGTTTACATTACAGAAAGGAGCTTCTACATGAAAAATTGACGAAGGTGCACCAGCACAATTGTAGAAGTATTTCGTATCAGGATAACATTCATGTAACAGAAAATAAGAAGGGCGGAGACAACGAGATGGGTGGAGTCAACTAATCAAAGTTTCTAAAGAAAATGTGGTGTCTTCCATCTTAATACTACCTATCACGAAAGAAGATATCGCTGCTTTTCAAGATAGAGTGAAGCACAAATACATAGTTTAAGCAAATACGTAAGCAGCCTAGAGTGTTAACGGAGATAACTATTGTTGGTGATTTCTACAAGACCACGATATAACTAGTAAAGCAAATAGGAAGAGCTATGACACTTCAGATATTATTGTTTAGTAGTTTTCTACAAACACAACTTCAGTGCATTTGGCTGATGAGTAAGAAAAGAAACCGGATCTTTAGTGTCATGGTCGATGCTTACGCCTCAGAACACGTGCGTGTTCGTGTGCGACGCTTTTCAGTGGGGATAAGGAAAATAACGTAGAAGCACTGGCACGGAAAGGTAGACATTTTAATAGCGTCATAAGGCCTCCTGAACTTTTAGCATATGACGAATCAAATGTTAACGCTTCCAAATGAAAAAAAAGCTGCTAGTAACAATATTACCGGTTGTGCAGATAGTGGCTGTTGTGTTTCAAATGGAAGGAAATCAGGACAGCATTTATGATCACCACATCAAGCTTTCTTAGTGGTAGAGCGTATTGCAACTGCAAAGAAAATGATGG
The DNA here is from genome assembly GCA_018806985.1 of Angiostrongylus vasorum. Taxonomy (NCBI): domain Eukaryota; kingdom Metazoa; phylum Nematoda; class Chromadorea; order Rhabditida; family Metastrongylidae; genus Angiostrongylus; species Angiostrongylus vasorum. The sequence continues at coordinate 713,067 of JADANN010000315.1, forward strand.
TGCAAATAGAGGAAAATGCGTCTCTAAATGATAGATATTGTGTAAATACAATGTTGTCGCTTGATGCTGATAGGATAAAGCCAATCTAAATCACAAGAACTAACAAAGAAATCGATAGCAAGATATAAGTTCTTTTATTCCTGTTGTTTTCACTAAAACACATTACTGTTTTTCTTACCGAATTTAGTATTTGTTTGCTGGTTCTTCTTTCCTGAGATGCTGAAACAGACATATTGTAGCTTCCAGATGGAAATGTCGAACGTTCTGACAGCATTCAATGATGAAGTCATCATATGGTTAACCCATCTGTTGCTCAATTGGACATTTGTCAGAACTAACGACCTTCATTGTGGTGGTAAACTATCGAAAGATACTTTAAACACAAACACTTGGCTAACCAGCAAAGTAATCAGTCAAATGTTAGTTATGAGTATGCTTGCGCTATTGGTGAAAATGGGTCATTAAATCGTCTAAGTAAGTAAGTAACATCATTGTCAGAAACTGTGACACGTTTAACTTCCTAATATTTGATACTTGCTGTCAGAAGTTATTGTTTTGAAGCTTCAAACTTAAAGTGCAGAAAAAGTTGACAGAATCCTTACAATTCGTTGTGTTAGAAAGTGGCGCTTGAAACAAGAAAATGAAGCAGTACTTTCATAGCAAACCGGCTAACACTTAGAGGCAGCCAGAAAGCGAATAAAACGAAACGATAAGGTATTAACTAGTAAGAATTAGTAGTAGTGTAATAAGTAGTAGTAGCTGAGCTATGTCTTTGTGTATTATCATATATCCATCATAAAAACCTCAACATAACAGCCATACACAAATAGTTAAGTACATAGAAAATCTTACAGAAATAAGAATTGAAAACGTTGTTTGTTTGCTTCGTTCAACACACTCAATCACAGACGATGAGTGAGCACCTCGGACTTTGCCGAAATGAAGGACGTCCCGATTTCGGCAGATTGAGATAATTGAAGACAAAAAGCATGGATCGGCTCCGATGACGCATAAGTAACTCCACACCTTATATTGTAGGCTGGGTACATATTCACAGGAAGTTTGCCGTAGGGAAGTGGAGCCCACTTGTTCGATACGACATAAATCCCTAAACTTCATCCTAGTCTTGTGAATGCAGGCTTGTCTCTTACACGATTCGACTCTCGGAAAACCGTTCGTCCACGCAAACGTTTACATGTACATATTCATAAATTTGGCTAGAAGTAGAAGAATAATTATACGTCACTGTGAAGCACCATATAGAATAAGCGTGTCTCCTGAACGCTTTCGGGTTTAACCCCATGGCCTCAAGGAGTTTTAAAGCCTTTCCTAAAGATCCCAACTGCAATACTGGGTGTATATCACTTGCATCACCTATATCACCTTTACCTGTCGTCTCGGTAATGGTCGAGTGACTCGACTGGTCGCCAGTAAACCTTCCGTTTTTCTTTCGCATGGAAAAGTAACCCAGCGAGTTCTACTCGTTCTACGGACTCGTTAAGCATCATGTCTTTCTTCTAGAGTTTTCGTGAAAAACTGCGAACGTCGGGTCGGTAGATTTTTACAGGAAGTTTGGCAACCCGAGAAATCCAGTCACTGACGGTTTATGTCAATTGCTGCCGTCCATAAGCACTACGTGTCCGGCCCAACATATCTCCGGCAGTTTGGCGCATAGAAAAGGGTTTTTGATTTTGGATCGTTGACGTGGGTGGGAGCTTCGGATCAGCTCACTCTACTGAGTGTTAAGTATACTCCTAGCGTCGTCCCTTCGACTGCGTTCTCTATAACGCAGAGTGATCTTTCATTTTGCTTACGTAGCTGCGACCACGTTTCTGAAGCATGAGTTAAGGCAGGAAGAAAAGCGGAGAATCGAAAAGATAGATACAGGGACTGGTGTTCTTTGTTCTTTTCACCACATCCTTGAAGCTCTTGAAAGCTCCCTAAGCCGCTCGCCTCTTCATGTTCAACTCTGAAGCTAAGTCGTTCATTATGTTAATTTTTCGACCTAGATGGCCGTAACTGGAGAACTCCGAGATATTTCTTCCGTTTAGCGTGAACGTGGCTTGCAAAACCAATCCATTCTTCATGGGTATCGTTTATGTGAAATTTGAACGTAGATGAATCTTTGCACAAGCGTTAATAAATTCGGCCAGCAGTCGTTCCACCTAGCTAATGTTTGGTACTATCAAAACCATGTCTTCAGCAGAACGAAGGTGGTGTAATTGCTGACCATCGATTTCCACTCCCATGATGTCCCTTTCCAGTGTTCTCATGCGTTCTCGCGTGCGTTTGGCGGTAAAATAACTTTGGAGAAATAGTATCGCCTTGCCTAACCTCTTCTCTTGGCGTCGATGTTAATATCGTCGTAGAATGGTGATATTGTGGCTGTGAGATTTTTATACAGCTGACGAAGATTCTTCGTATACCAAATACGGACGCCTTGGCTGTCCAGAACTTCATTGCTTCTATCTCCAACTAACTTGATACAGAGAGGTCTTTTTTACTTTCCCTACATCCCAATGAGTTATCGTGTGGATGTGGCCCATCATATTGAATCGTTTTCGAAACCCTGCTTGCTCACATGGCTGCCTTTCGCCCAGTGCTCTCTCAATCCTGTTTAAGATGACTAGAGTGAAAAGTTTGTAGACAACAGACGGCAGGCAGATTGGGCGATAGTTGCCTATATCGTGTAGGTCACCTTTCTTAAACAAAAGCACGGTCATGCTGGCCTCCCACTGGATAGGAACCTTACATTCAAACAAGCAACGTGTGAGCAGCCGAACTAGTGTGATGCTGATGACTAGCAGGATATATGTCATTCTTACCGTTCTCTTTTCCGAAATCCGGCATGTTGTTCCTTCGGTGGAGAGTCGAACGATATCTTGTCCAGTCCCGACAAGATATCGTTCGGCTCTCCACCAGCAGAACAACATGTCGGATTTTGGAAAAGAGAACTGTAAGAGTGACATATATCTCCTCTTTTATTTTGTTTGAGGAAAGGAATATGTGGCTCTGGAAGAGATCCGAGCAGTAGTCGTGAATGACCTTCTCCACTGCCTTTCTGAAAGTAGGAACTGCTCTATCTGGGCGTCGCAGTGCATTCATCTTGGTTTTGTAATAGGCGAAGCGTCGGTGGGCTTTGCGAGTGCTTTTTTCCAGCCTCTGCAGCTTCGACCATAACCTGCTACTCCTACTCTTTTACCTTTAAGGTCATCTTTAATCACCTGTCTGCATTGTTTTCCAAGTACGGACGTGAGTTGGCGCTTGCCTGCTACTCGTGCTATTCCACGCTGGCGTATCGGCTCGAGTGTTTCTGGAGACAGACGTCTCTTGGTGACTTTGGAACACTTAGCTTTCATAGCGCCAAGGTGGAGGTGTTGAACAAGCCGATCGTATTCCTCGTCAATGTTATGGATTGCGGCATCTTCCCAGCAGTCCAATAAACTAAATAAATCCTAGTCCATGGTTGTTTTGCGACTGCGTTTTTTGAATCTAGCGGCTTTTTCTCCTTTCCGCGAGAAATGAAATCTTGCACAAAGGGAGACGATGGTCTGATTCCGTATAGAATTTTAGCAAACAGCAACATTGGTTAGGTAAAACCTTTGATTTGCTATGGACGTGGTCTATTTCGCTATTGTAGTCTACATTGGGACACTTCCACGTAGATTATTAGCAGTGGAGCCTCTGGAATTGCTGGTGACAATGAATGCCATTGTCATGATGAACTCAGAAAGCCGATTACGCTTCTTGTTTCAATCTAACACTTGGGTAGCAATACGACGTTTTCTAAACATTTTCCCTGCACTCAATCTTAACGCTGAAATCCCTAATGATGACTTTGACTCGACTGTACTGTCGTATGTTCCGAGGAACAGTCCTTCTCTCTCATCGTCTACGGCGTTATATTGTCGTCGTCTTCTCGTCACAGCCAGTACGATGACGTCTTAACTTATCTTCTAGATTGCATGATCAAATCTGCTGGAGGGGAATCAGACTGGTGCAGCGGAGACAACGTGTACCTCTGGAAACGGCAATTGCTAGTTCGAAGCGAGCTTAGGTTCCTAGTTTTGCAATCATCCCAGAATCAGTGATGATCTTCTTCACGTAATACCCTACCATGAAAAAGAAAAGACAGCAAATAAAGAGATAAAGACAATCCTAACCGTTTTACTTACTGCCTACTCTTTTTTGATGGTAGGGTATATTGTGAAATATAACCTCAATGATGCTGAGATATTTGCAAAACTCCGGGCCGCATGTCTCTGCGATGGGGAACGAACGCGTTATTATCCTTTCCGGGGAGTAACGCATTCACCACCACACCATGCGGGTCCTTCGTTTCGCCTGTCTCTCAGCTAGTTCTATCGATCTCTGCCAAGGAGATAAACAGTTGTATACCGTGTTTTCGACCCCAGCCTCAGCTTAACTGGATTCACTGCCGATTTGTGCTCCCATGATGATTTCTATTGACGTGTGATTGATAAGTGCGAATATTCTGAAATACTGTTTTTCTTACATAACTTTCCTACCAACGGTTTACCACCTCATCGTGGCTGGGAGGTGTTTCTGAGTGTCGGACTGCGATGTACAGCGGGGGAGATTCGTCCCCCAGACAGGGTCTCTCAAGCTGAGAAGGTGTCCGGCGTTTCTATAAGGAACCCTAGCTAAGAGTAAACGAATACGAGGATCCACCACCGTCTTGGTATTAAAGTCGAATGGTGGTAAATATCCCTGTGATCCACAAGGGCTGCGACTGCTTGTGCTGGTGAAGACCTGAGGCAGACTTTGGGCAGGCTGACCTCGGGATTCCAGGGAACCACAATGGCTTAACCAGCAAATCTCCGAAAAATTGTGATTATGCTGGCGCCCGCACAACTAGTGATGACGTGCCGTTCAAGTAAGCTCAAGTATCAAGTATATAACTTTTTCTTGTGAAACTGATAAATGATACGTTTTTCACTAGAAAAAAATCGAAGAAGTATGAAAAAAAACATCAAAAGTGGTTGAGATCATGAAGAAAGACTCGAAAATGTTAGTGAGAATGAAGTGCACTTAAGATTGGCCATAGTGGTGGCCAGCCGAAAAGCGCTACATGCAGCTGCACTTAGCTGCCAAACAACATTGTGGCCTTCTCGTCAACATCTAAATCTAAAGAAATCCTGAAAGTCAACGTCATTGAGAAGAAACTCACTTGGACTTTTGTTTGTCTAGGCAGAAGTTGGGCAAGTATCGATAAACTTTAAGGCAACTAAACGACTGATACACAATGTCCAGTATTTCAGCTGAAATGTTATAGGAAGGAAACGGATGAGTGCCCTGGAATGCTAATTAATCTACATACTTGCATTTAATACAAAAAAAGTCCAAATTAAAATAAATACAGAACTTATCAAAATACCGCTTCCACTGCGAAATGAGATTCGAAGGACACGCGCAGCCATGTTTAGAAAAACGGTCCCAATTGTCGATTTTCTTCAAAGGCCGCATGTTTTGTGCGGCTGGGTCATACATTTGCGATTGTGTTATCAATTGCTGAATTGGAAAAATGTTCACTTACCATCACTTGGTTAGATTTATTCGATGAGGGCAGATCCATTACAGCAGTAAAATTGCAACTGGAAATCAACCCATTTTTAATGCCTGGAGCGTTCAGGACGAGTTTTAATTTGTTTATTTCTGTTAATTTGGGAGAATCATCTGGAGAAATGAAGGCTGTTCATCACAGTTCCACACTCCAGGAACGCCACTCAATCAGTGAACCATTGAGTGGGGAGCGGAGTTCCTAGCAGTTGAATAAATGCTTTAGAGCATTCAGCGTTGATTAATTCTTGAGAGTTTAGCCATGCTTCCAACACAATTAAGCATCGTAGAAGTGGCTGTATGTATATTCAGCATATACCTTAAGTTTCAGTAACCTACGGATTATTATGCCAATCTTCTATCCTTTCATGCAGGTCTATTTTTTTTCTGCTGACACCAGATGGATGAAGAGATTGGCTATGCCTGGATGTGGGGTTGAACCAAAGAACACGTGTGAGCCGCGGGACACCTATAACCACCATGCTACGCGTGCCCTTTAACAAATGCAGCGTTAGTATAAACACATAAAGCCTGACACTGGCTTTTTTGACAGCTAGCAATTAAGAGCTTGACAAACTTATAGGAGACCCTTTGCGTTATCTCTCCTTGAAGATCCTTAAAAAAGGATAAAGCTCTCGGAGTTGACCAATCCTTGAGGGATACGCCATGCATTCAACTTCATATTGAATGCACATATGGCCTTTACAAGGACTCGAAGTGGCCTGCAAATTTATCGAGCCAAAGCTGCTATCCTCCCAGACAAGTCTGGTACTAATTTGCCAGATCCCGGAGGGATGGAAGGTTTGGTGGGTCACGAGTGCGGGAGATTGATTCCACGTGTGCTTTGCAGTGCGCCTCCGACCACTGCACCACACTCGCCCTTAAGAAGATACATAATTTTTGACAAAATATTACAAAAATTTCTGCCTTGTTCAAGAACAAACACTCCAAGGATTGAAAACGAAACCGAAATTTTCATGGGAGCACGACCCTCGCGAACATTATCACGCGCACCATTGGATTTTTATTGGAATATACACCAGTTCAATCCCTTAGTTGTTCAGGAAATGATATCGAAAAAAAAATTTCGGGAAAATTCTGTTTATTGGGGAGAATCAGGGCTTCGTCGTTGTAGAATAAGAAGACTTGCCTTTGCTGATCATGATCTGACCATTCTAATGGTATTTAAGCGAAAAAAAACACAAGATTGCTGAGATATTTGCAAAAATCCGGACCGCAGGTGTTTGCGGTGGGGAACGAACGCGCTATTTTCCTTTCCGGGAGTAACGCGTTCACCAGCACACCATGCGGGACCTTCGTTTCGCCTGTCTCTCAGCTAGTTCTATCGGTCAGTGCTGTCAGCAATCACCCGGCAATCTTGCGGTTGTATTTGGCTTAAGCACTCTGCCATGAAAATTATAGAAGGCAGAAGGTAAAAAGTAAACGTTTCAATGGTATTGGCTTCAGATGACAAAGTCCACTACGAAGTGGAAAATATGTGTCTAAAGTTGAATGGCGAAATAATTTTTCAAAACCTAAGAGTTAAAACACTATTCATACTAGAGCATTACAGTGAGGTAATAAAAGTCGCTTGTAAAGTAATCTGTTGAAAGAAGTAACTATTGAAGGATCTGAAGATTACGAACGCCAATCGTAGAATAATCACAGCGATATAGCACTTAAGTAGAAAGTTTGCCTCTTTGGCTAGTTAGTAACATAAAGGTTTTACGATGTTGTGTTTGAAAACCAGCTGCTCGCATCCCGACAATAGGTGAGAATGCCCAAACCAGTCGAAGCTAGTCTTGTAGGGCTGAATATTAATGTTCATTGAGATTCAGTATGGTGAAACCCACAGTGTACTTTTTATTTTACACACAATAAACAGACATCTGGTAAATCTGGTGGCCTATTTTTGTATTTCCTGATAGAAATTTATATGAATAATCCTTTTTTAAAGAAAAATTCAAGTATTCGGGTTTATTTCACGAGGAAAGACAGAGCTATTACAAATTAACATTTGGTTTTAACGTGGTTTACAATAATGGGCCTATCGTAATCGATTGGCGTGGGGATGAAAGAAAGAACTGTTAAATTATGCTATCACCCATTCTTAACTTATGGCCCACCATAACCAAACATTCGGACCTCAGCATGGTGCTTATTTAACTGTTATAGTGCTTGCAGGACAATAAATTTTTCTCCGAATTCTCGAGAAACCAGTAACAGCTTGTCAGCAGGTGGTCACAATTGTAAAAGGAATAGCTTCATAACTCTGAAAAATGCGTTATTTCGAGCAATGTGAAGTGCTACTTACAACGTATTGCAGGCCGATGTAGTCATAAAGATAGTAAAACTTTGTTTCGCTTGTGTTATGCTGTAACTGCACTAGTCTTATAGTAATGCGTTAAAGGTTTCTACCTTGAACGGATATTTTCACAAGCAACGAACGTAAGTAGACTTCGACTCTTCGGAGATCACATGGCCTCCGAAGGTGGAAAACTGGTTGTAATCATGGCTACTGAAATTGAATTGACAGCCATTTCTTGCGAAAAAAAACTGAAAGGAGACTCTTCGTTAACCTAACCACCAAAACTGATTCGGTAGTCTTTTTCAGAATGAACGGATCTTGGAATTGGGTAAACAAAATGCAGATGCAATTTCATTGTCATCACTAGCATGGATTCTTGAATGAATCGTCTCCATAAATCACACGGTGCTCAATAAATAATTCGGCAGTGTACTATTTTGGTTTTGAACATATTTTTGAGGCATTCCGAGGTCATCATCACAGACAATCGTTATCGCTTATGAAGTCGTGGAGCAGTAGTTGCTTAATGTCTCAGTGCTTACTGATACGGCAGCAATTCCAGATGTTTGCGAATTATTAATTGGGTTTCCTGATGACGTTGTTGCACTTCTCGTTTCAAATAACCATCCTTGAAAGACGATAAACCAGCTGGTTTTAACTCAAACACATCTGCTTCTCATACCGAAGTTGAATAACACAGAGAAAGGAACGATGAAGACCAAAGGACAAAGGTCTCGGCGTTGATCAATCCCTTAGGGATGCGCCGTGCCTTCGACTTCAATGATAATCGTTAGAGGTAATTGAATGCATATCTGACCTATCCAGTGACTCGCGATGGCCTACCAATGTGTCGCGTCAGTGCTGCTATCCTCCTAAACAGGTCTGGTGTCAATTTGCTGACTTCGGATGGATAGAAGGATGGGTGAGCTTGGCATGCGTGATCGAACCCATGTGTTGCAAGGCGCGTCGACCCACTGTGCTATGCGTGCCCAGGGAGGTGAAAGGTCACCATAATCGCTGTGAATGTTGCTAATGATACTCTACCTCCTGTTGTTGTGCAATAAAATAGAGCGGAGAAAGTCATGAACAATAAGAAGTATCCAATGCAACAAAGGTTCAGCATTCGATATGCTACAAAGTTGCTAGGATTGCAATGAAAAACTAATTTTCCAATGTTCGTCCAACAAGTGATGCAGATTATCTCACGTAAGCTCCAACTGGTTCACACAAAGCAATCGAGAGTTAAAAAAATGGTGCGGTCGACCATAACTTTAGTAAATGCATTTGATTTGACGTGTCGTTGTGGTTAAATAGCACTTTAATGTGAACAAATAGTATTCTAACGAAATTTTGAATTATCCACGCGTTCCCAAGACCGACTTTCTGTTAACCTCGGCATTGATTGATAATTCGATGTTTTTCTTCAATAAGCAGACACGAGGTTGTTATTATAGATTTATTAGGGATACAGTAGCTGATGTCCGGCGGTTTCGCTTTCTTCAGAGCCGTTTATTTGTTGTAAGTATTCAAGTTAGTTGGTGGATAGCAGCCGCACAGAGTAAAACATGGGCGACGAAAACGAGTTATCGCCCATGTTTTACTCCTGTGCGGCTGCTATCCGTCAACCAACTTAAATACTTACAACAAATAAACGGCTCTGAAGAAGGCGAAACCGCCGATACGTCAGCTATTGTATCTTAATAAATCTGTAATAATAACCTTGTGTCTTCTTATTGAAGAAAAACACATCAATTAACATCAAACATCGAATTATCCACGCGTTATCACTTTTCGATAACTGACAAAGATCTCATATCCACCAACTAGAGTTAGGCCTATATCTCCCTAGAAATCTTAATTTATCACAGAAATGGATGATAACTGAGTTAAAAGTATTGGTCGCCAGTACAAGCAAACATTGGTATAGTACATGGAATACCACTTTGAATGTTCCACTAAACGGGTCATTCTTATCTTAAACATCGAAGTCGCATGTCATTAAACAATGGACATCAACAGTCACTTCAAGTACCTCTTCTTAATAGACGTATCCATTATTTAAAGCGCAATGAAGCAATCAACTCTGTAAGGCGCACCTGTTTTGGCGCTCTCAATATGGTCTTAAGTGCACGATTGTTTTTCGGTGGCAGATGAGACTTCCTGTGATTTATGAATAGGAACTGAATGAATATGAAGAACACCGGCCTTTCTTTAATAAAGTGTAAACGCATAACGTTCTGGGGTTCACCAACCCCTTGGAAATGTGTTATGAATTAGGCTCTCTTCGCAGCTTCATAGAGGCGACTGAATACATATTTTCGTATATAAAAACAACTTTAACCAATAAGTAACTATAACTAACTAATGAGCGAACCAAATAACTATAACTTGTCAACATGATCACGAAATCAGTGCTTTTATCACACTGGGAAAGTCTGGCACCGATCTGCCTATCAAGCTTACATTGTTTTGTTAAAAAGGATAAAAAAGTAAGTAAAAAAGTATAAAGGTCTCGGCGTTGATCAATCCTTGAGGGATGCGCCTGTAACGGCTAGTTAGCGTCGGTTACTAGCGGTTCGGTTTGTGTAGAATATTAGCCACGCGGGTCTTTTTAGCTGTTGTGTTGATCTACCAGCCTCAAACTTGGGTAATTAAACCTTTAATACACAAATATAACATTAATAACATAATAGTAACGATGGAGAAGTAATGGTAGAGGAATGACGTCAGTTAAAGCTATGAGGTGCGAAGGCTAGTAGTGAAGTGAGGCTAACAACGAGATAATGGCATTCGAATATTATAATACCATTAATAAGTAATTAACACAATTACATTAATAGTAATAATGAACAATTACCAAGAAGTAACCGTTGTTTAGCCGTGAGCGACGCCGCGTCGCGTCTATCCGCGACCAGCGCGGCGGCTGAGGGAGACAGTATGCTGGGGGGCCGAGAAAGGAGACTGTACGCTGAGACGGAGAGGGAGACAGTATGCTGAGGTGGAGAGGGTTACAGACGGGCCGTATTTTCGGCTGAGCTAAGATTTCAACATTATAACGATGAGGTGCATTTTAGTGGATCAATGAGGACAGTAAGTGATGAGTCATCTACGGAACATAGTCAGGCGGCTGGTCGTCGATAACGCTATGTCAGCAACGTGAAGTTTGAGCATCTATGGGTGCCACCATTGCCTAAGAGTCAAGGGCCAATATGATAATGGCTGGAAACTGATAAGCCTATAGCGGCTTAACAGAATACACAGCATAAGTTGGCCGCTCAGCGGCCTTGTACGCATGGCGTACATTGCGGGAGGAATGGTACATGCCACAGATGGCGTTGCAAACATAACGCATTTGGAAACACCCGCCACTACTGACATTGCACCGTAAACAAACTAAGAAACTAGATACAATAATCTTCTGATTACTGAAGGATGAATGTGAATGGATAAGAATGAGTGAGTATGACTGTGAATGAATTGTGGTGATTGAGAGTGACAATGAATGATGTTGTGAGGAGCGGATTATCCGCGCTACCGATCGGGGTGAGGTGAGTGATGGTATGTCTCCGCCGTCGAAGGCACCTGGCTTATATTGGCTACGAGAGCCGCGTGCGTATGCAACCGCGGACAACCTGGATCGTCGATCCTGGACTGCAGTAGACTGTACCTAACTGCCTGAAATATCAACGTCATTGGCTTCGTTGTTTCGCAAGGAATTAGTAAACTGTTCCACTGTTACTCCTCCTCCTTCGGATAAGCCATCGTTGGTGTGCTACTGGAGTCAAACCTGAATCGCTACTGTGCCTGAAACATTGAACATAATAGACCGAGTAGATTATAAAAGTTACATTACGGTGTTTGATGTGCGACTGTGAGGCGGCCATATATGGACATCAAATGTTATTGTATAGAAAGATAGAGAACTTTCCCAGAGAGAAGTTCTCTATACACCCGCCCGACTTATTTAGGGGGCCATGACAATTTTGTTAGCTATTTGAACACAAGGTTTTTTGCACTATGCAAAGGTTTAAGGAGAATCTGAAACATGTAACGCTAAAACGTGAATAAAAAGAGCATCGAATAATAAGTGATCTAGCACATCTAACTTAATAATTGGTCGATTTTATCGACACTCCCGCCTCTAGTTTAATGATTTAGCGATGGTGTTCGTGTTCAGAGTCTAGCGGTGCTTCTTGTAAAGATTGACGTTTCCTTGGTCGTAAGTTATATGGAAATGTCGTCTTGATGGAGTTTTCCTCATTCTTGCGGTCCTCTAATTTTGATTTCTTACTTCCTTCGTTATGAGGTATAGGATCATCTAATTCCAATGGTACTAATAGATTGAAGGGCCTGCGAATTCTGCGATGCGATGGGAGAACAACCACTGCTTCGCGTACGACTCCTTCTGAGTTGGCTGGGAGTTCTTCAATTCTTCCTACTTTCCACATGAATCTTGGTTGTATAGGATCGTTGATCAGTACCACGGTATCTTTCCTTGGGTAGTTTTTTTGAATAATGCCTTTTGTTAGTTTCGTACTGGTGTTTTTCTCGTAGCGTTGTCAAATACTGAGTTTTCCACACGTGCCAGAACCTATCTGTAAATTTACAGGATGACTGTAAGGCTTGTATAGCTTGCTGCTTGGTTTTTAGGAGCGTTTGCTCCTCCGATGAGAGGTACGTGGGGTCACTTAGACCTTCATCGCGGTTCTCGAATGAACAGGGCACTTTGAATTCATTTTGGGTGAAGTCTATTGGTCTTAGTATTTGTTGATCCTCGGAGTCTACATACAGTAGCGGCCTGGTATTTAGCAGGGCTTCGATCTCAATTACGATTGTAGATAAGTGCTCGAGTGGAAGTTTTGACGCTCCAATTGTTTTGTACAATGAATGTTTGACCGACTTGATTAGTCTTTCATAAAATCCTCCTTGCCAAGGGGCGAATGGAGTAATGTGCTTCCACTGAATTTCTCTACTGCTTATTTGGCGTTGGACCATTGGATCATTTTTCATTGCTTGTAATCCTTCGTTAAGAATCGTTTTTGCCAGAACAAACGTTGAAGCGTTGTCAATAATAATAGATTTCGGAGTCCCACGTCTTGCAAAAAAGCGGCGTAACATCATAATAAATGCCGTGGTGGAAAGATCTGACACGATGTCGAGATGAATTAGGCGAGTTGATGAGCATGTGATTATGCATCCATAACATTTGTCCTCTGTGTCGTCTGATTTGGCAATGGAAATTGGACCGAAATAGTCTATGCCAACATGCTCAAAAGGACGTGATCGTTGAACTCTTTGTTTTGGAAGGTCACCTTCTTCGGGATATTTGTATGGTAGATTGTTGAATTTTTGGTACTGTATGCAGTGTCGGAGATTGCGTGTTACTTCAGCACGCAGTTTGGGAATCCAGAAGTTTTCGCGTACACGTGCCATGGTGTGTCCTGTTCCTGGGTGACCTTTATTGTGACAGTCTTTAATGATGGCTTGTGCGAGCCATGAGTTCTGTATGACTATTAGTGGGTTTCTTGCAGCGGAGTCTAAGTCACTACGTCCAAAGCGTCCAAAGCATCGAAGTAGACCTTCTTTATCTGTTCTAATATGTAGATGCTTCATGGAATGCAGTATAGATGGAGTTATTAATGAGAGCTGATGTTGTCTAACCAATATTTTCCCAGCCAGGGTAATCTCTGGACCGATTATATTGAAGTCACTGTTTAATATTACGTTTTGCAGTAAAGGTGAAAGTTTGATTGGCTTCTTTGCTCGGCGGTTTACTCGATACACGGGTTGGTTAAGAATTGCGGACCAGTCCACCAAAAATGATTACTTAATTGTTGATGGCTTAATCCTCGCGTTGCGCAGTCTGCGGGGTTATCTCGAGATGAGATGCGACAGAAGTTGATTTGGTGTCCGTTTTCTTCTTCGGAATTAGAGAATTCTTCAGTTCCAGCAGATTCCAGAGTAAGATATTTTTCCCAGTTTTTATCGTCCTCGTCCTCCAATTGCCAAAGTGGGTGAGACGTGAAATTGATTGGACTTTCTACTGTAGTATATTCTTTGGCACTGATTGTTTCACTGTTTTGTTCTTCAGGTGCTAGATAAGAGCGCTCGTTGGTCTTGCCAGTTATGAGATGGCCTAGGCGAGTTGGTAAGAGATGTAAACCAGAAGGAAGTATGATGTGTGGTTGCTGGCCTTTCACTAAGGACCATAGTTGGTCAGAGCCTAATAGTATAGTGGGTTTCACTTCTAGTTCGCTGTTGGTAAGGTATACTGGAAGGTGACGTTGATGAATAAAGTCTGCATCTTCCTTAGAAATTGGAGGAATAACAAATGGTTTTACTATGTTATCGTGGGTGTATAACAGCATGGAGAACGGACGACCTTCGGCGTCCCATGCTTTGAGGGAGACTTTGTTCGACGGCTTTTCTCGTGCTTCCTCGGATCCGAATGTGCATAAGCGTAGCTTAGTTTCCTCTAGGATAGGAAGATCCATTTCTGCAGCGAATGATGCGTCGACAAAGGAAAGTTCGGCACCCGTGTCCAGCAAAACTGCGACTTTTTGAAGTGTTCCTGTAGTTGTGTTCACCACTGTAATTTCTCCAGTTGGTAGAAATGGTGGTTCGCTGATTTTGTAGATGCTGACCTTGAGGCTGAATTTTTTAGGACATTAGTCTCCTGCAGTGGAGACTGGTCTTGTTGTTGATTGACGTAGTTGATTTTGGACGTCGGCTGGTACGTCCTAGTCCCCTTGGTGCTAGATCCCCTGTCCTTAATGCCCTTGTTCTTGTTTGGTTCGCTTTTTCGAACCGTTCTGAAAGCTTGTTTCTTTCGACATTGATTGGAGACAGCATGAAGTATGGTGCCGTCCCTGGCATTTGAAGCAAGATGACTTCTTGCAATTAGATGAGTCATGGTATGGGGATGCGCAAATGGCGCACAATTTGTTAGCTCGGAGGTATTGTGAACGCTCATACGGCGTCTTGTAGATGTTGCAATTGAAACGCTTTGTGATCGGCTTTACAATACATGCAGCAGTAGGTGTTTTTGGAGATCCATGATCTACTCTTATTCTCCCTGCGTGCTGTCAGGAATTGACATTGCTTGGCACTTTGACGTGTACTGCCATACTTTTTTCCTCACTTGGATATAACTTCCTCTATAAACTGGAAAAGTTGCTCCATCTGGAAGGGTTTCTCCGTGGCGACGCCATGTTTCTTTTCGATGACTTTCCGCTGTATGTTGTTAGAAAATTTAATCAATATTTTCTTAAACATACACTGATTGTCCACATTTTCACCTTTTGCTTTTAGCTGTTTTACTATTAACTGCAAATGTTCAAATAGTTTCCGTTGTTCGTGCACCGTGGTGGAACGAAGCTGGCAATTGTCAAGTTTGTCCATGAGTGTTATTATGAGTTTTTCCGAGTCTGCATACTTTTTGGTGAGAAATTCAACTGCTTTAGCATAGTTCTCGTTGGTCAGTTGAAACTTCTTCACCGCATCGAGTGCTTCTCCTTGTAGTGAATTAAGCAAGTAATTGAATTTATATAATTCTGATATGTTCTGGGAATGTATGTTCGCTCTGAATAACTCCCAGAAATTTTCCCATTCCCAGATGTTACCAGTGAAAGTTGGTATTGGGAGTGTGGGTAGTTGGAGACGTGTCGCTGTAGCTATAATTTGGGGAACTTTGACTACTTGGATGTTTGTTTGCACCCTTGATGGGGTGTCTGGTTTTCTTAGTGAAGTACTAGCAAACTCAAAGCTTTTTATACGACTTCTGAGTTTTACTAAGTAGTCTTCTGCTGCCTCAGTTATTTCCTCTGCTTTGCTGCAATGTATTTCGCTGCCATCATCGCTCTCCAGTGTTAGATTCTGCTCTGAAGACTTTCTTTCGTACTCGACTAGTGCTTCGTTTAGCTTTGCGATAGCTGCTTCGATGGTGAGAACTCCTTCATTCAGTCTGTAGATGCTGTCGCATATGAAGGCTTTCTGTTATCTCTCCATCACCGGGTGACGTGCTGAGCATTTCCAATTGCTCATCTTTGAGACGCGTTAGTGTGGTCTCAAGTTTTTTAGTGTAATGCGTAATACGTCGTTTTAGAACTCGCAATGAGCTGGTCATGGCAAATTAAAGCGGAAAATAGGTTTTCGTGGAACTAAAATTTGTGAACTCACGAAAGCGGTACCAAGTTGAAGTGGTAGCTGTGAAGTTGAACTGCGACACTTGCTGCTATTAGGTCCTTTCAAGCGACCAATGCACCATGTAACGGTTAGTTAGCGTCGGTTACTAGCGGTTCGGTTTGTGTAGAATATTAGCCACGCGGGTCTTTTAGCTGTTGTGTTGATCTACCAGCCTCAAACTTGGGTAATTAAACCTTTAATACACAAATATAACATTAATAACATAATAGTAACGATGGAGAAGTAATGGTAGAGGAATGACGTCAGTTAAAGCTATGAGGTGCGAAGGCTAGTAGTGAAGTGAGGCTAACAACGAGATAATGGCATTCGAATATTATAATACCATTAATAAGTAATTAACACAATTACATTAATAGTAATAATGAACAATTACCAAGAAGTAACCGTTGTTTAGCCGTGAGCGACGCCGCGTCGCGTCTATCCGCGACCAGCGCGGCGGCTGAGGGAGACAGTATGCTGGGGGGCCGAGAAAGGAGACTGTACGCTGAGACGGAGAGGGAGACAGTATGCTGAGGTGGAGAGGGTTACAGACGGGCCGTATTTTCGGCTGAGCTAAGATTTCAACATTATAACGATGAGGTGCATTTTAGTGGATCAATGAGGACAGTAAGTGATGAGTCATCTACGGAACATAGTCAGGCGGCTGGTCGTCGATAACGCTATGTCAGCAACGTGAAGTTTGAGCATCTATGGGTGCCACCATTGCCTAAGAGTCAAGGGCCAATATGATAATGGCTGGAAACTGATAAGCCTATAGCGGCTTAACAGAATACACAGCATAAGTTGGCCGCTCAGCGGCCTTGTACGCATGGCGTACATTGCGGGAGGAATGGTACATGCCACAGATGGCGTTGCAAACATAACGCATTTGGAAACACCCGCCACTACTGACATTGCACCGTAAACAAACTAAGAAACTAGATACAATAATCTTCTGATTACTGAAGGATGAATGTGAATGGATAAGAATGAGTGAGTATGACTGTGAATGAATTGTGGTGATTGAGAGTGACAATGAATGATGTTGTGAGGAGCGGATTATCCGCGCTACCGATCGGGGTGAGGTGAGTGATGGTATGTCTCCGCCGTCGAAGGCACCTGGCTTATATTGGCTACGAGAGCCGCGTGCGTATGCAACCGCGGACAACCTGGATCGTCGATCCTGGACTGCAGTAGACTGTACCTAACTGCCTGAAATATCAACGTCATTGGCTTCGTTGTTTCGCAAGGAATTAGTAAACTGTTCCACTGTTACTCCTCCTCCTTCGGATAAGCCATCGTTGGTGTGCTACTGGAGTCAAACCTGAATCGCTACTGTGCCTGAAACATTGAACATAATAGACCGAGTAGATTATAAAAGTTACATTACGGTGTTTGATGTGCGACTGTGAGGCGGCCATATATGGACATCAAATGTTATTGTATAGAAAGATAGAGAACTTTCCCAGAGAGAAGTTCTCTATAGCGCCATGCATTCGATTCATTAAGTATGGTTGGGGCTGAGTAAATGCATATCTGGCCTTTACAATGACTCGCGGTGGCCTACCGATGTATCGACCCAGTGATGTTATCCTCCCAGACCAGACAAGTCTGGTACCAATGTGGCGAACCCGGAGGGATGGAAAGCTTGGTGGGCCATGGGCGCGAGGATCGATTCCACGTGCGTGTAGCAGTGGCGCCTCCAACCATTGCCACACGCACGTGGAATACACACGCGCCTTTATTTTTGTTATTGTTTTGATATGATTTCATATTTTTGAATCCAACCGCACATAATGAGAACATTTAGATACATGGACGACCCAGACAAACATGTCGCACGAGTCTCGGCATCCCTTCCATTCGTCTCGCTCTTGAGCAACCGTCGTTTGCAGAAGTTTTGAGGTTCGCGAATAGACTTAGCTACGACCCGTATATCTCTTATTTTCTCATTATCATGTCGAAATATGATCAATCATAATCCATATTCTTAGAATCTTGAAACAATTATGCTTGTGTGCTCCCAGGTCGCCACAGCAAGTAGTCGACGACTTTCGTAGATTGGACGGATTTTTGCTTAGTTTCGAGTCCAAATGTTTTAGGAGTATAGTGATTCGTGTCATGGCAACTAATTGACCGATCTATTCACGGGAGAGTGTGGCAAGCCAAATCCAACAGAAGGACGAGAAAAATTAAAAAAAAACTTCAACGATGATTTGTATTTTTTCATTTATGAATCAACACGAGATTCATAGGAAACACTTTATTCTGCTAACGTTTCGGCTACCGTAGCCTTCCTCCGCCATGAGCACTGCCGAGTGAGGTTGCTTCTTTCGGGTGATAGCCCACTGGACTCGACTCGATGAGATCACAAAGGGCCTCATCGGAAATAAGGAAGAATTTTGGAAAAACGACTCGAATTTTTTGTGGCTCTGAAAAAGGGGAAGACGCTGAAACGTTGGAAGAAGAAGGATTTTTTTCAACTTCGTTTCTTTGGCGTCTCCACGATGAGATAAATGTCTACTAGCCACGTCGAGGTTAAAGAAAAGTCGATTTTTCAAATAATTAGCCATAACTACTTTACATATAAATGATGCCGTGCAGCTGCAAGTAGGATATGACAATAAAAAAAACAATAGTGAATGTAAGATATGGTTAGATTTCTCACAGATGCAGAGATAATGATAAACGCAGCACTGCAGGGAGCATTACATTCTCTAAGATGATCATCCGAATGGTTGTGTGTTCCATGTTGACGACGATTTCAGTTTTTATTCAAGAGACTATAATCGCAATACCTCCCGCGAATCCAAGGCACATGGATTAGCTACAAGACCAGCTTAACATAGATGTAAGTTCAACGGTGCTGAGATATTTGCAAAACTCCAGACAGCAGGTGTCTGCGGGAGGGGAACGAAAGCACTATAATCTTTTTCGGAGGACAACAAATTCACCATTACATTATGCGGGTCCTTCGTTTCGCCTGTCTCTCAGCTAGTTCTATCGATCACTTGCCATCAGCAATCACCCGTCAACAGGGATTGATCTGGGAAGCCCAAGTCGGCATTGAACTCAGTTAAGCTGAGGCTTTAGTTGTAACCACAATCTTGACCGTTCTATTTATTTTCCATCAGAAAGAGTAGGCAGTAAATAAAACAGTTAAGATTGTGATTAACGCAGAATAGTTATCGATGACTTAACATGTACTGACAGAAAAATAAGTCCCGGTGATCTTCTATCAGAGACAGACAGGTTTGTTAATCTTCTACCGTAAATGGTAGTGATACATAAGAATAGTTGAGGTAAATGTAACGTGGATGTCCAGTGGTCAGATTTTATCACCAAGTGATTTTGAAAGATCTTAATAGGTTCGCTGCATTGCAAAAATGTTGGAGAATTTCGAAAGGCACTTAAGACAACGGACGGTGTGCATTGTGTGCAGTCGTACATAACTAAAAATTATTGAGCGCTTCAGCTTTAAACAACTCAAACACCGGAGCGATTGGAGAGTGAAGAAATTGAAGAAGACTAGAGGTTGGTGCCCAGCAACGTGTCTTGATGTTTTCTGGGTGCAGTGCTCGCTTTAGCGATTTTAAAAGTAGAAATTTCACTCCAGACTTTTTATAAACTTGAGCGTAAGCTTGATTTCAAAGCGACATTTCAGAAAGATTCGTTTATGTACCTAGGTGGAAAAAACAAATCCTTGCCTCTAGAGTGTGAAGTTCTGAAAAAACCCTCAACTACTCTAAAAGGATAAAGGATAAAGCTCGCGGCTTTGACTAGTCCCTGATGGATGCGCCATGCATTCGACTCCATTAAGCATCGTTTGGAGGTGATTGAATGCATATCCGGCCTTTCCAATGACTCGCGGTAGCCTACCGGATGTATCGAGCCAGTGCTGCTCTCCTTCCAGACGAGTCTGGCACCAATTTGTCGACCTCGGAGGGATGGAAGGCTTGGTAGGCCATGGGCGTGGGGATCGATTCCACGTGTGTCTTGCAGGGCGCCTCCAACCACTGCACCACACGCGCTCTCCTCAACTACTCTAGTTATCTAAAATTTATCAGTTGTCAAAAACCGATTACGTGGGTTATGCGTTAAAAAAAACCATAAATACGCGTCCACAGGATTGTCCACAGCTCAAACGACATTGCGTCTAAATCGAGACGCCTTTTAATTAGAGAAATATTAGTAATAACCTTTATAAAGCAGGCGTTCGACACTTCAAATAAGTGAAGTTCTGCTCTGTCGGAACCAAATATTGTGAACTCATTGGTAGTCAACTATTCATGACGACTGACTACTTCATTCGTGGAAGAGTTCTCTCGCAAATCGTTAACTTTTCACCTCTAACGATCTCGTTTGTTAGCGGATACCGCTATTCTACGTGGATGGCACCATCCCACAATTAGTGCTGTACTCCTCATTGATCTAACTAATCAATCAATACAACTAACTTGACTGATTTGAAAAAACAAGGTACTATCTATTCACCGCAGTCGAAAGCCATGCCTGGTTACACGAATGGTGATAGCGCGTTTTCAGGAGTGGAATTGCAAATGAAAAATGGAGCATCGTCTGGTATTCTTACGTGTTGGGTTTCCCGTGCACAAAGAATGTTGTAGTTCTTGCAAAAAATTCATGCTCATTCTACCATAGGAAGCTTGTAATCCTTTGTTCAACAGAGTAACCTAGAAAAAAAATAGACAGCGTCATTGTGAAACACTTGAACGAAAGCTGGAACCGCTTTTTCATAGCTTTCTTAACTTTTAATTTTGTATCGCTCTCTTTTTCTTTTTTGGTTTTTCCCTTCATTCGCTTACCACTTTTTCACTATATTATGAGTTTTTCATCTATATAACAATATTGCAGAAAGAAACTGCATGAGTGGCGAATGCGAACTTGTCGTGCACGAAGAACGACTGTCAGGAGTGAACATCATGTTCCGCTACTAGATCACTTGAAAGGTAAAAGACCATGTGTACTGAAATGGTACACACCTGTCCAGCTCCAGGTCTTTACATTTTTTTGTTTTCTATCGATTGCTTGTCCAACACAGGTGTCATGAAAGCTGTAACTCGTCAAAAGCTATTCTCTACCCAAATAATTTCCAAAAAAAACCTTGTTTTTGAAAACACGTCCAAGTAATCGTGTTAAAGAAGAGTCTCATATACCTAAAGAATGGGTATGACAGACGTGTATAAACCATGAAGTGACAGAAATGTACATAGCATTTGCTACTCCTAATATGTTGCCAACAGATCACCATCTGATCACCTGTGTCCAGGAGTCGCTTCTCATGGATGAAGTTATTTTTTATGACTAAGGAAAACAATTACTCATGAACTGTGCACAGTATAATAATGTCCTTCTTCTTATCTCTCCAGAACACCGTTAGACAGCTCAGACTCTGCTGCACTACAAATGTCCGCTGTTGAGCTTCCAGTGGTCCTTTCCTGTTTTTCCTACATCTGGTCCTTCTCCTCAACAATCAACCAAAGGAAGACTCGTGTGTAAAATATCGCTGTACAAAATGCCTTCCTTCACTTGCAAATCGCACGGTACCCTGGCTATTTATACATCTGTTATAACAATCGATCTCTACTACCAGTTTCGACTAGCGCGAAAGCAGTTACAATTTTCAATACATATATCTCAGTTTATCGTGAATCTTGTGTTTTGAAACAAAAACTGCTAGAATTTGGAGATCTTCGTTAATTATAGAGAAGTTTTTTCCTCGAACATGACGAGAAATTGGATTGCCTTGTTTTGATTTCGAACAAGCAGAATGGAAACCACACTTTCGAAACCTTATTTCTTTTCTACAGTGTGGTAGAACAAAGTTCCTCTACGACCATGCCAAATTCTCGGCTTTCCAAGTCATCTACTTATCAAAAAATTACTTGAGTGCTTAACAAACCGAACAGCGTTCACTTTTCGGCCAGAAATTCACTGTTATCTTTTTTCAAATTTCAAATGGCTATGGTGGGTCATTGTTATGGCATGTGATGGCCAGATGCAATACGTCCTAAGATAGACTGAATATAAATTTTAAACCCTTTCATACGCTGATATCAATGGTTTTAGCAGGTAAACTATGGAAAAACGTAATACCTAGTGGCAACGTTATACTTCAAACAAGCTAGAGAGGAGCTTCTCCTATAAATATGCAATGTCTTCCACCACACAAGACCTCTATCTATCGAAAATTCATCGTTTACTGTTCAGAGACTATCAACATTAACTTGTTCAGACGGCGGACGAGTTTTAATATTTTTGCAGCTTCCGTGAAATGAAGGCTGTCGCATGTGTTAAGACTGCCACGTCCAACAGTGAGAATAGGTCTCTTAGAATTATGAGTTATCATGGGAAACTTGGATAGTCACTAAGTTTCTTTACATTTCAAACGTTCTTCGAAGACAAACCTTGGCATCGAAGTATCCAATAAAAGCCTCAAAGAAGTAATTAGCTGCTTTAGAGAGCCATTTTCACGCTTAAAAAGAAAGCCTCGATCTCATCTGAATAGACCTTGATGCTAGGCATAGGCGATGACGACCGTTGAAGTCATAGCTTCTCCACATCTTTCCAATGGATAACCTTGGATTCCAGTGGTCAGTTATTCAATGGATCGAAAATCATATCCAGTTCGTGTCCACAAGACGACATCTACGTGGACTGTCCTATTGTCGTGCGACACAATCAATTATAGGCAGGAGCAACCAAACAGATGAATACATGAAAATATGTGCAGAGGGTCAATATCGGTTCATAAAGGCACAGACAACGCGAAAATCAGCAGAATCAACGGAGGTCTCGAAACAACTATTGGGTCGGTTTCGGTATCTCGTTAATTCCTATCTTCCATTTGAAGACGAGCCATGTGGCCTCGCCTCTAACTGGTTAGGAATCATTTAATTAGGAAGTTACATGACGAGGCTGCTTCCCAAGCTGATCGAAAAAAAATGGTAAAGTATGACCAGCATAAACCTATGGTCGTTCCTGTACACTGTTCAATAATAGAAAGAGTCGAATGGACAACAAGATCTGGCAGTACTATAAGTTATATATCTTCGCAATGTAATAAAGGACGGCAATTCTGTTTGCAGCCCATGAGCCATTTTTATTAATTGGTAGAGAAAGAATTAAACGGTTTATTCGTCTATTTTTCTTAATAGAACAAGTACAATCGATTATTATTCTAGTCAGATCAGGAAAACTAATACAATCGACTTTTTTCCTTGCTGAGATTTGGAGAACCAATACAATAGATTGTTAATCTACGCACATCTAAGCAACTAATCCAATCGATTACTAGTTCATTCAAATGACGAATACCAATTCATTAAGTGGAGAGAGAGTGAATTATGAAGCAAAGGAAATAAATATCTCGGGAATGGAGTGATGTCATGGAGGTCTCTTTTTTGGAAAATAATGGAATAAAACAAGAGATGTAGAAGCAACCACTGGCACCTAACTGGCCAACGACATAGTTATCTGGACGAAACAGTTGGCCATATGATCCAGAGCGAACGGATTCCATTGTTCCAGGCTCCTTGTTCACAAGAACAACACGCGAAACATGTTTACTACCGTGTATTTCGCTGCATTGTACTTTAACTCTATACAGGGAAATGAATACAGTGCGAAAAAGTAGTGGGATCCGACAATTTGATACATGTGATGTCAAATATAAGACCACGCAGGTGAGGTATACCTTGAAGGGCCACTAGTGAAACATTCTATAAGAACAACTCCATCTCCTCAATGGCAACCAGGTTCTGACACCATATTCAGGCTTGTAAAGCGTTGTCGTGTTTCGTGTGTCAGGAAACCATGACATAAATCCTGAAAGAGAACAACGAGAACTAATTTGTTAATGCACGGTGTTTCACATGGTTGGGATGCCATATTAGACGAAATAAGGGTACGGTTGTCGTGACGTAGGATATAGGACGTGACAAATGGTCATTGTACTGCGACACAATACGGAACACTCCTTTCATCACTCGAAGGGCGCACACGGTTGTTGATTCTGCCACATCAGTTGCTGACATAAAATACATGTCACCGACGTTTTTCCAAATCACACAACAAGTGGATCCATACTGAACTTAAGATCTTCGACAACATTTTTCATCGGAGGATGTTTTCGACGGACTGGCTGATAGCTTTGTAATCGATGCAAACGACTTAATGCAATGCAGATAAATCACACTCATCAGGCGTTTCAGGCCGTTTTACCCATAAAATTCTCGTTTAAGTCAAAAGTTAGTTTCAGGGTTCCAACCGAAGTCAATCGTATTCGAATATCAAGTTTAAGACTCTCGCTGAAATAATCTTGCCATTCATTTTCAAACTTGGCATTATGGAATGGCTGTTGCAGCTTTTTATTAGTATAATTGACAAGAAGTTGCTCCAAAGAGCTCTTTTTTAAAATCTGAAAGCCATCAATTTCTGGAAATCCAGCAAAGAGTTCGGAATGCCGCGCAATGCAATTCAGCGACCTATTACCATCCATTTGAACAACCGTTCATAGGTAACCTTTGACGTAGAACCGACAAAAAATTTTGTTTGTTCTCCTCTTATCCCCGTTGTACGTATTCTTGAAAAGCCTTTATCATTGGCTTCAGCAACGCTCTCATTATGTCTCTCAAAGTTAGCCAATAAGAATACACCATCGTTGACTACGGATCTGATGACCCACGGTTGTCGCTCATGTGAGACATCTCGAGCTGGTTAGTGGCGAGGCTGGCGGAAAGGGGGTTTGTTGCAGAAAAAAAGCGACCCATGTTTCCCTGAGACGCAGATGGGGGAAGGACTGCCATTTTCTGCTGCGCCGATTTGAACCATACTTTCCGTATTCAGGAGGCGTATTCTTGCACGCGTGTGTGGGTGCGTTCAAGTTTATGCGGATAGTGTTCTACGAGTCAATTGGGCCAAAACCGTGCAATCAAGTGACAGCGAAGTATATTGGAGGCGGCTAGGAGTCGCCTGAAACAATTAAGCTGAATGTTAACTCTGGGACAGACTGGCAAGCTACACGTCAGTATACTCAGCACCATGTTCAGAGCCCAGCAGGCTATACGTGGGAATCAAAATGCTAAACACAGCAAAAGAAATGGGCCTCATTCCCCCTAACCTCGAAAGAGATCACATTTCGGCAGCATTGGGTAGGACGAGTACGGAGAGACTGCTAAAGTCTCAGGGTCAACGGAAGCTGGTTGGATGGCGAAGAACTAACGTGACGACCTGTACCTACAAGGCACGTACATTTGCAACCGAGATATAAGAGTTGCTCATTCAAGTAGGAAAGAT
Source organism: Angiostrongylus vasorum (assembly GCA_018806985.1). Classification (NCBI taxonomy): domain Eukaryota; kingdom Metazoa; phylum Nematoda; class Chromadorea; order Rhabditida; family Metastrongylidae; genus Angiostrongylus; species Angiostrongylus vasorum. The sequence goes on from JADANN010000315.1 coordinate 738,454, forward strand.
AAGACACGACATCATCGGTCTGGCGGAGACGAAACGACGCCATCCATTCAACGCCATCTATCATCTATGACACCAGAGAAGAACTGTTCCTCGGAACATGCGACAGTAGAGGAGTTGGGGGCGTCGGTGTCCTCGTCAACACGAGTTTGTCCATGAACATCGATTCATTCGAACAACTAACAACCCGAATAGGACGTTTACGATTAAAAAGATGTGGATCAATGTCAGCTTTGACAATCTTCGTCGTTTACGTGCCAACATCAAACTATGACGAAGAAGAAAGCGAAGCGATCCATATGGACTTGGCGAAGTTCTAAAGAGAAGTCCGTACATTCTTCGAGGTCATCAATGGAGATTTTAACGCCAAGATTGGACCAAGAAGAACGTCACGAACAGGTGAGCCGCTCTCTTAGTTTACCATGACGAACAAGACTATGCATGGCAACTCGCAATTCCAAAAGCCCCCACCCTCAACGCTGGACGTGGGCGTCTCTCAGTTTGGAGTACCATAACGAAATAGACCACATCACAGTAAACCGAGGATTTTGCCTAATCGATTTCGCTGTTTTCCCAAAATTCTACACGGGATCAGATCATAGCCTCCTTCGTACAACACTTTAGAAAGGAGAAAAAGCAACCAAATTTAAAAAACGAAGTCTTAGAGCCACCATGAACTGGGGCTTATTCCATTCATAAGTTGGCTGCTGGGAGGATGCCGTTGCCGATAACATCGACGAAGAATAGGATCGGCTCATTTAACATCTTCACGCTAGCGTTATGAAAGCAACGAGTTCGAAAATCACCGAGAGACGTCTGTCTCCAGAAACATTTGGGCTGATACGGCAGGGGTGGAATCACACGAGCTGCAGCCAACCGCCAACTAACGCTCGAACTTACAAAACAATGCAGATAGGCGACAGAAGGAGATCTTGAAGAGAGGAAAGCAGTAGTTATGGTTGAAGCTGCAGAAGCTCGGAAAAAGCGTTCACAAGGCAAAACGAAGCTACGCCAACTGGATGAGCAAGTGATTGCACTCCGACGCCCAGACGGAACAATGAGAGCGTCCAGAAAGGCAATGAAGATAATCATTCACGAATACTACTTAGATCTCTTCGATAGCTACGCTCACCTTCCGTCACATGAAGTAAAGAAGGATGGATATGTTGCCCAACCGGTACTCCCTTCCGAAATCCGACATACCATTTTGTCGGTGAAAAATCGAACAGCATCAGGTCCTGACAGGATAAGATCTGAACACCTAGAGAACCTTCCGCCAGTCCTCGTAAACACACTGGCTCGGCTCTTCACACGTTACCTGTCTGAATGTAAGGTCTCTACTCAATGGAAGACCAGCAAAAAGCGTGCTAATGTTCACGAAAGTTGACCTCCACGATATCGGCAACTATCACTCAATCTGCTTGCTGTCTATCGTCTACAATTTTTCCATTCGTGTCATTCTAAATAGGATTGACAGAACATCGGGTGAAGGGCACACATTTGATCAAGTAGGATTTCGAAAACGACTTAGCACGTTGGACCACATCAACCCGGTAACAATACTCATTGTGATATCTTGAGAGTACAAAAGTCCGCTCTGTCTCACTTCCATCGAATTTAAGGCCCTTGACTCAAATGAGAGAGAAGCAATCATGGAAGCCCTTGTTAGGCAGGGAGCCCCCTATTCTGTGCGTAAGGATTCTTCGTGAGATGTACAAAAATTTCACCTAACATTAACACTGACTTAAAAGAGGGGTTAGCCAAGGCGATATTATTTCGCCGAAATTATTCACCGCCACCTTCGAGAACGTCATGCGAACATTGGAATGGGATAATATGGGAGTGAAAGTCGATGGTCGGCAATTAGACCATCTTCGCTTTGCTGATGATATCGTTCTTATAACGCCAAACATTAGCCAAGCGAAACGTACGCTTGCCGACCTTGGTAAAGCCTGTGGAAAGATTGGTCTTCGACTAAATCTCACAAAAAATGTTGTTGATAAGGAACGTATTGGTTTTGTATGCCCCATTCACGCTCAATGGAACGACTCCAGTTATGTCTATCTAGGTCGTGAAATCAACATGTTGAACGTCTTAGCTCCAGAGTTGAGCAGAAGGAAACGAGCGACTTAGAGAGCTTTCAGGAGCATCGAGGATTTAGTGAAGAGTACAAAGAACAGCCGACTGCATGCTCACTTTTTCGACTTAACGGTACTTCTCGCCTTTACGTATGCGACAGAACCCTAGTCGCTGCCTAAGCAGAATGAAGGATCACCGCGTCATTGAACGGGCAGTCTAAAGGATGATGCTAGGAGTATCCCGTTTCACACAAGTAATGGATGCGATCCGAAGCTCCGGCCTGCGTCAACGATCAGAAATCAAAGATGCCGTTCTGTGTGCCAAACAGTCGAAGATAAGGTGGACCGGACACGTAATGCGTATGAATGACAACCGATGGAGAAGAGCCGTTAGTGACTGGATTCTCCGGGATATCAAATGTACTGCAGGAAGACCACCGACCCGATGGTCAGAGTTCTTCACAAAGAGCCTTGAAGAAAGATATGATGCTCGCCGAGTGTCTAGAACGAGCAGAGCCCACTGGGCTGCTCTTGCACGCGACAGGGGAAAAATGGAAGATTTACTGGCGCCCACTCAAGTCACTCGATGATCACTGGGACTACAGTGATGCGTGGAATTTGAGTTCTCCGTCATTTAGTCGGCCAATTTCAGCTTCACCATCACTTCCCTCACATTTTTTGGACGAATACGCAAAGGGAAGAAGATAAGGTGGAGCGGACACGTAATGCGTGTGAACGACAACCGATGGACAAGAGCCGTTAGTGAGTGGATTCGTCTGGATGGTAAACATGCTGTAGGAAGACCACCGTCGCGATGGTCAGAGGTCTTAACGAAAACCCTAGAAGAAAGTTGTGCTGCTAACGAGGTCCTTGACTGGCGCCCGCTTGGCTCACTCGACCATCAACAGGACTGCAAGTGATAGAGAAGATCGTTGACTAGAACCGCTAAAATATAATTTCTACCCTCAATAGCAATTCTAAGGCCAATGTTACCAGGTATCCAACTGCATCGTCATTGCGATCAGTGTACAATTCGCCACTTAAGCCATTTAACTGATACTTTTCCAAACCAAGTGCAAGTAGTTGTACAGCACGTAGTTCCGAGGTCGCCTCCTAACCATTTGGTAAGAAACAATTAAGCATATTTCCATAGTTGAGGAGCTGACGAGGAATACAAGATTTCTCCAAAAGATAGAACTCAAAATTAGCCCCAAAAAATAGAACCGGCGCCACCGAAATGGATGCTTATTAATTTCCCAAAATGCTCACGAAGAAGTGCCTTAATCTTGCAAGACCTTGAGGGAGCGATATGAGCAAGATATTGAACCACATTCTTGGCTCTCTACTTGCCTGCACATGATTAACCGGTGCCAAGAGTCGACCGATCCTTCCAGCCTCTAAGTATACGGCAATATAGGTACATTTTTGGCAAATGTTCTTTCCAATACGTTAACAGCGGTATCGAGTCTCAACAAAAGTATGAACCCCTTTGGAGAGATTGCGTTTGCAGGACTCAACGATTAACGAGTAACCGTAATAATCTCGACTACTTTTCAAAACCGACCACTGTTTAACGTTAGCTTAGATGACCAGTATTTTTAATGATTGCTCAGCTTACAAGGTTGTTCTGGAATTGTTATTCGGCTCACCATTTGACTTCTTGTCCTCCTTCTTACCCGTTGTGCTCCAGCCGTTCGCTCTCGAAAGCTGAGGGTTTTTCGTAGTCAAGCCGAGTCTACTCTTCTGGAGTGCGGCACCACTGCAGTGAGAATCTCAGTCGCAGTGTCTTTCTTCGAAAATACCGTTGTTGCTGATTGCCTACTGATAACGATTCTATTTCATGTAAATAGTCCACCCTGCAGCATTCGGTGTTGTTTTATCTAACAATTAACAAAACAATACTTGTCAAAAGCGGCCCTCGTTTGTCTTCAGCATGACTAATCAATATTTTTTATGTTTCCTCAGCCTTCACGGAATTATTATGAAATTTTTTATGAAGACGTCGAAACTTTAGCCGAATAAGAACTCAACAACACTTTTTATGTAAACAGAGCTGTTTTAGAAGACATCACTGTCGACTATTTGGGAGGCAAAAGTGCGCACGATAAATCGGAAACAGAGTGTGACAGCCTTAAAGTGATTGCACACCTTCACCGCTTACTTTAGCGATTCACGAACTAGAAACATTCAACGTTAGACCACCACAGCGACAAATCTCTCGCTCTGGAAACGAAAAAAAATATACGCTAATTGCGTGAATTCCATGATAGCGCATGGTTACAAAATGGTGGAAAAGCCTAAAGCTCTCGACGTTGATCATTCCCGCAGGGATTCACCATGCATTCAACTTTATATTGAATGCATATATGGCCTTCACAATGGCTGGCGGAGGCATACCGATGTATCGAGCCAGTGCTGTTATCCTTCTAGACAATTCCTCCACCATTTTGCCGACCACAAAGCGGTGGAGGGCTTGATGAGCTTTGGGCGCCAGGATCGATCCCATGAGTATGCCACGACGCGTGTGGCTCAGTGGTCGGAGGCATGATTCATAGAAGAAAGAAATGAATGGACGGTTCTTTTCCTCAAAAGCACTCGGAAAGAAAACAGTTGTCGTTATGGCAGAATTACAGCTCAGAGCAATGAATTTCTGAGTTTGCAGGACGGAGTTGTTTCTGAAAACAACCCAACATTCTACGCAAATCAGTATTCTTTTCTAGAAACTAAGATGGCCTATCTTTGTGAGTCCTGAGTCCTAGCAGACTTTCCACTCGCTTCGCTCTTTCAGTAGCGACAGTTGTCAATTTTCACTACAGCGACGAGAACTGTTGCATAATACGAGAACGCCCACAGATCTTTTTGCTGCTGAGAGCGTAGTTGTGCGTTGGGGGTCACAAAACGGCTGCACCTATCTTTTAAGGTTTTTGCTACTCTCTGAGGCGCGAAGTTTGCCCATTCTGCTGTCGTCCTTTCTCAAAAATTTCTCTTCCGTATCGCTTTGCTTTTTCAACAAATATCCCACCAACATGAATGATACTGTTCTGCAACCAAAAAGTACTTTAACGTTATTCGAGCGGTGCTCCACCTCGTAAGATTCGACTTCGTACGATCGCAAAGAAATAAATAGTGATGACGAGCCAGTGCGGACCATCGACTGTGATTATAGCGGATCTGAAGTGGGTGAAGGAACAGAAGTGTCGACCGAATAAATCTTTTGTAGCAGCCTAGAGATGGTTCAGTGATCTAAAATAATTGACAGTTTGGATTTGTTTTAGATAAAATCACATTTGCATCTTCTTCTAATCGAGACTTTATTACCAGCAATGGGCCAGTGATAAAATGATAAGGGTAGATTCTTTTCGCATACCAGCTCCACTTCCTAATCAACGAACGCTAAAAGAATTGCTTTCGTTTCGATAAGTTAGCTGCTCTTTCGTTGTCAGGCAAATAAAAAATAATCTCCTGAAACTTTTTTTATGACCCTGGTGTGGCACGCTGTTGATCTGTGCAATATAAAATATTCTAAAAAGAGCATTTGCAGAGTAGATAACAAGCAAATCGTGCGACATCTGCCAAGAATACGGCGATAACCCTTATTAGGCCCAAAGGTCGAGCGCAAGCTTCGTTTTCAACGAAGTCCGCTTCGCTATAATCTCATGTTTTCTGTCCCTAAGCTGTGGTTAACTTGAAATATTTCATTGCCTCTGTTAGTGGATACTTTCGACTGAAGATTTCGAGATGGCTTTGCTTGCGCGGCAAAAATAAGGTTGTGGGTAGAAGAATATTGTAGCAGAACATTCTAGATATAAGCCCAACATTAAGGCCAAGGGTCGTAAAGTTTCAAATGTCCTTAATTCATGTGACAACAGTGCATTATACCTCAACTGGATGCATTACCAATTCTTTGAACTAGTTGTTTTTTCTTTGAGCTTTCCAATTGTTTAACGACCAGCTCGTATAGCTAGTTTGAAACTTCATTGGTTTGCTGCTTATATTGGAAAGTGACACGCATAGAACGTTTTCGTCGTGGACGTTTTTGCTTTTGAATGGCATTTAAAAAAGCTCTTGGCGTTGATCAATCCTTGAGGGACGCGTCATCCCTTCGACTTCACTGAGCATCGTTTGAAGGTGATTTAATGCATATCTTGCCTTTACAATGACTCGCGATGGCCTATCGATGTATCGAGCCAGTGTTGCTATACTCCTAGACAAGTCTGGTAGCAATTTGCCTAACCGGAAGGGATGGAACGCTTGGTCCTAAAAAACCCCCTAAACTGTAAACTTTTTCCAGTCCAGGTAAATTTAGGGTTGTTATAGTGATGAAAGCTAAGAAGCTCTCGGCGTTGATCAATCCCCTGAGAGATGCGCCATGCATTCGACTTTATTAAGTTTCGTATGGAGGTGATTGAATGCATATCTGGCCTGCGTTTACATTGACTCGCGGTGTCCTACCGATGTATCGAGCCAGTGTTGCTATACTCCCTAGACAAGTCTGGTAGCAATTTGCCTAACCGGAAGGGATGGAACGCTTGGTGGGCCATGGATGTGCGATCAATTCCACGTGTGCTGCAGGGCGCCTCCGACCACTAGGCCACACGCGCCGTGCTGCCTACAACCAATTTGGATGGTACTACGGAATCTTTTTTCTTGAGTGGTAAGACGGTCCTATCCTAGCATGTAGCTAAATCAAATTTCTGCAACGACAAGGCGGCGATTGGATTAGTGCAGGAGAAAGGCACTGCAGAGTTCTTAAGAAAACACTTCGCGAGAGTGTGATCGACCCTGGGTGGGTCGTAGCTCTACGTGACCCCCAGATATCAACCTGCGAATTTCCCTGCTCTCGAACAATTTAGTTCCACGAGAGGCGTGCCGTGAGTATACGTATGGTGGTTTCCATGTTTCAAGTCGACCATACACTCCAAAGTTCACAATCCTGTATTCATTTTCGCTGCTTTTTTCATAATATTGCGTTGGCATACTCACCAGTAACGTGCTGCTGGCTGAAGTCTTATAAAATACTCTGTTTTCTTTTTTTCTCCTATACAGGATTTCCTGGGCCTCTATTTTTGGAGGAAGTTCTTCTTGTGAACAGTTTCTCCAACTGGCTATAAAACACGTCCAGCTCACTCTTATCAGCTGTACAAGCGAAAGATTTGCATTTGATACTGCTATTCACCAACTTTTTTCACAGTGCTGACTTCACTCGATTGTTGATGCCGTCTTTCTTTCGATTCCCCGTTATGTCTCCTTGTTCTATGCGTGCCTAGAGGAGCATTCTGCGCATTTTCCTACAGCTGGTGCCCACAAATTAAATATACCTTCGGAACCCACATTAAATCTTACCTTCAGGAACAGAAAGTCGCAGACCTCTAGAGAAGCGTATGCAAGAAGGGTTACAGAAAGGATCACCGTAATTCTCTTTCATCATGCTTGTTGAGTGTCCTCTGCAAGCTGTTCACGAAGATTACCCTTTTGCACAAATCGAAGACGTTGGATGAGGCAAATTCGGTTGAACAAAAAAGGATTCCAAGGAAAATTTTGTGGCGCGAACCACATCGTAGGTGTGTCGAAGGTCGAAGAAGTCACTCGGAAACACCACTTGCTCCCCGTCCTGAATTTCGCCTACTACACAATAGTGTTTGACAGGATCGGAACGAATGTTATCCCGTCCGCGAATGTCGTCCACAGAAAGGATTCATCCTATTTAAGAACTCTAGCTGACTACTAACATAACCACAGCAACAAAAATACAGATCTTTCAGACAACTGCTTGCGGTTCCCATAGAACAAACCATAACAAACCTGTTTTGATACACAAGGAATTATCATGAAAGGAACAGCTGCTAAAGCTGCTTGAAATGGTAACAAAGCGTGTACCGCACAAACACACAAACCATATTCCTTCTTTATACACGAAATTAACTCAAAGACAGATATGCATTGGTTCTAGAATCGTTAGAAATCATGAAAAGAGTATTTGCTGTACAGACACACAGATCATGTTCCCAGATATTAATGTGGGTGAAAGAATAAGAAGAACGATTAGGCAGTGTGTACATTAATGTGTACAAGCTATAACCATATACGTCATAAAAAAAAGAAAACACCTGGACAGACGTAACACAGTAATTTACATAAACATTTGGTCATATTTGGTGCAAGAGACTGGAATCTTTTTCGCTTGTTCTTCGTAAAAGGCAATGCCTTTGCGGATTACGAATCGTAGTATCACTCATGGTTAAATTCTAGTCGTTTACACCCGTGGGCTCATAGGCCGTAAGGTCAAATGTGAGCACAGTGGATGAAGAGCAAGAGGAAGACTCAGGACACACTCCAATCAAGGCGTCCGCCTAAAAACTAGACAGTGCAAAAGGGATGTGAAAACCCAGCCAGCATTTGCAGCATTAACAGCAAGTGCGGAGATTGCAAGCACTTCTTGTAGCTTCTAGCTCGCCAAAGCAACGTACCTTACTGTAGAATTCTTCTTTCAAGGAGATAACGATGATTTGCATGCCATTGCGTGCATATTCACGTATGAAGGAAGACACCTAAACATATAACGCACGAAACAATTTAGAATGAATGACGGCGTCAACAGAAAAATAATGTAGAAAAGTGAGGTGTGAGAACCTTTGCTATATTGGTGTTGTCCAGAGCGGCGTCAATCTCGTCAAGAACAAGGAATGGAGAAGGATTGTGCGCATGGATTGCGAAGAGAAGCGCTAACGCTGCAACAGTCTTCTCCCCTGCGGACAGACAATGCATGGGTTGGAAGCGTTTACCAGGTGCAACGCAATTATACTAAATAGAAGAAATAAATGCAGAGAGAGCTACAGATTATGGGGTAGCTCTCTGAAATCCTCCAGTACGAAGTATTGTCATTCCAAATTTTAAAAAACGCTGTTGGTCGTGAAGTAGTTAAAAGTGCTTGCTTCACGTGTCACCTGAATGCCCTTCAAATATGGCTCCTCCGGATCTTCTGCGCAAAGAACAGCTTGTGCACTACTACTTCGGGAGAGAGACTGAAATCTACTCCGTATTCGTTATTTGCCATGCAGGTGTCCTAGTGAATACGAATACCTTATAAATCTCATCGATCTTTTGATTGACAGGGTTCAAACCACTCTTGAAACCTGCGACAACGTTCATTTTTTACTTTGTCGAAATTCAGACGAATTTTTTCTCGCCCTTTTACGTGCCATCTCGCACTCCTCATTCATTTCGACTTCACGTTCCTTCACTTTTTTCCAACCTAAGTTGTGATAGTTATTGAAAAGTAAACACGACAAACTCCTTAGAACCTGAACAGAAACATATAGAACTGATACGAAAAGAAAAGCTATTAAGTCACACGTAGCCGCCTATTCTAGGATTGGTGGAGGACTGAAAAACGCCATGTTCTGAGCTTTCACTGATTTGCTAGTTTTTTCAAAATAAACAAAAATTTTTCGACAACCAAAGGGGCCACGGGTTGTGAACATAAAGCGATTGTAGAAAAGACTTTGCTCCATCGTTGTTCGGATAGGAATCATATTTATGGTGTTATTTACAAAAAGTGACTACAGTTTCTCATACAAAAACATTATAGTCAGCATTTATAAGTGTTTTGCAACGTATGGTTCTCTATTTCAGCATTTTTTGTACCCACGCACTCTACGCGATCTGTCATTCACCATAGCAATTAGAATGGAAACAGTTGTCAAATAGCACCCAAATTTCTGGTTAGTGAACTCCTTCAGAGAACATTTTTTGTATGATTCTAGAATACTCCCCAACGGTTCACCGCCCCATCGTGGCCGGGAGCTGTTCCCGGATGTCGTGTTGCGATGTACAGTGGGGGGGGATTCATACCACTGGCAGGCTCTCGCAAGCTGAGAAGGATTCTGGCGTTTCCATCAGGAAGCCTAGCTGAAAGTAAACCAGTTCCAGGATCCACCACCATCCTGGTGTCAAAGTCGCATGGTGGCAAATCTCCCTCTAATCCACAAGGGCTGCGACTGTCTGTGGTGGTGAAGACCTGGGCAGACTTTGGCCAGGCTAACCTCGGGACTCCAGGGAACCACAATGACTAAGCCCGCAAAACTACGAAAAAAATGGAGATTATGGTGGGGCATGCACGACCAGGGAGGAAGGGTTGTCCACGTATCCAAATAAGCAATTTGTTCTACAAGCAATAAATTAACAACAAAAAAGTGCATTGAAACAGTTCTGAGTGTTAGAATAAACAAAGCTATAGGAGTTATGACGGCAACTTCTACAAAACTATGTTGACACTCTTGAGGTCATCCTTCGCAAGAGTGTTAACAGGAACGATTAGAAAAAAACTGGCAAAAACAGAACTACACCTCTGAGTTGCTCCAAGGTGAGGTGCACTTAGACGTGATAACGCCGTCTGAGCTTCGTTTATTTCCTTATTCATTCTTTCTACGTGTCTCATAAAGTCTTCCTCATCATCCGTCTGAAAGCAAAATTTAAAAAACCCCCTGGAAAAAGAAAAGGATGTACAAAGAGAGAAACCAAATCCCAACCGCTTTCAAATCTTCTGGCAACTGTCTGTAGTTGACCTTTATTTTCGATTCTCGTCTAATTTGTTCCTGAGAGTGATTGGTAGAATTGCAAGACCGAGTTCCATCCCCATCTTCTAAAATACTTTCTAAAAGAAAATTATTCACAGCAAGAAAGTTGGAGAATCAATTCACCGTCTTCTTCTTCTTCGGGATCGATATCATCTAAGCTTCCCGATACCAGTGGGATCTGGATATTATTTATCTTTGCTGCACGTAGCAAGGCATGTCTCTCAGCCTGTTTTCTATCAACTACGCTTTCTAAAGCCAACACTGCTTTTTTCAGCACACATCACATCATGCTGGGCTAACTGAAAAGGACAAATTTTAAGCTGAATTTTATTCGTGACTGTTGTCAATTAGAACCAAAGGACAAAGCAAAAATCGATAATCAAAAAAACCTGCTTGAAGAATCTCGGTCAGGCGTCATTGCGAATGAAGTGAAATGCAATTAAACTGAATGTACCCACCTGAACTTTGTCCTTCACAGCGCTAATTTCGGATTCATATTGTACTTGTTCGATCTTCTTTTGTATTGCTCTAACTTTCAACTCCTCCATTTCTCTCTCCAAACGACTCAACTTTTTACCTTCTTCCATTTCCTTCTTCATCAATATATCCCATTCTGTCTCCAGTTTCTTCAGCTGTAATTTCTACATAACCTGTTGGTATAAATAAGTACTCGGAAGCTTCAGTGGTGATAAAATGCATGGCACAAAGAAGTGTCAATGTGGGTGGCACACCTTATCTGCCTCCTGTTTCACTTTGTTGTTTCTGTCCTCGGAACGCAGGTATCCAACTTCGCCACGAATTCGGTCAAGCTCGTTGTCGATTTCTCGCATTCGGCCAATTCTTTCCTGATGTAATCTGAACAAATCCGAAAATCAACGTGTCAATAAAGAATGCAAAAGTTAATGCACCTCATTTCGCGTCCCTCATATTCACGAATATTCTTTATCCCAATTTTGCAGCAAAAAACTAGCAAAGACCTAAACCGATAAGGCTCTCAAAAAGATGCTTCATTGAACACACAGTACACCCTCATGAACAAAACGCTTACGTCATCAGCAATGGCATGACTCTTGTCTTCCAGTTTTTCTATCTCCCTCCCTCGTTTCACCATACGTTCTTCTATTTCCTCTATTTCTGGCTGAAATCGTGTTAGAATGTGCAGCTAGTTATTCAGAAAACTGGAAACAAACATAGCTATCATAAAATATTTACAGCAATCACACTGAGTTCGGATTCAAGCGATTTAAATTCCAATACGAGCTTATTAAGAGCGTCAGTTTCACACTTAGTCTTCTCGAGCCGAATGTTTCGGAGACGAGATTCTACAGACGTGAGCTTTTTGCCTGGAAGTTTGTTCAGAAAATAAACTTTTCAAAAGAACTCTTAGACAACTGCCGAATGGTTTTTCTCGGTCTTGAAAAAAAATCATGGCAACGCCACCTCTGCATCTCGACATCCATTTCATTCCTTCGAGTCCTTTGTAATGTGTTGCTTTCCTCCAGAAGTTGTGCACGACGTTCACGTAGTTTCCTGAAAAGATATGGCAGGAAAGTAACGGAACGACGTGGACGAGTCCATGGCTACGGAATCTAATTTAAAACTATAATGGCAGGAAAGTAACGGAACGACGTGGACGAATCCATGGCTACGGAATCTAATTAAAAACTACAACTGTAAAGTACACCTTAAAGCGTTCTCGTCCCATTTTTTCGCACGCATTTGCAGTTCGCGGTTACCACTTCCTATCACGCCGTTCTCTTGAAACATCGTACCATCCAGAGTTACAGCTTTGTACCTTAAACTCCATATCTGTCTTTAACCACTACATAGTGTTCGTTGTTCATCACGATATTTGTGCAAATAAAATTAGGAATTTTCGCTTGGTAAAGGACAACCTATCGCCTCCGGTAGTTCCGTACGCAAGAGTTCGTGCATCCTCAGCGGTTTCACATATAAGAGCATTACCACTCGCAAATAGCAAAGCCTTCCTTGCAGCTGGGTGGTTACACTACAGCAGTAATTGGAACAAGTAATGCTACTGACAAGAACAAAGATAAAGATAACTGACTTGAACGACGTCATGAACGAGTTTCACTCGTTTCGTGTATGTCAATTCTCGCAGCTTCTCGTTAATAGGATACACGACAAGGTCTTTGTGGGGAAGAAAAGTTTCGGAAGGATAGCGTTGTTCCTGTGCAACAATGATAATGATTTCGAAGCTCAAAAATTCACATGAAGACATACACGAGACGGCAGGTAATTAGCTAAGCACGACAACAACATAGTAAATAGCATTTGTACTTGAAAAAAAGATCAGATGACAAACAACATCACCTTCAGGTACACAATAGCATCCCTTGCGGTATCCTCCGAGTCGCAAACAATACTCATCATGTGTTTTTGCAACACTTTTGTAACAGCCAAGGTAAACCGCTTATGGCTTGGTTGGCAGAGGTCAACGAGCCGACCGTAAATCTAGAACGGAAAAATGTAGAAGCACAGCAACATAAGCATGATTCAACCTAGCATTTCTGCTGTGTTCTCGTTTCAAATTCCCGCAATTCTGGACCAAATACTAAAATTGCAAGATACTTTACAAGTGACCTCTGTACGCGAATTACCAAAGCCAAGTTGTAGAGGTCTCTTTATCTGCTCGAACAAAGCCTTTTCGTACATGGAGTAAACCTGTTTGTCGCGAAAATGTTAAGCCCCAAAGCTCTTAATGTAAAATAACATGTGCAGAAATTTCAGTAAAGTCGAAGCCAACGGCTTAAACACAGCTGTCCAGTCGCCCGTAATTCGCATCACCACCAAAAAATGTAGCAAAAACAAAGTAATTAGGTTTGGTTCAGAGCAGTGTTTAAAAAAAATGTAAAATAAGAGAAAAAGGAAGTATAGCAGTTCGCAACCGCATGATTAGTAAGTATTTAAAAAAGATTAGAATTAACACTAAGGAAATCACATAATTGAATAATCCGTCCTAGAAAAAAACGCATAACCGCGAATTTGGTGGGAGTAAGGATGACAATACAATGCGTATCCTTACTTTATCCGGAAATACTCTTTTGAGGTTCTCAATGGCTTCGTTGCGTTGTCGCACTCTTTCAGATTCTGCTGAATCACATGATGCATCCGAAAGTTGCTTGTTAACCTCACTTAGCTCAACGGATAACTAGAAATAACTACTCGGAAAACAAGAAAAAAAACAAAAGTTCTCCTTAAGGTGATAAAAACCTTCTCGAGCTTCTCCTTGTTTTCTTTGACTTGCTTTTCCATTGCTAATAGGTTCGCTTTCTCACCATGGAACACCTCCGTTTGTTGTTCAGCGTGTTCAGCAAGATATTCTATCTGCACGAAAAAAAAAGTAGAAAAAACGACACTTCGTCTTAGCAATAGCTCGTTTGCCAAACAAGAGAGCATTACCTGCTTTTTGAGTCGCTCAATTTCGTGCTTCTTGTTTTTGACCTTCTCTTGCCACGCTATCCTGCGACGCTCTTCATTCGCTTTGCAACTGAAATATGTCATGACAATCCAATCAGAATGGAGTTTCAGAAGAAGGCTACTCTGTGCACAGCAGGGCATTGAAACAGTGGCTCTCCTGACACACTATATGTACATCTTTCTTGAGACTTCATTTATATTAGTGAAGATAAGCTCAATAGGCTACATCACACACAGACCCACTCAAAGGTTACCTTCGATCAGTTTCATGTTCTCGTCTCAAAGTCTTTAACTGGATGTCGAATATCGCCGACTTTTTTCCAGCTTCGCGTTTCAGTGAAACGTACTCATTTATCTAGAAAGTGCCGCGAAAAGGTGATAACGTACTGCGGTGCATTGAAAAAAATTGCAATGAAAACTTTAGAGAATGGTCCCAAAGTGTTACTCGTTAAACTGAGGAAATAATTATGTGTGCTCGCCTGTTGTTCGTTAAGATGCAGATCCACTTCCTGGGTTTGCGACTCCAGCTCTACCTCATACTCAGCCTTTTTTCCTTTCCAGTTCCCCTTAATCACGTGTAATGAATATGGACCTTAACACTAATACTAAGACTGCATAATTAGCTACTTTCATAAATAGTGGACTAAATTGTCTTCAGTTATGAAAGCACACTGTATTAATGTTTGAATATCCGACATTAAGTGCTGACTATGACAATGAGTTTTGTACGTTTTTCCAAAACTACTCTTTAAACATTACATAAAGGTAGCCTTGCTATCATCCAATTCACCAAACAATGGGTACTGAAAGCAACTGGGCAACCAACGAAGAAAGTCTTGTGATGATCATCGTGTGGAAAGGCTTTCACTAAGAATACAACGTGAAAAAGTCAACTTTATGTTCAATCTCAACCATATTCACATTTGGTGGCTTCCATGATGAGTTTGGCGCCAGTTCAACAGAAAATTGTTTCCTGTAAGAATGTTCTCTGAAGTTGATGGGATTTGGAGGATTTTAGGTTGTGAATGCCTGCCAATGTATACCACCTTAGAATACTCTATAGTTTGTTGATGGCTTTCAAAAAAAGCGTTTCGAAGGTAATAGAGCTCTTTGCGAGCAGGTTGCAAAGACCATTATGAGACAGACTTGTATTCGGTCTGGTATATTGCATCATATGAATATGAAGGAGGAATTATACAAAATAAGGAGAACAGCATGGGCCGCATTCAGAGCCTTTCGAAGCCACTGAACAAATAAGAGATCCGACAGTTCCCGTTCAACTTATTTAACCGTCTTCCCTAGCACTCTCTCACGAAGCCAAAACGTCGGGTCCAACTTCAGCTACGCTAAGAGTTCTGGCACATGACCAACACTGAGCTTTAATCGTCTTCGGCTTAAGCATGACTAACGCCGTTTAGCCAAAATGCGTTGTTCAGAACTTTGCAGCTCTTTCCATCTCGAAGATCTAAAAGAATACACTCGATGGCAAAGCAGAGGTGTATTGGACCGATAAGAACAGGTGAATGATGGACTAACAGAGCAGTATGGTGGACTACAAAGAAAATGCAAGCGTTCCGTTGAGCGACCCAAGCTTTGGACAGACGCCTTCTTGGCTCATGTCAACCATCGATCCGTATTCGCAGATGGAAACGGTTTATGGATTACGTAATATTCCTCGCAAACATCACCATGTTCGAAACAGACCAGCACCATCGTCGACGAGATAGCTAGCAAGAAGTGAGCAGAAGATGTGTTGAGTCCTGTACTACTGTGAATATACATGTAAGAGACATGAGAGTGTTTGTTCATCCAATCACCATCAGGTTGAGTGAAAAACTACCTAAGCGAGCAATCCCTAAACGACCAAGCGCCGCAATGCAATTACCTTTGCAACATTCATTTGCAGATAATTTGGGGCAATTGCTATGGATGTTCCGCAAACTGTCAATGCATCACTTGAAATCTTATATATGTTCGAAATGGTTAAAATACAAGTAAACGTGTTACACGAGTAATGCATAAAAGGGGAGCAATAAGACAAAAAAAAGTGAAAATGTTGCTGAAACGTGGGACAATAAGAGCTAATTAATCTTCGTGAACGGTGACAGAGAGGACGACGAGGTTCGACATTTCTTTCCATCTCATGGCAAAAATCGGTAAAGCGACAACTGACAGAAATAACCGCAAAACAAACCTTGCTGCTTTCTCAAGCATCTCCACCTGTTGCTCAGTGTTCTCAGCGAGTTTCTGCGCGGCATTCAACGCTTTGTTACCAGTTTCCAGCTTGGTTTTCATATGGAGTGCTTCCTTCTTCACTTGAACATATAGGGGGCGCTGGTGCGAGATTTCCCTTTCCTACAGTCATGTTCGAATAAAGCGATTAATATGTGGATCGAGATCAGTTTTGCTAGTAATCGATACATTGCCTTGTAATGCCTCTGTTGTAGAGTACAACAACAGAATTCTCAAAACAATCATCACATAACTGCATGGAAAGTGTGCAAATTGCTATAACGTTGTGCAAAAGAAGATGAATGTTGGCCTAAGATTATTGTTCAGTAAAAAAAAGTCACCTTGTCAGCAATCTCCTTCGCCAATCTAAGGCAATCCTGCTGCGCTCTCTTTACCAGTTTCTGCTTCTCATTTTGCTAACTGCTCAGTCTTATTCTAAAGAGAGCTGATTTGCAGCCAATCATGCAACTATTGTTATATCTTTGAAACAAGGCATACAGGGAAAAACAGTTCATAAGTCAAACCTTTCGAGCTTCCAGTCCAGATACCTCGTTTCTCCTTCGAACCAGTTCCTCCTCGGCTTGTTCACCACGGTGCTCACAATGGAACAACTCAAATAGGGAAAAGGAGGCGCTGCTTCTCAGCCTGAAAAGAACGTGCGTGCAATGATAGCGGTACGATTTATAGCAACTGTTTCTAGTGAATACTCATCAAGTCATTTTTTCATTTGTTGATAGTTCTCAGCCTCATTTAGTTCCAATTTGGCTTCTTTCTTCTCCTTCTCAATACTTCGTCGCTTCTTCATCTTTTGTACGAAATCGTCTTCCGCTTCTCTTAACTCTTTCTTCAGCCGATCATATTCTTCGCGAAGCTCACCGGACCTACCAACATTCTATTGTAGCTAGAAACAAAAATACCTACATTCTCGCAAAATATTCTCAACACCGCCTTTATTTCAATGCCTAATCGCGCGAGTTAATCAAAGCAACTGAAATGTCGTGATAGGAACTAATAAAACAACGTTGCTCACCTCGAGATTTCTTCAATCAGAGCGGCACACTGCTTGGGGCTTCTCATAGCAATGGTCTCTGTTTGACCCTGCAATTTCAATTCTTCTAAGCGTAGAAAGTACGCTACAAGAAATAAAGCAGCTAGCGAAGGAATGATCAGAAGAAAACACCGGCACCTACAAATCTCTTACCTGATAAACAAGGAAATTTTTTGCCCTGATGGAAATTTGAAAACTCTCCATCTCACGATTGTACTGTTGCACAGGGAACAACCTGAAAAATTACACAGAAACATTCGATAAAAGTCACTACAAAACAGAAGAATAAAAGTGTGGATGCACACAAAAATCCGGGCTAAAACAACCCACGTCGTGGAAAGTCAAAACAACACATGTGAAAAACCTAGTGAGGGACCTCCAGACATTCACTTTCGTTAAATATCATGAAAGAAATTTGAAAGCACAAGGATGAAAAAACGAAATGCATACAAAAGATAAATAAAGTGTAAAGCTCTAAGCGTTGATCAATCCTTTAGCGATGCGCCATGAATTCGGCTTCATTAAGTATCGCTGCAGGTGATTGAATGCATGTCTGGCCCTTACAATGATTCGCGGTGTATCGAGCCAGTGCTGCTATTCTCCTAGACAAGTCTGGTACCAGTTGCCCGACCTCGGCGGGATGGAAGGCTTGGCGGGCCATGGGCGAGGGATCGATCCCATGTATATTGCAGGGCGCCTCCTACCACTGCACCACACGCGCACGTTGAAATGCTCATATAACCTCAAAAACTACTTTGAAAAAAACAATCGAGACGAACATCGAAAAAGACTGAATAAATCAAGGTAAGGACGACCTGTCCATCCACACGGAACTCAGAACCGGCATGAGTTGCTGAGCGACAGAACTTTCTTTGACGACCATCTGCGACTTTGTAATTTAATGCTACAGAACAACTATCCGACACCGGTTTTCCTAAAGGCGCTCCATGGATGAGATCCTAAACGTAACACTAGAAGCTCAATTGAACACGTGGTACAAGGTAGATTATAACATAGGTCAATCGAGATCGAAACACTTAGTAACTGAAACCTACTCTAATTTTTTTACGCGTAGATTCGTTGCCTTTTCTCCTAACACGAAACTTATGGCGTCCATGAGATTCGGATTTGCCTGCAAACCGATTTAGGAGTCAAACGGCTAGAAAAATACCACATAAGCTGCAATCAACCAAATAAACCGAGCAGGGATGAAAGTTATTAGCTCTGAAAGTTCGTACCAGAGCCATTGGGACCAATGACCGCTGTAAAGTTCTTGAATGGCCCGATCACATGTTTTCCACGGTAGGACTTAAAATTTACAATTTCCAACGTGTGCAGTGTACCCATTTTGCAACCTGGAATAAGGTGGAATGAAACCTGGCTAAGAACTTCCATAAAAGAAGTTGAAGACAACGGATAAAATGCCATAGATGGTAGGTCTGTAAACAGATTAATAAAGAAAACAATGTATAAGTGTGTACATACACATGTGCATTCACACAATGTATTTATGTATGTATGCACGTATATACACGTTGCACATACACTCGTATATGCACGTACACATGTGTTTATACAAATGGCGTGGATTCAATTAAGAGATACTTCTATGAAGCAAATGTTCAAGCAAAGAAAACACGTAAATGATAGTTTTAAATGTGGTAAAAGCGCGCCACCACGCCACATTTGCAATTTTGCGTTTGGGGAAATCAGTTGCGTTAGGTGCAAATAGTAGGGATCCCAAACATAAATTTGTATCTGTTGCATATACATTAGTTAATTGAGAACTGCCTCCATGAAAGGAATGCAAAAATTTTACAGGACAATTTTAAATGTAAGGAAAGCGCGCCACAGCGCACTGTCTTCAATTTTTTCGAATGATGAAAACAGTGGTGTTGTGGCAGATAGCGACAGCACTCTCAAACTGATATGCAGTAGAACCAAACACTTCTACCAACTGTACTTCGCTTCAGCACACAAATAGCTCTTCTTACAGTTATGACAGCAGTCAGATGGACATTGAAGACAAATCGACTAGAATCAATCCGGCTTTTAAGAAGACGGAAACGTAAAGACGTCAGAAGAACTCAAGGCTTTAACAGCATCGTCTTTGCTGAATGATTTCAGAAGCTATTCCCTATTTGTAGAGAGGTGGAATGGAAGTCAGTTTTAAGAAGTGTTAAGGCAGTGTTATTTTACTTCGTTCACCGAGGAATGGAAGAGAATTCAGACTGTGCTACGTCTTTCGTAGTCCACAGCTGATAGGACAATTGGCATAAAGCTAGATCTATATGACTCTGTTCCATTTAATCTCCCCGAAATGTCCGGAATTTTGAACAAAGAGGCTATTAGAACCAGATTCAGTTAATGAACTGTATCTTATTCAAAGTGCTTATTACGTAACACTAATGAATAAGTTGCCATATATACTATATGATACCAAATGAGGACAAAAGTAGAAAGATCTCGGCGTTGACCAATCCCTGAGGGATATGTCATACATTCGACTTCACTAGGCATCGTTAGAAGTGATTGAATGCATATCTGGCCTTTACAATGATTCGTAGTGGCCCATCAATGTATTGAGCCAGTTCTGCTCTCCTCAAAACAAGTCTGGTACCAGGTTGCAGACTCAAGGCATGAGAAGGTTGGTGAGGTTAGGAGCGAGTATCGATCCCATGTGTTTCCGCAGCGCCTGTGAGCCCTGCGCTACCAGTGTCCTCTTACTATGTACTACATAATATATAATATTATACCGTATTATTACGCACTGCATGCTAAAAATAACGAAACCATAACGAAATAGGCCCCATAATATTAGGTTGTTCAGAAATAAATGAGCGTTTTTGACTATGCCGTTTGTAATGTCATAACTTCATCCAAACTATGCTTTATTAGTCAAAATGAAACCGTTTGAATCTACACTGGGCCAAAGAGGAACCAGTTTATTTATTCGGCTCATAGCAGGAACTGTGGATGAAAAATGAGAAGTTCAGCGAAAGTTCATAAGTTGGTGAAGAAATTTGCCTGTTTTCTCAGCAGAACAACAACCAGATGAAAATGCGGAAGGGCAGCACGGAATTACCTTTAAAAGTGCTATATTATGCGACGCGATGTCTCGTCAACTAATTTGTCACTGAATTTCAGGAGAGGGGTTCCAGATTTCGTGAAGCTCTAAATGTACCACATTGGAATGGACTTATCTCACAAAATAACACGAAAAACGGAATTCAAACAACATCTTTTGAATAAAACAATAGGAAAAGTGGATGCGTCTCGGCGTGAAACGCCACAGAAGGTCCCATTAGTTACAACCTACAGTATGTACACGTTTGGTGCGATGGGTCAGCAATTGCTGGTTGGAGCACGTTCATTCTCTTATTTGAAAATTGAAAACGAGTTGAATAAGTTATTAGTATTATTATCTCTCATTTACTGGATCTAAGTTAAACAAGGGAGTGATTTATTCACTACATCTGCCATCCACCATTTAGAGTGTCCAGCCGGCGGCACTAGTTGCCGGATGCGTGCCTTTACCGAACTCACCAGTTCAGCAACAGCATCCATTGTTAATCAGTGTGTGCTGTCGTGTTTTCTACGCTCAGTACATCGACCACTGAACTACTATGAATAGGATAATATAATAAAACTTGGCCAAAGGTATCACTCTTGTGAACTATCAAAGGGTTTTCTCGTCTATTTGCCTGTATTTAACTGCTCTGCACTACTCCAGTCGAAGCTCCAGAGACTGGGAAAAACATTGGCAAAGCCCACCGATGCTTCGCCAATTACAAAACGAAAATGAGTGTACTCCGATGCCCAGACGGAACTGTTACAGCGTCCAGAAAGGCAATGGAGAAAATCATTCGAAGAATACTACTCAGATCTCTTCGATACCCACGTCCACCTTCCGTCATATGAAGTAAAGAAGGATGGATATGTTGTACCACCGGTTCTCCCTTACCAAATCCGACATGCCATTTCATCAGTGAAAAATCGAACAGCAGCAGTGCGGACAGAGTGGATCTGAACACTTGCAGAACCTTCCGCCAGTCCTGTAACACACTGGCTCGGATCCTTACACGTTATCTGTCAGAATGCAAGGTCCCTACTCAGTGGAAGACCAGCAAGACCGTGCTAATGTTCAACAAGGGTGACTTCGACGTTATCGGCAGCTATCGGCCAATCTGCTTGCTGACTGTCGTCTACAAACTTTCACTCGAGTCATCCTAAACGCTGTTGACAGAGCACTAAACCAAGGACAGCCATGTGAGCAAGCAGGGTTCCTAAAAGAATTGAGTACGATGGACCACATCCACACGATAACAAGACTCATTGAATTACTGCAAGAGTACAAAATACCGCTCTGTCTCACTTTCATTGATTTAAGGAAGGCTTTTTGACTCAGTTGAAACTGAAGCAGTCGTGAAAGCTCAGGACGGGCAATGGATCCCAACTCATTGTATGAAGATTCTTCGTGGGCTGTATAGAAATTTCACAACCAATGTATAACCATCCTAAAAACGATCCGACGTCAGAAAAAGGGTTTAGGTAAGGCGATACTATCTCCCCAAAACTATCTACCGCCACTCTCGAGAACGTCATGCGGACATTGGAATGGGACAACATTGGAGTGAAAATTGACCGTCTACAATTACACCATCTTCGCTTTGCTGATTACATCGCCCTTATAACACCAAACATTAGCCAAGCGGAACGAATGTTTGCCGACTGTGATAAAGCCTGTCGAAAAAATTGGTCTTCTGCTAAATCTGACAAAAACGATGTTTGTGAAGGACAGATTGGTTGCATATGCCCCATTTACGCTTAACGGAATGGACATCTTCGAATGTTCCAGTTACTTCTATATAGTTCGGTAAGTGAACACGATGAAAGACTTAGCTCCAGAGGTGAACAGAAGGAAAGGAGCGGCTTGGAGAGCTTTCGAAAGCATCTGCGATATAGTGAAGGGTACAGAGAACACCCGGCTCCGTGCCTACCTTTCCGATTTTTTTCACGATAGTTCCTGACTTGACGTATGGGTGAGAATTCTGGTCACTGAGTATGCAAGATGAAAGATGACACAGCGTTATTGAATGGGCAGTGAGACAGGACGATGCTAATAGTATTTGTCACACTAGTAATGGAAGTGATCTGAAGCTCCGACCCGTGTCAATGGTCATAAGTCAAAGGTGTCGTTCTGTACGCGAAACTATCGAACACAAGGTGGACCGGAAACGTAGTGCGCATCAACGGCAACCGGTGGGCAAGAGCCGTTGGCGACTGGATTCCGCGGGATGTCAAACGTACTGCAAGAAGACCACAGATACGATGGTCAAAGTTCTTCACGAGAAGCCTGGATTAAAGGTGTGCTCAACTAATCCATAGAACAACCACAACCCACTGAGCTACTCCTACACGCGACACGGAAAATTTGATGATCTATTGGTGCCCACTCGAGTCGCTCGACGGTCAACGGAACTACAGGTGATACAGATGACAGGTGATTATTGTAATACATATATTATACCCACATTATTATATTAATGTCAAAACCGACCGTTACTTAACCTTAGTAGTAAAATAATCCACATGGGTTCATATTGTTGAGCTTACGCGAGGTTGATAGGGAGGACAACCTCGTGTAAGCTCAGCAATATAAACACGCGCTGATTATTACCTTGCATTACTTTGTGCATTATAGGTTCGATCACCTACTCTGGGCGAACAGTACTCAACAAATTGGTACTGGAGTTGCCTGACATGGCAAAAACGCTTTATTCGAGGAAGTGACCTTTTAAGTTCGACAGAGCTTACAAGAGTTCGGTGTTGATCAATCGTTAAGGGACTCTCCATGCGTTCGACTTCATGAACTACTCTGCGGCAACCATTTGGGTTTAATTTGGCCTGTGCAATATTAATACATTACTTGCACTAGAATTACTTTTGCTTTTAGAAATCCGTAGTTTATAATAAGTCCGCCCTAAGAGAACTCTTCCTCTCTCTCGAAATTATAACCATCGCGTGAGCGAATTATGGTTCAATAATAAAGATGCGCTGCAAAACGGGTTTCTACATTTGAGTAAAGGATTTCGCACTGGCCTGCAGTGACAAGCATTGTAGCATACTAAGTTACGACCTTCACGATTGCAGAACTCCAGAAAACTAGTTGTTTTAATTTCGTGCCTACCTTTCGCCTTTGCTATAGAAAGCTCTGCAGAAAAGCGATGCGAAGGCGCAGGGTCTAAGTGACGTCAAAAAACAGAAAATAAACGGAGTAATTTTCTCACAGTTCTTTCCTTAGGCTGCACCTCTAAACAGTTGGAGCCCTCTGTATGATCAAATGACAAATCGTCATCTTTCTGTGTAGGCCTATCCTTCTCATCAGGCATTCTTTCGCCTCACAAAGTCAAATGTGCTATCATAAACCAGCGAAGCATTGAAAACTACTGTACATCGGGTCAAACCTGTTGTGTTATAAATAAAAGAGAAACCCTCATGGTGACAGATGTTTGGACAAATAAACCTCATACGCAATAACTTAAGAATAACGTTGTTTTTTTTGACTTCTTCAATATTCACCCTTCGTTCTTTTTCCCCCTGTAACTCCCTTTGCGCATTCGTCCAAAAAATGTGAGGGAAGTGATGGTGAAGCTGAAATTGGCCGACTAAATGACGGAGAACTCAAATTCCACGCATCACCTGTATCACCTGTAGTCCCAGTGATCATCGAGTGACTTGAGTGGGCGCCAGTAAATCTTCCATTTTTTCCCTGTCGCGTGCAAGAGCAGCCCAGTGGGTTCTGCTCGTTCTAGACACTCGGCGAGCACCATATCTTTCTTCAAGGCTCTTTGTGAAGAACTCTGACCATCGGGTCGGTGGTCTTCCTGCAGTACATTTGATATCCCGGAGAATCCAGTCACTAACGGCTCTTCTCCATCGGTTGTCATTCATACGCATTACGTGTCCGGTCCACCTTATCTTCGACTGTTTCTCACACAGAACGGCATCTTTGATTTCTGATCGTTGACGCAAGTCGGAGCTTCGGATCTCATCCCTTATTTGTGTGAAAACGGGATACTCCTAGCGTCGTCCTTTCGTCTGCGCATTCGATAACGCTGAGTGATCTTTCATCCTGCTTACCCAGCGACCAAGTTTCTGATGCATACGTTAGGACAGGAGGTGCCATTGAGTCGAAAAGGAGAGCGGAGTCGAGCGTTCTTTGTTCTCTTCACTAAATCCTCGATGCTCTCGAAATCTCCCAAGCCGCTCGTACCCTTCTGCTCAGCTCTGGAGCTAAGTCGTTCATCATATTGATTTACCGACTTAGATAGACATAACTGGAGAATTCGGAGACATTCATCTCGTTGAGCGTGAATGATTCATACGAAAGCAATCCGTTCTTCATGAACGTCGTCTGTGAGATTTAATCGAAGACCAATCCTTCGACAATCTTTATCAAAGTCGAGAAGCATACGTTCCGCTTGGCTAATGTTCCGTGTTATAAGGACGATGTCATCAGCAAAGCGAAAATGATGTAACTGCCGAGCATCGATTTTCACTCCCATATTATCCCATTCCAATGTTCGCATGACGTTCTGGAGTGTGGCGGCAAATAATTTTGGCCAGATGATATCGCCTTGCCTAACTCCTCTTTTGACGTCAATGTTAATACCGTTGTTGAATGGTGATTTCTTGCTTGTGAAAATTTTTTGTACAGCTCACGAAAAATCCTAGTGCACTGAGTAGAGACTCCTTGACTGTCAACAGCTTCTATGACTGCTTTTATCTCAATTGAATCAAACGCCTTCTGTAAATCGATGAAAGCGGCACAGAGCAGTCTTGTGTACTCTCGCGGTACTTCCATGAGCCTTGTTATCCTGTGGATGTGGTCTATCGTACTAAATCCTTTTCAAAACCATGGTTGCTCACATGGCTGTCCTTCATCCAGTGTTCTGTCTTTCCTGTTTACGATGACTCGAGTGAAAAGTTTGTAGACGACAGACAGTAAGCAGATTGGACGATAGTTGCCGATATCCTGTAGGTCACCGTTCTTGAAAAATAACACGGTCATGCTGGTCTTCCAGTGGGTAGGGACCTTGAATTCGGAAAGGTAATGTGTGAAGAGCCGAGCCAGTGTTTTTACGAGGACTGACGGAAGGTTCTTCTGGTGTTCTGGTTTTATCCTCTCCGGACCTAGTGTTGTTCAATTTTTCACCGACGAAATAGCATGTCGGATTTCGGAAGGGAGAACCGGTGGTACAGCATATCCATCCTCCTTTATTTCATATGACGGAAGTTGGACGTGGCTATCGAAGAAATCCGAGTAGTATTCGTGAGTAATTTTCTCCATTGTCTTTCTGGACGCTGTAGCTGTTCCGGCTGGGCGCCGGAGTGCAATCATTTTGGTCCTGTAATTGGCGAAGCTTCAGTGAGGTTTGCGAATGTTTTTCCCAGCCTCTGCAGCTTCGACCATTACTGCCGCTCTTCTCTCTTCAAGATCTTTTTATCGCCTGTCTGCACTGTTTTGCAAGTTCGGACGTTAGTTCGCCGTTGCGTGCAGCTAGTACGATTCAACGCTGGCGTATCAGCTTGGGTGTATCTGGAGAAAGACGTCTCTTGGTGACTTTCGAACTCATAGCTTTCATAGCGCTAACGTGAAGATGTTGAGTGAGCCGATCGTATTCCTCGTCGATGTTATCGACAACGGCATCTTTCCAACAGCGGACTCATGAATTGGATAAGTCCCAGTTCATAGTGGTTCTGGGACTTCGGTTTTTGAATCTAGCGGCTTTTTCTCCTTTCTGCGAGAAATAGAATCTTGCACGAAGAAAGCGATGGTCGGACCCCCACGTAGAATTTTGGGACAACGGCGACATTGGTTAGGCAGAGCTTTCTACTTACTATGGTGCGGTCTATTTCGTTATGGCACTCCCCATTGGAAGACTCCCCACGTCCACCGTTGAGGGTGGGGATTTTTGGAATTCCGAGTTACCATGGATGGTCTTGCTCGTCTTGATAAACTCAGATAGCCGCTCACCCTCTTCGTTCAATTCTAATCCGTGGGTCCCAATGTGACGTTCTTCAGACGTTCTTCTTGGTCCAATGTTGGCGTTGAAATCTCCAATGGATGACCTTTAAGAATGTATGATCTTCTCTGTAGAAATTCTCCAGCTCCGTATAGAACGCTTCGACTTCTTCTTCGTCATAGTTTGATGTCGGCGCGTAAACGACCAAGATTGTCAAAGCCGGTATTGATCCACATCTTTTTTAATCGTAAACGTCCGATTCGCGTTGTTGGTTGTTCGAATGAATCGATGTTCCTGGACAAACTGGTGTTGACGATAGCTCCGACGTCGCCGACTCCTCCATTGTCGTGTGTTCCAGGGAACAGTTCTCCTGTGTCACAGACGGCGTTGAGTGGGTGGCATCGCCTCGTCTCGGCCAGGCCGATGGCATGAGCAAGTCCTCTATCGAGGACTCGGAGGCAAGTGTACGTGCATTGTAGGTTCAGATCGTCACCTTAGCTCTTTGTAATCCAGACAGCTTCCATTGGCTCTGAGATTTTTAGCAGCCTCTCCATACTCGCCCAATGCAGCGCTGCGAAATTGGGGGCTCTTTCGGGGTCAGGGGGAATGTGGTCCGTTTTTTCTTTTACTGTGTTTAGCATTGTGAAACCACGAATAGCTTGCTGTGCTCTGAACATGGGGGCTGGGTATACTAACGGGTAGCTTGCCAAGCTCTCCCAGAGTGGACATGGAGATTATTTGTTGGAGGCGACTCCTAACCGCCTCCCATATACTTTCCTATCACATGATTGCATGATTCCCCTTGGTTGTACATGGCATTCCGACATCCAGGAACACCTCGCAGTAACAATAAGGCGCAAACCGTTGGGAGGAGTCACGCAGCATGGAGAGAGAGATATCTATAGCAAATCTCAGCAGATTACGAAACTATTGATGGCTCCATCTCAGCAGTCCCTACGACGAATCATGGTTATAGCGCGCTATGAGAGGAAACACAGAATCCTTAATACCTATACATCTGTAGTGCAAGGCTTCTCCTATAAACATGTTAAGGCCGCAACTCCCAAAGTGCAACAATCATTGACAAATTTTCGAGAGTTATCGAAGAACCGGCATCGCTTACTTGGTGAAGCACAATTTCTGGCAAGGAACTGGTTGTTATCTCATTTCCAATAGCTATGACGCATAATAGGTTTTTTTTCTGGAAGGAGAGGATAACAGAACCACAAAATGGACATTATAGTATTCTTTTTTATAACACACAGAACTTCGTTAAGTGCTGACTACACAATGATTAGATGAAGGACGACTTTTCTTCCACCAAGCGCAAGACTAAGATATGGCCCAGGAACATAGTAAGCATATGCAGAAAATCATATCGGATACCTAATAGTTAGAGAGACAAGAAAAACATGCGAAGGAACCGAACAATCGGACAACAATCTCAAACAACTTATGCGTCGTGAACTTAGGGCAGGTCCATGGACCGTATACTTGATCTAAAGGCGCATTTCGGTTGTGCTCCAATGGCACATTCCACGACGACGACACACGACGATGGTCGCGGTCGTGAAACAGTTAAAAGATATCTGTATAGGGCTGGCATGTGACCTTGTATCAAGTCGCCTGAGGTACAACAGCATGACAGAAGTAACCAATGCAAACTACAGGGTAACTTGAATATTATTTCGATTCTAATCACTCTGATGAATCATGATTATTCTATGCCATGGGCAGCTGTGGAGAATTGAGAAACGGACTCACGCGAAAGTCGCTTCCAAATGCTGACAGCAAAGTGGTTCCTTAGTGGACCACGGTAACAATTAGTTAACAGTAATATACACACTCTGTGGCGCGCGTGGCGCGGTGGTTGGAGGCGCCACTGCGTCACACGTGTGGAATTGATCACCCCGCCTATGGCCCACCAAACCCTCCATTTCTCCGAAGTCAGCAAATTCGTACCAGACTTTTCTGGGAGGATAGCAGTAGTGGTTCGATGCATCGGCGATTCAGAGTCACTGTAAAGGCCAGATATACATTCAGTCACCTCCAACGATACTTATGCACGGCGCATCCTTCAGGGATTGATCAACGCTGAGAACTTTATCCTTTTTATCCTTTATACACATCATGTGCGCACTTAGAGTGGCAGAGCGTGTTTTCTTATAAATTGCTGTTCTCAACTCCAAGTCCCGTGGTTATTGTCTACTCATAACGACTCGATTCCATGTAAATAGTCCTCGCTGACACAGACGGTGTTGTTTTATCTAACAGTTAACAAAACAATACTTGTCAAAAGCGGCCATCGTTTGTCTTCAGCATGACTAATCAATATTTTTTTATGTTTCCTCAGCCTTCACGGAATTATTATGCAATTTTTATGAAGACGTCGAAGCTTTAGCCGAATAAGAACTCAACAACACTTTTATGTAAACAGAGCTGTTTTAGAAGACATCACTGTCGACTATTTGGGAGGCAAAAGTGCGCACGATAAATCGGAAACAGAGTGTGACAGCCTTAAAGTGATTGCACACCTTCACCGCTTACTTTAGCGATTCACGAACTAGAAACATTCAACGTTAGACCACCACAGCGACAAATCTCACGCTCTGGAAACGAAAAAAAATTTCACTGATTGAGTGAGCGATGGTGGTTGGTTCATGAAACAGGGACACGTGTAGAGAGTTTCTTCTTCCCAAAAACACTATTTAATGTATGGGATAATCATCAGCAGGGTGGGTATACCTCTGTGATAATACTGCCTTTCAATGTGTTGGCCTTAGATAACCTCTGGTTATTCCGGACTTGGTATACTGACTTGTCCAGAAATCTCTCTGCGATCTACAGAATCTTAAGATGCCTTAATGCGGCATGCCAATAGTCGACTCTCATGTAGGGAGATCCGTGTTGGCCACCACATAAGAGGCGTAATATTACGGTACAGTTGTTTGCATAGCAGACGTATAGATTCTTTTCGCAGACCAGGTCCATTCCCTCATCTACGAACGCTAAGAGAATTGTTGCGTTTCGATAAGTTGATTGCTCCTTCATACTCAAAACAGGTTATAACAAGGATAAATGACCTCCTTAAACCCTCTCTATGATGCGGCATGCACTTTATTTGGGTGCTAAAATCCTCGTCAGAATCCTGCCTGCTCGCTGGTGGAGCTCTATCCGTGTGTGCTTTGGATGGGATATATGTTGCAAAAAAAAGACCTGCTCGTGTCTTTTACTCTCGAAAAGAAATCCGAAGATGGTTAGTTACTAGTCGGAGCAACAAAGCGTGGCTTAACATTTTTTTTCACTCTTTTACCACTGTTCTTGACCTTTGCATCTAATTACATGTTCCGTTTTGCACAGAATTGTTGAGTAAGTGTGCTCAGTCGCTGAAAGGGTTAATTTATGGTGATAGATTAATTCGGTAGAGTAAAACGTTCAGGTGATTCTTCTAACAATCAACACTAAACTTTTGTCCCAAACAGATGCAAGATTTACTTTTTCATTTTTTAATAGGTGGAAGCAAAAGAGAACATTTGTGCTCTAGGCTTTTTGGTTGGAGTCTGGTTACATTGTTGCCTTTGTAAACCTGTCTTAAATAGTCAGAAGAGAAGCCCAATTCTATGATCATCGCCTTCTGCTAATTATTGGTTCCCAGGATTTGGCGTTGATTAAGGTCAGTTACTCCCACGCCCGACTTTCTATTAACCTCGGCATTGATCAAGTAATTCTTCGTATTCTTGTTGAGCAAACACGAGGTGTTATTTTTATTCTTTTTTCACGAACAAGCTGACGTTTCGGCGGATTTCGCCTTCCTCAGAGCCTGGAAATGTCAAGTTAACAGCAATCTATTCGGCCAAACACCTCCATAACCAAACAGAGAAAACGCTGAACCAAGATTTCAATCACATTGAACACAGCTCTGCACACTCGCCGCTCTGTTTGGTTATGGAGGTGTTTGGCCGAATAGATTGCTGTCAACTTGACCTTTCAGGCTCTGAGGAAGGCGAAATCCGCCGAAACGTCAGCTTGTTCGTGAAAAAAGAATAAAAATAAGGTCAGTTAGTTTGGTGGCCGAAGTTCTTGTTGCTGCTAAAAAGTTCGACGTGAGCTTCGTTTGTCTTGCCAACGCGATTTGTACCTACGCCAAACGCAGCTTGGACACGTTACCTTATCTTTCGCGCTTTGCAGACATGTTAGTACGTGTTTAGTTATTCCGACATCAGTTAAAGGAAACTTGTCAGTCACGCAGGTTTGGGAAGAGGAGTCTCATTTCGCAACAAAGCATCGATGACATCAGCTGTCGCCCCCAACGAGCCTCAAGAAATGGATGTTCGCAAGGTGACGTTTATGAACTATCTTGGCGATATTGTTGAGAAGGAAACTCCCTCTTTATCATGGAGCGATGTGTCGAAGGAATTCCTCATATTCTTCAAGGTGATCTTTGACATTTCTATTTACATAAAAGTTTAAACGTTCATTGTTCAATTAAGGATTTTGTGGAGCGAACAGAAGATGATTTCGAAAAGCTGTCTGGCAAAGTGCATGATTTGAGAGAGGAATGGGAGATTACGAGAATCTACCGTTTTGTCGTCGAAAAAGTGATGTCGTTTGACAACTTTCCCTTCACCTGGCGGAGGTATGTGGTAAATGTTTCACGTCGTTCTCGGCTTTTCACTTAACACCAGTGGAACAACTTCTAAAAGGCTTGTAGTTGCTAGTAAAGACGGTCTCCATACGATTAGTGGCAACATGTTTCCATACTTGATCGCCTTTCCGTTTTCAAGACTACGGCATTTACATAGCCGACCGTCAGCTTTTCTATGTACTTTAACAATGATGCTGCCCATCTACTTCCAGTTTACATTTATTGCGATATCATGTACAGTTGTTTCAGGTTCTGTGAATTGCTATACGATCCGTTAAAAAAACTATAAGAAAATGCTGCCGTTCATGCGTGCCTTGGAGCGTGTGATCAACGTGCGGACAACAATCAGCTCACTTCGGTCACCATCAGAGGACACCTTCTTCAGCGAGTTTATTTTCTTGAAGGTGAATCACTCAATCACATCTCACTAAGTCGTAAGAAAAGTTGATCTGATGAGAAATACTTACTGTGATGCGCGGACAGCCCGTTTTCACTGATGGTACCACCCGAGCACAATGTCCATTCGTTTCTCTCGCGTAATCGTTGGTCATAGTTGTGATTTGTTCCGTATATGGAGACGTCCGAGAAGCCTATCCTGTACCTTTGAATTCCTTCCTATCTGCGAATGCAGGGTAGTTGACACATTGGTCCCAAAAAACATCCAGCCATCGTTTAGGTGTTCGTCTAAGAGTGCGCTTGCATTCTCTTGCAGTCCAGTTCACTGTTGTTCTCACATATCTGCCACCTCGTCCTTTTATTGTCTGACTATCCCATCTGTGCTCCGCTTTCAATGCATATTTTCCTGAGTACTCAAGATGAGACATGCTTCTGACATCTGAGCATATTCTGGCTAAGTGCAGTCAGTGCCAGTTAGATTTCAGAAGAGAACGCTCAACGCTCTGTGGCTGATATGCAGATTTGTTCACGTGGTTAAAGCATCATCTCGCGTTTCTGCCGCGTAACAGACCGCTAGGAGGACTAATGAATCGAAAAGATGAGGGCCACTTTGGGTCCGTTAACTGGTCGGTGGTTTATTAAAGAGGCTCAAATGCGGCTCACACCGTTTTTCTTCTTTTGCCTAATTCTTCGCTCATGTTGTTTTCTGTGTTCATTAGACGTCTGAGTCACAGCACGAGGTGGTCTCTTTAATTAGAGAACCTTCTAGTTCTGTTCGCACGCCTTAGCAGCATGGGCTCTTTACGGGCTGGGTCTTTGTAGTATTTAGCCGCAGTCCAAGACTTTTCCACCCGCTTGGTAGAGCATATTTAGCATTGCTGCTAAATTCTGGAAAAACGACGGTGTCGCCGGCCAAACAAAGATATGACACAAGCTTTGCACCAATAAATGTGGCGTTTTCGTACCAGTCGACCGACTTCATTATCCGTTGCAGTCTCGCGGCTCCTTCCCCCCTGTGAACAGCTTTCGCGGCGTTGTGTCGCCTTGTCATACGCTTTTTTTCTATAGCTATAGTAGAAGGTAGATAGAAAAAACTGTGTTTTTGTGCAGCAGCTCCGGTGACAGTGAGCCAGTGTTGATATTGTCGGTGATGTTAGTACCGGGTCCTAGAGCTGGGCCCTTTTTCTTTCCTTCTAAAGCAACACGATTCTCAGAGGTAGAATCCCTGTCGGTTTTCTCCAGGAAGGATTTCGGGGTACAAAACGGGGTTTATGGAAAACAAAGGAATGGTTCAACGATGAACATATGTTTTTTAGTCACTCGACGAGCTGCTTATAGTCCTCTGTCAGGTATTCCTTTTATCTTGATGTTATATGAAAAAAGGGACTTTATTGAGGGTATTTTAGTCGTACACAACTTGTCCTGTTTTTCTTGGACTATGACAAAAGTTGTTTTAAAGCTTACGGCTGAACTGAGTCGTCGCACGGAGCAGATGGCAGTCGGATGTAGTACAGGATCCAGGTATCACTTAGGTGTCCAACAGGCACCATCTTCTGTTCCTGAAAACATGGTTGATCTGCGTATGAGTCGTGTCCGTAGAAAACTTTCAGGCGCATAGGGGATTTTCGTAGCGCCTTATGAAAAGAGCTTACTGCCGACAGCAGCTTTGAAAGGCGCTTTCTATTCTCATTTCTTTCTCCTATTCCGAACCGCTCATAATGTATTCGATCTTGTAGGCCGTTTCCAGTCTGGAATTGAAGTCAGTAACGCATTTGAAGAAAGGCTATTCGTTGTCAATTATTTCCTCAGACTGCTCGCTGAGCGCCTCCAGTTTGCTCTAATCGGCTGTAGAAGTTGGATCAGAGAGTTATTTGCCACATTGCCACTAGTCTGGTAAAAAAAAACCGGTTGTTTACACTTAGCTAGGTTTCCGATGGGAATGTCGGACGTCTTCTCAACTTGAGAAATTCTGCTGCAGGATGGACCTCTCACTGCACATCTCATTTCAAAACCGTGGAACACTTTCCGGCTACAATGTGGCTATAAACCACAAGGAAGTGTCAGACTTAGGAGACTTCATAGTTCAAAGAAAACGTACTGTGATGTTGCCTTTTTGTATGTGACCCATCACTTTCTTGAGAAGAAAAGTTTGTGGATCGTCACTCGATTTCTTCTTTGAACTAGTCAACTGTCTACGTAGAAATGCGGAACGGTAAGTATAGTAATATTACCACAGCATTGCTGAGATATTTGCAAAACTCTGTACCACAGGGTTTTTTTTCGTTTTTTTTCCGAGTTTTGCATCTCAGCAAAACTGTGGTTGTATTTCTCTTGGTACCCTGCCGTGAAAACTGTAGTAGGCAGAAAATGAAAAAAGTAAAACGTTATAGTGGTATTATTAGTATTCGTATAATTGGTATTAATTCAAATTCGCACGAAGATGTTCTCTAAAAAAAAGTGCTGAAATGCTAGCTATATTTACGGTTCCGGCCGATAAGAAATGGCGTAGAGAACATGAAAAGTGCATTCATAAAATATCCTTCTTGCAAGATAATCTACTGGCAAAGTAATTGTTTAAAAAAGAAGTACATTGGCGACTAGATGAGTCGCATTTAACTCACGCGTTATCAGACCAGTTCGCAGGCCGAGGAAGTTGCAATTCATTCACTTTTGTCAACCACTTATTTTGCCGTATAGAGGTTTTTTTAAGCATCCTTCGTTTCCATTCGATACTTAATCCAAGATCTTCAGGCGAGTGTTTCCCTGGGAAGTCTACACCTCTGATTTAGAAGTATGCAAGAACCGTTTTTCGAACTAGTTCGTTGTCCATCAATGTGACTAGTTATTCGATGTTATTTTAATTTCAAACGCTGTGATGAATATATCCACAACGATGCTGAGACATCTGCAAAACTTCGGAGCGCAGGTGTC
Source organism: Angiostrongylus vasorum (assembly GCA_018806985.1). Taxonomy (NCBI): domain Eukaryota; kingdom Metazoa; phylum Nematoda; class Chromadorea; order Rhabditida; family Metastrongylidae; genus Angiostrongylus; species Angiostrongylus vasorum. The sequence goes on from JADANN010000315.1 coordinate 772,827, forward strand.
TGCGTTGAGACCGAACGCGCTATTACTCTTTCCAGAGGAGTAAACGCTTTGATGAATCTTGATTATTGTATAGCATGGGCAGAAATGGACAGTACAGAAATGGACTCAAAAAACCGCAGGAGAGACTTCCAAACGCTGAGAGCAACGTGGTTCCATCCTGGACCATGGTAATAAATAGTTAACAGTAATACACATACCAAGTGTACGACTAGCGCGACAGGCCATGTTTTTCTTGTAAGTTGCTCTTCTGAACTCGAAGACCCGTGGTTATTGAGAAATTATCGGCTATTGTAGAAAAACGATCAGGCCTCCAACAAACACGAACGTAGGCGCCGTTCCACTGGCCCGCTACACAAAGCTGTGCGTTTATTCACTGCTTCATCGTCTGTGCAAAGCATCACTGACTTTCTTACGAAAACTCTTACTGAACGCGACACCTGTGTCCTCTATGTCAATCTCATCTGCAAAAGTTCGTTATATGCGCGAAGAAATCCGCCGCCATATGAACGATGGCGAAATTTCCACGAGAATACCGTGTTTTTTGCTATTGACAAGACTTGAAACAAATCTTTCACGATGAACTTTTAACAGTAACAGAAGGCTTTCGACTAATAAATTCGTCTGGGAAGTTCTACCATTACTCGAAACCAACTGTCCATCAAAGGTCTTCAAAGATCAGGCGTAACCCAGAACTAATAGACATCATTTTTACACTTTCGAAATCACTCGACTTCTTAACAAACACCATTGAGCACACATTAACACAGTTGGCAGAGGTAAATGTCTGAGAAAAAAAGATGCCTGTCAGCGGAGAACTTTTTGTCGATTGTAACAAATCTTTCGGTTCGAGCTGGTAGCTTTACCGTTTATCATCGCGTTTTTTATATACCAGGTTGATAGCGATTTTGGTGAAAAAATTCGACATGTCGGACCCGATGAAAGGCAGCGTTGTCGCCGATGAAGTCAGATTTTATCCAGGTAGTGGATTTTTCAACCGTTTCTTTAGCTGCCGTACTAACGTGGCAACAAATATTTTTGCATGACTGGTCTGCCTTGTAGGTTATTTGTTGGAAACTTCCTTGGTTTCACCCCATTTAACGAACAACAGTCATGGTTACAACTAATTCTCGAATTTCCGTTCACAAACCTATCTACGCCACATTTTTGTGTCGTTATTTGATGCAATCATGTTCAGAGATGAGTATGATGATTACAGATGAGTCAAACATGGGTTATACGCGCAACACTTCTGATAACGAGTCAGCTGATGCTGCAGTTTCTGTGGACGATAACGCAGTTTGCGATCAGAATTTAAGTGAAATGGGTAATGGACTCCATCACAGCGATCCATTCCAAGAGGACAATATTGATACCTTTTTTGCATTGTGAAAATGAGATTTTTTTGCACGGACTTCTTTTTCGTTCCTTTGAGTGAAATCTACGCAGAGGGTACGGTAGAGATTGTAAGTGAGGAATATGCCGATGCGTAGGAGCTGAGTCATCTGCGCGCGATGTTACTGTGTGACCTATATCTGATCCAGCTCATGTTTCTCCATCTTTCCTTCTCCAACAGACGACCTGATGAGTTTTTTTTTGACGTGAGTAATAGTTAGAGCAGTCCTTAGATTCGTATTTTTGATACTTCGATGCGCTCGTTTTATCTTTGTTAATCACTATGAGTAGCTCCTTATCTAGCAACGACACCATACTGCACAATAAATTTGTTCGTGTTAAATTCTGTGATACGAATGTTATTTCCTCTTTGTGTTCATTCATCTTGGCTACTGTCATTCTTTCGACTACGATGGAGTGAGTCGCTTGTAGATGCCATAAAACATGAAGATAAAAATCGAGGAAGGCCAAATTCTACGCGCAAAATGATTTGCTTCGAGGTCCTTTCAGCGCTTTTCAATCTGGAAAGAATGCACTATGAACAGCATCATGCATTTAGGGAGCTCCTTTGCTGTTCGAAAGCAATTCAGAGCTTTTAACAAGCCTACCTATCAGTTTATCACAAGAACCTTTTATATAACTTGACCTTAAGCAATTACGACAAAGTACAACACCCGTTCGAGGCTTAACTAAGATATCGCTGTGCTACAGAAGAACTCGAGTTGCAAGAAAGTAAACTTCTCAACAATCAATGAAGTTTTTGACTGTCTGTAGGGCAGAATTAGAAACGGTCTAGCATAATTACGCAGAGAATCCGAAGAAAACTACGGTCCTCCGGTACTGAATATATCGCTGATGAAAGATGATGGCAGATTTTCAATCAACGTCCACATTCACTCGCAAATCGGACCCCCTTCATGGGAAACGACTGTAAGGGCACAAAATGAATGGAGAATAGGTCACCAGCAAAACGGTGAGTCGTGTAGAAATCCACATGGCTTTCGAGACTCGGAGAAAGGAAATCTTACCCAATCAGCGAATTACCAATGAAACGGAAGGTGTTGAAGAGCGCATAATTTCTCGTAGTTTTCGAACCGCGTCTTTCAAACATTCAAGCAAATAAAGACGACTTATGTAGGTATGATAATAGATGGTTTTTTAACACAGCTCTATATATATATATATATATATATATATGTATGTATGTACATGTATGTGCATAGGTATGCATATAACCAGGCGTGCGTTTACAACTTTCAGTGTTTGATTTTTCAGAGCAAGAACGTTGAGTGAGAGTGACAGGAAGCTCTTGAAAAAGTCAACGACCCGTACATAAAAGTAAAATACTGACTTGATGCATATGTTCGCCTCGTTTAGAGCAAAATTCTCTAATCTGCGTTTTGGATAACAAGCGACAAATCGCACTTGGGGGCTCGAAGCAGTGCAGTCAGATGAAACCCAACAGATATGTAGACTGCTGACGCTTTACTGTATTTTTTAAGCTAATTGGTTATTGCGCGGTTTAAAAGCGTGAATATTGCTCGGCGGCGGAAAGAAGCATATGATAAAGTCGTTTTAAAATCATCTGCCGCAAGGTGCGGCCCTCTCCAGAAAAAACTGAATTAAAAAAGGTTTCTTAGGCTTTCAGAGAAGTGCATTTTGGAAACTCTCACTCTAGATGCGAATCTGTCTAACCCTGATTCCACGACTTCACTGCTTTTTTCGACAACATGTCCTTTCAACGCTGATTGCACGTCCAATAGGTAAATATTTTAGCGATTTTTTCGGCCCCACCATAGGAAGGATTAGTCTGCTGAATCTTATGGAGAACTCTTGCGTGGATCTCATGGATAACATGCTGACTACATTCAACCAATTACTTCCGACTTGATCTCGTAAAGACTTTTTGTCTGTAGTCTGAAGAAAACTTTTGGGCTTTATTTAACACCTAAGCTTCGTTACTCGAGATCAAATTTGAAGGGCAGACACTTTTTGCATACGGCAAATCTTGGGCGACTAAACGGTTTCTTCCTCTATGAATGAAATTTGTTCATTCATCCACTTACAATAACAAACACAAGACTGGTAAACAAGCTCAAATCTAAAACAAAGCAAAGAAGAGTAAGCGCTAGTGAAACCCAATGATCACAATGAATGTTGATCATTTTGTGAAGTGTCGAGATTTTCGCTCTGGCGAAAGCCTTCAGTTCCGATCATCCGTGCTAACCGAGATTGCGAAATGCCAACATATTCCAAAGAATCTAGTGTTCTCACCTATCACCGCAAAAAAAACAACGCTAAAACATGAAAGGGAAATTGATGGTTTCAGAAACACAGGTAGTATCGAGCAGCTTTAGCAATAGTTCTTATTGGAGTCGCAACTGTGCGCCGTATCCGTCTTCATCTGTGTGGGGAAGCCGTTGATGAAGTAAATCTTCCGTTTTCATGCAGAAAGGTTTCCAGCAAAATTTTAAGCATGTATAGAGTAAAAACACGCCAAAATACCCGGATAAACGGAAGCAAGCCTGGAGGAGTTGCTGTTTTAAATGCTGTGGCCTCAGGGGTGAACCACGATGTGGTGGAGATTGCGAGTGAGGGTTTACCAAACAATCCTCTTTCTTGAGAAATGCCCTATTAACAGCAAAATTCAGTCCAGCTTTTTAGTATCGATAAGATATACATACAAAATATTTACATGAGAGAAGCGCAAAAAGCCTAGGGCGTATGTCGGAACAATTAGAAGCTCTTAAGCTATTGCCGTGAATTGTAGAAAACGAGTAAAAAAATAGGAGAGTAAATCAACAGATGGACTAGTGGGACTGTGAATACGACTATAGAAACTACTTGTAGATCCGAAGACGACAGCAAGCATCGGAACGACCATGGAAAACGAAGCTGTCAAAAAGACATCTGTCTTCGTCAACTCCACGAACACAATCAAAAAGAAACAACGCCAACGTACGCTTAACGCTGATCAACCCCATTAATACGCCATAGATGTAAGCGAAATTCCAATCTATTTATTTGTATCATCTTATAAACTGATCTTCTTAAGCTGATGCGAGGTTGGTATAGGTCTTCGTTGTCGTTGTCGTTATTTATTTTATTTCGACCCCTGGGTGTGTCTCTCTCGCGGCCCCACGTGAGCAACGCGTGGCCCAGTCCCACTCGTAACATCACGGGGGAGCCTTTTTTAACAATATGGCGTCTATTTAAAAGTTTGATCTTCATTAATACTTTGGCCTTTTTTTCCACCGAATAATTAAAGTATTCTTATATGAAATACGTCCAGGCTCTAAAGAAGGCGAAATCGCCAAAACGTCAGCCATCGGCCAACAACACCAACAACAAAGACAACGTCAACGAAGACCTATACCAACCTCGCATCGGCTAAAGAAGATCGGCTTATAAGATCATACAAATAAATACATCAACTATCTATGCCGAGGTTTATAGAAAGTCGGTCTTTTGAGTTATTAAGAGATGATCCCATGTCTATTGCTGGGCACCCCTAACAACTTTCGCCCAATGTCATCATATCTACAATTTTCCTGTGGTAGAGGGATCTAAAATTCCCCCTTTTCACATTTTCGTCGTCACTCTAATGGAAACAGAACGAATTAGAGATCTTGTCCGAGTACGAAGAGGAATTGTTGTTACCATGACGAATGCTTGCATCACTAAACATCTAGAAATAAAATTTGTCTTGTGGATCATGAGGAAGCGCAAGTTTGGACTATGCAATTGACGTTGTCCATGGACTTATACAAACATATGAAAAAAAATGGAACAGGGAATGAAAAGAATGGCAAAACATTCGTTGTCCTTATTTGGCCCCCACCACTCCTGATTGAACAATATTTGGAAATTACTTGCTACCGCTGTTCTAAATAGACACTATGCTGTTTCTTTCGTCATTGCGCACCAAAAGCAGCAACATCATAGGATTCATAGAGCTTAGAGGCATCGATAGACGAAAATACAATGTAAGTTGAAACAGAAACAAAGTAAGAAGACGGTCTACAAAGAGCGGAAAAGATGAAAGAGTCCAAATAACTCTCATTAATCCTACGAAACTATGGTGAACAATTCGAAACAGAACTGGGAAGGCCACGTACTAACATCACTTGTCAGTAATGTTCTGCCGCTTCCACAACGTTTCGACGTCGTGCTGCCTTCGTTCACAGGGTTAGTGCGTTAAATTTTAAAATAATCACTACAAGCAATGGAACGAAACAGTTAAAAAAATTACAACTAAGTCTACTGGTTGTTGAACAGAAGGAACTGTTCAGTTCTGATTATGTCACTTTTTGTTACTAATGCCTTACTTTTGTTCTCAAGCTAGTATATCTTCAGTCCCAAATGGTACGAGAACGCTTCACGTTTACTCGTGGTGCACAAAACGAACACGGTGCAATGTATTTCGCGGTTTGTGGTGGACAGGTACTGTTAAATACGTGAAGGTTTTTTCACTGCAGGGTAATACTACTGCAATGTAGAATTCCTTGTTAAACACAGGTCAGCGAAGAAGGTGTCGCCTTCTCCAACGAGTGTTCTCGAGCTGCTTGCGTCATTGGCATTCCTAATCCACCATTGAGGGAATCCTCTCAAGACGACGCTAGATAAAAAAAATGTCGTCGCGAGGGGCAAATCTGGTATTTCCTTAGCGTTTGACACATAGTAATATGTGGTTTCGCAATTTTTTCTTGAATTTTTGATAAACTCTATATCTGCTGACACTTACCCACTGCTAGCAGACTCAGTTACCTGAAAACTGGTGTGATACAGAGGAGTGTCGCGCAGTGAAATAAGTGCTTGGACATGTGCTACGACATGAATGACTTTGGGATGGTTGTTTTGTTAGATGAGAGGTAAGAACTTTACTACAGATAGAACAGATTATTTAAAACTATACGTACATTCCCTGGTCCTTGGTTTAGCGAAAACGTAAGGCCAGTGTTCGCAATAGTCATGCTATTTAGTTGTGCATATACACAAAGAATTTGCAGTTCGCACTGAAGAAATTGGTCGGTTTGTAAAATTTCCATAACGAACTGGCACTAGTTCAGATTTGAGAGATGTAAAACTGTATTTCGCATCGTGGATGGACGCACCAATCAAAGTATTCGATGATGGATCGCAGTTTCTCTCAGCAGTTACCGATTTTTCTGCGCAAAGGAAGGAGGAAACAACAGTAAGATCTCGTTCATATAAGTGTATTTAGAAAAATTACTTCAATGGGAACGATATTTTTCAGAAATCAATAACCCCGTTGGCTAACCCTACTAAAAGTGCAAACAAAATGCCTATCACAGCAAGAAGTCGCTCGACTCCTGGCAGATTAAGTAAGTTACAAGAAGAGTATGTTGGCGTTCTTCGCATTTATTAAAGAAAAGGACAAAAAGTAAGAAAACGGTGTAAGTCGAGACCTAATAGAAGCAGGGTGAAAAGAGCTCACGAACATAAGATACATGCACAGTTAGTGAACTAAGTATATGGAACAACATAAGAATAACTAGCTTTGCATTTAAAAGATCAAGGGGTTAGTTATTTCTGATGAATAGTGTCTCAGCAAGCGGGTGATCCACCACGACGCGAACGACGCTTTCCAGAAGTTGTATATGAAGTTGTGGTCGTTGGTAACGTTGGTGTTGAGAACGTCGCAGCTACCAGTGCAGCATTCACCTCCTCCTAAAATGAATAGTTTTACAGTCGAAGTAGTGAAGTCTTCTCCTCCAGATTTCCACAAGAATATCCTGAACTAGGACCATATCATGACAGGTTCATTTGCTATCGATTTCTGTGCATGTCAGCTTACATGTAGATTTCCGATGCTTGAAATAACTCTTTTCACATTCCCAGTCATAATATCAAAAATTGGACTTGTTTCCTACCATTTCAATTCCATGATTTTTTGTTTGTACAGGACCTATAGAACAAAATTCTCGACCAGTTCCTAACTTTCGCAAATCTGTATGTTTCGTCCTTTAGATTTTCGAAAACACTTTACTACTTGGTTTATCTAAGCATAGTATTCAGCACAAATGCCACTTGAAGAGTAAAGTGAACTAAAACTCCGTTTCAAGTCTTGAACGCCTGAACGTAGACTTCATAAGGGGAAGATCATCTGATATAACTCGAATAACGCCATAACACTATATTTGGTAGGAACAGTAACGCAATACTACGAGTAAGTGAGAGGAGGTCCAGCAACAAATCAATTGCCGACAACTTTTCTAGGACACAAACGATATACTGTGTTGCATAAACACACTAGTTTCCACTGGTGCATTCTCTACAGTCACCTTTCAAGAGGGATTCTGCTCCTTTCATCTTCATCGGTCGAATAGTCGAGTAATGGCAAGAAATGCTGGTGTCCAAAAGAAATCCTAGTTAGACGAAACGAAGCTTCCCTCTCACCTAATCGGGACGGTGCCTACTTGTAGTGAAGGGAGTCCTAACGCGGCTGCCTAAGAAATTCAAGAGGCACCACGTTCATGCAGCCTTCGAAACATCAATCAGGAAAGAAGACATTAAATCTCAAATCAGCCTTTGAGTGTGTGCATAACACATGGCGCCAGGACATCTAAGCAAATAAATAAATATAGGAAGCTGACCCTCCCTTTCATAGACTCGCTGGTCCGTCCGTCGCATGAGAGGGACTTGTTGCGTACTTCAAATCCACCTGGCAGAGCTTCGCCATGTTTCAGAACTTTCGTATTCCAGCATAATTCCACTAGTCCTGCGATTATCTGTAATTTTCATACAAATCATGTCTTGCTACTACTAGTGTGTACCTACCATCGTGAAATATTTAGCGGAGCAGCGTGGACGAAAAAACTAGAGGGAAAACGACGAATAAGAGTCAATACTGTTTAAACAAACTCAAATAGCATTAATTTGTAAAAGCAATTATCACCTGAACAATGGAAGAGCCGATGGAGACACGTGCCGAAATCGCAAGTATTTTCAGATTTGGACAAATCCTTCTTCGTTGACACAGTCTAAAATCGCTATCAATCGGAAACATCCCGCATCCGTCCTCTTTCTCGTAGACATGATTCAGCTATACGAAGATAGAATGAAAACTGACGAACCTATTCACTACTTAACAAGCAATATATATATATATATATATATATATATACATATGTATGTACGTATATATACATATATATATATATATCATACATACACACACATGTGTATGAAAACACATGAAGGGGTGAAGTAACATCTTCAAAAATTGGAATATCTTCAATTCGGTGCTCGTGATAGAGCCCACATGAAGGGGTGAATCACTTTCTGGTAACTGTATACTTAGAATCAATGCATATTGCTGCGAGCATGTCAAATAAAGAACAATGTTCGGCGGTTCTGCTTATTTGTTAAAGGATAAATAAAAGGATAAAGCTCTCGACGTTGATCAATCCTTGAGGGATGCGCCATGCATTCCACTTTATTAACCATCGTTTAGAGGTGACTGAATGCATATTTGGCCTTTACAATTACTCGCGATGGCCTACGCATCTATCAAGTCAGTGCTGCTATCCTCCAAGACAAGTCTGGTGCTAACTTGCCGACCCCTGATGGATGGAAAGCTTGGTGGGCCATGGGCGCGCGATCAATTCCACGTGTGTTGCAAGGCGCCTGCGACCACTGTGCCACACGCGCCCTACTGGGCGGCCTACTTGCTTAACATAAAAGATATTTAATGCACTGTTCTAGCTTTGAGGCACTTGTTTTTGCAAAATAATTGACATATTCAATACTCCGAAATGGGATGAAAAGTTCCTGATATTTCAGGGCATTTCGAAAGGACAGAGGAGATGAGACAATGAATTAGTCACAATTGTATGTCAAACACAAACATAAATAGGCTAACCGGCCGGCCTGAAGAATCTTAGTAACTGAGAGAGACGCGATTCGGACAAGTCACATCGTGGCACTACTGCTTCTTCCCGCTGACGTCTATCTTGCTCACGAGGAGTAGAAAATCCGGGTATTACCTCATCTCGGGGCAACTTTCTACAGTATACAGTGATAAAGGATAAAAGATGCACTAATCGTAGAAAGGAATAACCACGATAAAGAAGAAAATGAAAACAAAAAACAGACCTAGAATATGCAGATCTCATAAGTTCAACCACTACACAGCATGGTGCCGACACCGAGTTGTTCTGAAAAGCAATGGACTTAACTACATAATGAGAGCATAGAACTAGGAAAAGAGAACTACCCAGAAGAGCTCTAACACATTGCTTGAGTAGTATTAATGGTAACATTACAAGGATAAAAATGACAGAAGTATCACTTATGAACTTGTTCTCGAGTTATCTAGTAACTCTTCGGAGAGATTCTGCACACAGCAAACGTGGGGTCGACAACGGGGAAGAGAAGTGGATCTCCATTCGGGATAGTACAGCGGGCAGACGCCATGCGATTGGCAAGGACGTGCACAGCACCACCCACGTGACTCCTGACGGTTGCGTTCCCGTTCTCGGTAACTTCTACCCATTGAAGAACCCAGAAAATCTTGGAGAAGCTCTAGTTCGTCTTCAGCGGATCTTTTTTACATATAGGTAGGGACCTGTTTGATGTTTGCATATGGAAGGCAAGCACTAGCGTTGTATTCATTTACAAGAAACTGCTCCAACCTTTACACTGTCGTTTACATTATATATGTACATATATATATGCATGTATATACGTACATATATAATGTATATAAATGGGTATAATTTGAATATACACATATATGTAAACATAAAGGATAAGAGTTAAGGCCGCCGGCGTCGATCAATCATTGAGGGATATGCTGTGCATTCGAGTTGATTGAACATCGTTTGGAGGTGAATGAATGCATATTGGGGCTTTAAAATGACTCGCCTTGGCCTACCGATGTATAGATCCAGTGCTGCTATCCTCCCAGACAAGTCTGGACCAATTTGCCGACTCCGGAATGATGGAAGGCGTGGTGAGCCATGGCCGCCGGGATCGATTCTACGTGTGTTGCAGGGCGCCTCCGACCACTGCGCCACACGCCCCCTATGTGTATGCATATGTACGCGTATATATATATATATATAATATATATATTTATATATATATATATATATATATATGTAGGCAAAGGCAATATAGCGCTCGTTCTCGATAGAATGGTATTTCTATAGTGAAATCGTTTAGGACATTTTGCATATATTTCTCTTTCTTATTCCAAACGTGTACTTTATTCTATCTCAAGTTATTTGACCCTGTCCCACATTGATAATACTTCACTACCGGGCACGCCACTCGGCTCGACACTGAGCCATTGAGGTCATCCGTTGGATATTAGTCAGGCCCCATAGCAATACCGTCCGACCTCAGACACGCGTGAAGATCGCCATCGTCCATCCTCATCACTTTTTTTCTCCATTTGTTTTCCCCCTTGATCATCGCCCCTCACAACTTCCATTTCCTCAGGCCGCGAGTCATATGTGGTAGACATTGTGGCCTGTACTACCTCTATGAAAATCGCATTTTTTCGGCGTTTATTTCGGCGAACAGCATATTTCTACCTGAACCTCTTGTTATCAATCGATAGCTTATCCAACACAGACGCTGTGGTGACTGTGATCCTTGAAAAAGGTGTTCTCCACATTTGGTATCTTCAAAAACAGGTGCTGACAAGTTCGTTGGTAGTGAATTTGTCTAGTAATTATTTGCTACTTGAATCCCAGTTGCAGTTGTGAATCATGGCTACCGTATGGGATTATAAATAATGCCGAAGTGTCCTTAATATAAGCCACAAAGCACTTCCAAGTGCTGATAGCAATGTGATTTTTATGGTGGACATAATAACACATAGAAAATAGTAGCACGTACATATCACTACAGCAAAGGACTCTCTTCTTTAACTGTGACATTTTTTAACTCTCAGGTTCTCTTACTGCTGAAAAAATTATGGCATGTCTTCGAAAAACCAGCAAGCCAGCAGCAGACATGAAAAAAAGGTGTCATCGTGCCCTCTATGTACTCAAAATTATGCGTCGGTGGATACGTGTTAACCCTCTCGCGATGACACCTAGTTTCACAGTTTCTTGCGCATTTTGCGGTTTTTCGCATTTTCGAAGTTGGCATCTAAGAGCGAAGTAGTTTCCGGAAGTCAAGACTTCCGTGGAGTGCAGAGTCAGCATTGGCGTGGCGTTTCAAAGTCCGTCAGCAATTTGGTCGCCGGATCACGCTAATGCGCGTGAAATATATTGCCCATTTTAATAGACTGCATAAATGACGTTGGTGATTCCTGGAATTGATCTTTCTGTCATTGGGATTCCGGTTACAGGGTTCGAAATTCTTCGTAGTGTAGGAGACCTTTCTGGTGAATAAATCATGCCTTTACTTCACAATTCCAAAACTAGGAACGGTCTACAGCAATGACGAGTGGGTAAAATATCCATGGCACATTGATAATAAAAAATGCAATGGATGGACCAGATGGAGTAAAAAAAGAAAGTTCACTGCTATTTTGGCTCCACATATTAATAATAGTCGTAAAATATCTACTGTTAAAATACTGGGAAGCTCTAATGGTACCTATGGTACACAATACGCTACTGAACTAATAAAAAGAAGAATAAAGCTCTCGGCGTTGATCAATCTCTGACGGATTCGCCACGCATTCGACTTCATTAAACATCGTCTGGAGGTGAGTGAATGCATATGTAGCCTTTACAATGACTCGCTGTGGACTACCGATGTATCGAGCCAGTGCTGCTATCCTCCTAGACTAGTCTGGTAACAATGTTGGTGAGCCGCAGAAGCGGGAACCGACCCCATGTGTATTGCAAGACGCCTCGGACCAATGGGCCACAAGCGGCCATATTTATGTGGCTGTCCAAGCAGTGAATTTGGACGTGAGGAGATGACGAGCTGAAAGAGATCACAAAGCCGGAAGCAAGCTGAGACATCGGAAAGTGTGATACCACAATGTATAGCAGGAATCCTAAATATAACCGAGGTGATCTAAATAACACTTGTTGTCTGAAAAAAAGATTCAATTCAAGGAAACCGAAGTAAAAATTACTGCTGTTCCATACACGGAACGAGTTGTAGAACCACTGAGATTGTTTACTACAGAGACCTAGAAGGTTGGATTAGAAACCCATTGTTGTTTTATGCCTTTAAATCTTTCGTTACCTTAGGAAAACATACTTCTGTGTTCATAAATGGCAACAATGTTTTTGCTTTAACATGAATTTGTACGCAGTTTAGCTTCTCGACTAGAAATGAAAAAAAGGCTAGGTTCCAAAGAATAAAACATCTCTGTTGAAGAGCTTGCAATGTAACTGGTTTCAAAAGTTTTATAAATGAAAACGCTGAACGGAGGCTCAGAGATGATCCGTTGCCAGCGATAATATAACAGTGGTAAGGACGTGACACGAACAAACCCGGGAACAACCATTCAGGAACATTGGACAAACCACGTTGAGTAAAATAACAGGTCGGGAACAACTCAATATGACTGCAAAGGCAAAAGGTCTCTAGAAAGAGGTTCGGCATGAATTGGACGAAAAGCGGCGAGTCGATGTTTTGTAGCCAGTTCCCGGTTGGAATAATACTACCATTTCTCCGTAGCATTTGATGTTCGAGTTAAAGTGGACTCTATGAAACAAATAAAAATGTTCTAAGCAAGGCTCTTAAGGTGATGCACCAAGAAATGTACCGATTTCGCTTCTGAATGAGGTTACAATGATTTTTTTTTTCTCATCAGGCGGATTTCGTCAAAAACTGCAACCACAGGTTAAACAACCAACATCAGAAAAGGAACACCGAGCACCTTCAAATTCATTAACAAAGCTAACTGCAGGCCAAAATATGAGTGATGGAATCTGAAGATGAAAATCGACAATGTACATATTTAATAATCTAACCTCAGGCAACGTGCTATTAGACCTTCCCTCCAACCGCCTTCCACCTTTTTCAGGGAACTTTTTGGCGAATTACAAAGAAAATCTTTGCCATAGGAAGACTAATTCTGAAACTTTCACCAAAAATTTAAGCCATACAGCAGTTCATGACTAAATGTGGGGGGAAGGTATTCCCGTGCATCGACTTGCGATGTACAGAAAGGGGTTTTTCTCTTGTGATATTCAACAAGCTGAGAACATCCAGATTTTCAAACGATGGTCCAACTAGGAATAAACCTATGCCAGCTGTGATTGCAATCAAGGAATAGCCTTCGTAAGAATTCAGCGGACCGCATTCCGATGGGCAAGGACAAGTGACTAACCATGTCTAACACTTGTAACACCTAACATAGCCGTTCTGCATTCATTTGTTCATTCAGGAGTTCATATAGTTATCACACTACTGTGCATCCAGTTTTTTCCTCGGAAATGCAATGTGCTGGGCTCTCGAAGGCCGTGAAAAATATCCCACAATCAGTAAACCCGGTTCTTATTTTGAACAGATAGAAGCATGTTGGGAAATATCCTTATGTCTTGCAGCAATTCATAGGGACGAAAGAGGTAATGAAGAGAAATACACGTTACCTGGTTTGATCCAAGAACTCAATCTTGCCACTTTACAGAGCAGCTAGGCAAAATAGCGCATAATTTTTGTTCGAAGGCCAAACCAAAACATTGAGACAACCAATAACGAAAAATGTTTAGGTGAAAGGATTCATCTGAACTGCAGTCCATATCGATTACTACCATGCACAACTGATTGAGTCGACGGAGATGGCCTTTCGAGAACATCTGTCCTGCAATCCACAACTCTCTCTCCTGGTTTCGAAATCTCTAATTAGCAGCAAAGAGTTAATACTCAAGAAAATGTCATAAATACGTCTGCCACTGAAATTGATAACTTGCATGAGCAAGAAATTTATAGAGACGAGGAAGTAGAAACTAAGAGCGACATCGTTTACCCCTACTGCGTAACAAAGCTTAACTACTGCGACCACTGTGAAATCAAAGTAATGTAAGAGCTCATAGCCTCTTCAAAAGTGATGATTTTAAAGCTAATATAGTATAAGAAAAACCATCTCGCCTCAGATATCGGCAGCAAACTTCCTGAGTCGTCTGGGTGGTGCAGTTGGTGTAACCACGGAATCCGAAATTTCTTAGACGCGTACTCATCGTATCGGGCCAAAGACGCATCCTCAGTCCAACGACAAGAGGCTGAGTTTCTTATCAACTCTACGGCTTAACACCAGTGCCAAAAGAATTTGGGAAATAATCCGTTGAACACACTAGTATATTGCAATATTGGAGAAAACTGCAGTGGTTACACCAAAATGCAAAAAAAACGGCACACAGAATCTTTCCGGTAGGAAACAACTGAGCTAACAGAGTGAAACTCCAATTTTAACAATGTTTTGCGCATGAAAAACACTTGTCACACTCGTGGGGGCTGAATATGTCTCTGGTCCACTATGGTAGTTATGCGTTTAAGAAAGGTCGTGTTCCGTAGTTACACCAACCGTGCCACACAGACGACTCAGGAAGTTTGCTGCCGATATGAGGCGATTGTTCTCTTATACTATATTAGCTTTAAATTCATCACTTTTGAAGAGGCTATGAGCTCTTACATTACTTTGACTTCACAGTGGTCGCAGTAGTTAAGCTTTGTTACGCAGTAGGGGGTAAACGATGTCGCTCTTAGTTTCTACTTCCTCGTCTCTATAAATTTCTTGCTCATGCAAGTTATCAATTTCAGTGGCAGACGTATTTATGTCATTTCATTAAATAGTAACTCTTTGTTCCTAATAAAGCATTCTAAAACCTGAACAGAGAGAGAGATGTGGATTGCAGGACAGATGTTCTCTAAAAGGCCATCTCCGTCGACTCAGTCTGTCGTACCTGGTAGTAATCGATATGGACTGTAGTTCACACCAATCCTTTCACCTAAATATTTTTCGTTCTTGGTTGTCTTCAGATGGGTCATTGTTTTGGTTCGGCCTTCGAACAAAATTATGCGCTATTTTGCCTAGCTGCTCTACAAGTGGCAGATTGAGTTCGGGGATACGACCAGGTACAGTCTATTTCTCCTTATTACCTTTTTCGTTGTTGTAAATTGCTCCAAGACAAGGGTGTTTTCCAATGTGCACCTATCCGTCTGGAATAAGAACCGAGTTGACTGATTGTGGGATATTTTTTCTCAGCCTTTGAGAGCCCAGCACATTGCATTTCCGAGGGGAAAACTGGATGCACAGTAGTCTGGTGTCTACATCAACTCCTGAATGAAACTATATAAATTTGTGCTTAACATAACCACTTGTTTTATCTCTAAAATATGCTTTTCCTCCTCATCGTAATATGATGTTATCGTTGAAGTGAGGGATTGTTCAAGGCTTGTTCACATGTGTAAATCCTTACCATTTGTCTTTGTTCATCAAGAGAACATTACCTCATGGTGTGTGCCGGGAGATTTTTGTGTTTCCAGGAGTTTATAGTTTATTGCAACTACTGTTTAACCGTTTATATCACAGTTTCTGTGTCTTAACAGTATCATTTAGGCGCAATGTACACATCTTCATACCAAGACCATAAATTAGCGCTTCATTATAGTTGATCACAACGAACAATAAAAGAACTACTTTATAGCTTTACTTGACATAACAGACAACTCTCGCAGTGGTTTAGTGCTTTAGCTTCTCTGGTGAGAGTTTGCTACTGAGAAACCGTTGTGTTCTGTGAGTGTTCATTTCCTGAGCAAGGATGAACATGCTTAGAAGGGATTCGACATTCCAGGCGTCAAAGGGTTAGTCTTCGTAAGAAATCTCTACTATCTTGGAGGAAACTTAGCAACAAGTGGCCGAACCTACCTCCCTTCACCCACCTTTGTCTATCAAGCAAATGGCTGCCACTGAAGGTAATGTGGGATGAGCCTGACAACGTTTTCTGCCGACTCGACTCCAAGGTAGAAGTTTTGCCAAACAAACAACTCATCGGCTTAGTGGAAAATTTACCGAGACTTTCACTTTTGACTCGCAGAATGTGAGTCGCTGATGTAGGTTCATAGAATGAGTATTAATACTTCTTTTCTTGAATGCTAATTAGTGCTTCATTTGTCACTGAGCGCTGTTTTGATTGTTCGAATGCCACACTTGACGATTCGCCGAGTTATGACTGCCTAACGGGAATCGATCTGCTAGTAAGCATTATTTCTGGATGCGTTCTTCCAAATACACGTAAGGCTCCGTGGTTTCGGAAAGATGGTAGAGAAATGGGACTACAGACCAAGAGAGTATTTTAGAGAACCTCCACGGTCATCTCCTTGCTCAGTGCTACAATGGGAGGTGCGCTGGTTTTATTCCCGTAGACCTGCATTGAATTTGCTGGTGTTTTAGTTTAATTTTGCTGCACCGTTTCGACATGTCCCTCTTGGAGGCCGACCACTGAGTCACCTCACCAAATTTGCCCAAAAAAGTGATCCAGGTTAATTTACAACTTCACATTGGACCATAGAAAAAACGAAAACGTTGTGTGGTGTCTACGGTTGTGGTTTCATATTCGTTGTATCAACTAGAGTCAAAGGTTTCCTTAGCATAATATGTCGTCCAGTCACACCATAAATGTAAATTTCTGTCTTTTTGCAACACAAGAGAAGATTTTTTAGTGTAGTGCCGTTTGATTCGACTCTATGTGCGAATCCTGACCATTAAACTAGTCTTTTCTTCACTTTTTTTCAGGTGCTCAGTTATTTAATGCGGTAATGCGAACTTGAACTATGAACTAAGCACCGTTGCGGCGTCGCTTGATTGTTAATATGTTGGACCCCGAACTCGAAGGACTTAGTGAAATAGGAGTATTACCAATAAAGGTGAGTGAGAAGTTTGGAAAGTGAGTATGAAGCAGAGATGGAGCTTACATTTATCGCCTCTGCCTTTCGTGTTGTGAAACTTTTATATTGTAACTTGCTTGATTTGAGTACGCATCCCCAAAACTCCTTACAGCATTTGTATGGAGGCTTCTCACATTTTCATTCAGAAGCGAACACATTGAAAACAAGAACGGAATCGCGGCAGAATCTGTAGAGCACACGATGAGAAGTAGAAGTGAATAACGCGAACCAAGCATTCGACGACAGTGGTGTGGTGAACAGCAAGGATGCGATTCTGAATATGCTGTTCGGCGCTTAGTCTTGCTTGGTTTTGCTAGTATGAACGCATTTTATGAGTTATAGATCGTAATTTTTTCCTATAGTGTGGCACATCAACGCCCATATGGCTTATGTGATCACTTCTACTCAGCTTTTTTTCATTTGATCAGGCACTGAAATACTTCCGATATTTTTTTTTATCATGAGTGTTTTTTTACTTTCTCGTTTTCTTTTACCCCCTATTCAGCACCTTAATTTCCTCAGAAATCCTCACTATCTGCATTGCAATAAATGTTTTTTCCAAACTCAGGTTATTTTATTGATGACTAAGTTTTCATCGTCGGCTTTCGCCAACTCAAGGAAATGAACAAATCTATGGCCACTGACGACCAGTCAGTGGCTTTTATGAAGGCGATGGTTGTCGATTTGCACTGCTTGGCTTAATGTTGCTCCTACTCATAAATCGATAACCAGTATTCCACTGTTTTACTAACTTTGAAGGAGTCTGTTGTCGAAAACGTTTTGTTGCGGCTAACATTTGGGCTGCTTGGCCTTTTTTTTGCCGCAGTGGTTCAAATCGGATTCTTCCGCACTACAGTCTCTCTTCTCTCGTACCCTTCTACTTCCAAAGGTGATAACAATGAATGATCTGAAAGTTTATGTCTCAAAGAGTTATCACCAAGGATGTGAACTGTTTCGGTATCAATAGGCATTGATTGATTTCGACGTAATGGCATCGGTTCGTTTGTATGAATAGTAAAAGTTCCCTATCGGAGCTCCGTAACATGTTCCGAATTTTTCTGAAACGTATGCAAATCATAGCGATTCGGACGTGCTACTTATGTAAATTGTGTGCTGATACTGGTATGTGTGATTGGCAAATTCCATTGAAACGTTCTCTTTATATTCTGCTGCAGCACCACCTTAGTTCTAAAACAAACCTCAGTTATAAATTTTTATCTTATAAATGCATTTCACGGGCGCTTGTGGCGCAGTGGTCGAAGGCACCATGCAACACACACGTAGAATCGATCCCAGCGCCCATGGCCCACCAAGCCTTCCACCACTCCGGGATGAGCAAATTGTTACCAGACATGTTTGCGAGGATAGCAGCAGTGGCTCTATACATCGGTAGGCCACTGCGAGTCATTGTAAAGGCCAGATATGCATTCAATCACTTCCAGACGATGCATGATGAAGTCAAATAGCGCACACGTCAGAGATTGGTCAACGCCGAGAGCTTTTTTTTGAGTGCATTTCACAAGTACTTTTTCTAGAATTATTTTGATCATTCCTTTTTATCCATTTTTTCAAATATTTCTAATTATCTTTTCTTTTATTGATCAGTAATGTCGAACAGTATTCCATTTCTTGTCAATAGAAGAGGAATTTTTGCAGGTGAAATAATTCTCATTGGAGATCCTTTCTTATGTTTTAGAGCTTTTTGGAGTGTCATCATAAATTTTCTATTTCTAAATTGAATTTTTGTAAATGACTTCCAAGAAAAAAAAGGAAAAAGAAACGAGCAAGTTAGTGAATTTCCTTCTTCTTATTCTACCATTTGCTCAAAATCCTGCAACTTTGGAGGATGGCTCTTTCCGGAACTGTGATTAGAACCAACGATCATTTCCACTACGAGGTCTCCTCTACTCTCATCTACTGTCTCACATGCCCCATGTTAAGTATTCATTTATTCTCAAGCTTATTTAAAGCACAGTTTTTTTACGAGGTCCGCTCTTATTCTATTCCATTCATTTTTGAAATGCGATGAGAAGAATGTGAAGAAAACTCATTTTATAGACCATCAAGAAAGGAAACTTTATTTGAACAGAATGAGATAACTTTATTCCTAATAGAAAACATCTGTAGGTGCTAGAAGTATTTAATATTTTTTATTCTTTCATTTTATACGACCCGTCTTCACATTTACTATGCGGATCCCTGTACTTTTCACATTCGATTCGTTTGCTCGCATCCATTGTCCACGAAGATTTTCGAATTTGCGTGTGGCTTCGGTTGCTGCTTGAGGATTTTCATTTCATCTAGGATGTCGTAAAATGCTGATCGAGTGATTTCTCCCTGGAGTCCTGAAATAGCCGGGCTGGAGCGTTCCCAATTAGATTGTAGAGCGATTTTTTTTCCCGCACTAGTCCGGTACCAATTTTTCCGGCACTGGAGGTTTGAGAGCGTTGGTACACCGGGAGCGCAATCAAACTAGCACCATGCTCGTGATCGCCAACACTACTACCTATGTGCTATCCGCTCCGTTGAAGAATTTATTACAATTCATAAAGTTGTCTAAATCCTCAGATGTGTCTAGACTATGTATGTTTGTCCCATTCCTCTTCGTATTGGCACTACAGTGTGCTTAGAGATCTGGACCAAACATTATGGACGCTAAAGGGTCCATATTGAGTTTAGCGAGTGCAGAGCTTTATTTTTTTACAGCAGTATATACAGCTAAAGTGGTGGGGATGAGGAAAACCACTTTGTTCACTTAACGATTTACAAGAAGCCATGTTTTTTTTCTTTTTTGGAAAAAGTCAATTGACAACACTGCAAAATACTTCTAAATTTCGACAGCAAAGCATTTTGTGTATGGAACATAGTAACACAAAATGAATAATAGCATTCATATCATCCATGTTCATAGAACGACAACGCAAAATTCCCTCAACAATCTCGTCATGTTCGAAATGCTTCAAGTCTTCTAGTTATTGGAAAAAGGATTTTTTATTCTCAAAAAGCCAAAAAGTCCGCGGCCGACGAAAAATTGCGTGTAGACCGTTGAGCCAGCCACGCATTGAAGTAGCCGAAGCGGAATGGACTAAAGTTGAGGATCTAACTTGTTTTCGTGTGCTTATGAGTCATACATAATTCATATGGCGTCGATTGTTTTGCCATCGATGTTCACTAAAATGTCCGAGTTTGCGAAACTTGCTTTCATATGGTGTGCGTTTTCAATGTTCTGACTCAAAGTGTTTTTCAACATCTTTTGAAATACAAACGGATATCAGCAAAATACGGCATCTTTTTCAAAAACAAGAATCCGTTAACATGACTGGTTTAATAATACTGGTTTCCTCTTTCACGGAAAACCATGCTATAAAGATAATTTATTGGGGATCCACATTAGAAATGCAGTTATAGAAGAAAAGAAGTAATTCTAGGCATTTGTGGGAGTCGTTATCATTGAGTTCTGTTATTCGTCGATGATGGTTAGTGTTGAGAGTAGATGATTATAACTCAAAAAGACCGACTTTCTAAAAACCTCGGCATAGATAGTTGATGTATTTATTTGTATGATCTTATAAGCCGATCTTCTTTAGCCGATGCGAGGTTGGTATAGGTCTTCGTTGACGTTGTCTTTGTTGTTGGTGTTGTTGGCCGATGGCTGACGTTTTTGGCGATTTCGCCTTCCTTAGAGGGTGGACGTATTTCATATAAGAATACTTTAATTATTCGGTGGAAAAAAAAGGCCAAACTATTAATGAAGATCAAACTTTTAAATAGACGCCATATTGTTAAAAAAAGG
Organism: Angiostrongylus vasorum; assembly: GCA_018806985.1. Classification (NCBI taxonomy): domain Eukaryota; kingdom Metazoa; phylum Nematoda; class Chromadorea; order Rhabditida; family Metastrongylidae; genus Angiostrongylus; species Angiostrongylus vasorum. Next base: position 793,843 of record JADANN010000315.1, read on the forward strand.
CTCCCCCCGTGATGTTACGAGTGGGACTGGGCCACGCGTTGCTCACGTGAGGCCGCGAGAGAGGCACACCCAGGGGTCAAAATAAAATAAATAACGACAACGACAACGAAGACCTATACCAACCTCGCATCAGCTTAAGAAGATCAGTTTATAAGATGATACAAATAAATAGATGGGAATTTCGCTTACATCTATAGCGTATTAATGGCGTTGATTAGCGTAAAGCGTACGTCGGCGTTGTTTCTTTTTGATTGTGTTCGTGGAGTTGACGAAGACAGATGTCTTTTTGACAGCTTCGTTTTCCATGGTCGTTCCGATGCTTTGCTGTCGTCTTCGGATCTACAAGTAGTTTCTATAGTCGTATTCTCAGTCCCACTAATCCATCTGTTGATTTACTCTCCTATTTACAATTCACTGATCTTTGTTGCCACTGTTTTTCCAGTTGTGGAATTAACGATGATGTTGACGAAAGGATGATTCAAGCACAATTTCTCGTGATTCAAGCACAATTTCTCGTACATATTCGGCACTTTAGTTCAACTTACTTAGATGGCTATTGCCGATTTCGTACTTATTTCGAGAAATACGGCAGTGAACAAGAGCAATAGGAGAAAGAGATACAGTTGAAGAGAAAATTTGAATAGTGCCTACTTCAAGCGCTTGAATTGTCCTTTGCAGCTCAGGGCATTGCAAACGGTCACTAGCGGATTCATTAATTCTATGACATTATCTTCATCGTCATGTCCTTGTTCGAAAAGATTTACAGAAATTGATGATGTATTAGTTATGACCACGTCCTTCCAACATTTCTTCGTTAAATTTGTTCGTTATGACGAATGTTAGTCGTCATCAAGAAAATGCCACACACCAGCGCAATTTGCCGTTGCACCGAAACTCATGCGTCACTTCTGCTACATCGAGTTGGACAGTCTTAAGCAGCACTTTTTTTAAAAGTCAAGGTATTTATATCCATAAACCTAGCCAACGTCCTGTCAACAACTTCGTTGCAAGGTACCAGGTCTCTATCCGATCCACATGACCAGTGAACACTACTATTTTGTAAAGCTTAGCAGCTTCGAGAGTACATAGAAGGAAAATCTTCCTTAGCCTATAAATTAGCATTCAAAGAGAAAGTGTTCCAAAAAAGCGCACGATTATTTGAAAAGTAAGGTCATTTAAGCAATCATATAAGTCAAGTAGAGCAATTCTCCATAATTTCTTTATTAATAAACAGTAGATGTTTGCCTTGATGGATATACAGTTCACAGAAGTACAATTGTAGGACATAGTTAAGCAATCAGATAGCCAACACCGCGTTTACTAACCTTACAAGAAAGACTTTTTCAATGAAACGAAGTGCTAATTATTTTAATTATTTTGTATCTCTTGGTCTCCACCTATATTGCGACGATCCCAGCACGCGTTTCATTTCGCTGCGGCTCACGAAGGTCTTCGGATCACAATATAGCTTCGGTTACCATTTAAGGATTTCGCATACTTCATGGATGTCATTGACTAATAGTCGATTTAATTCTTACTGAAATCCTTTGATAGTTATGCTAGGACGCTCGTTGCTCTGCATCACATGTAGTCGCCGGCACAGGGAGCTTTTCACAGAAATGTTTGGTCCTACCTGCCGAATCCGGAACGATACGCAACTCCGTTACCCCTCTCCGGGATCAAACCAGCGGTCATGTATGAATGGCACAAGTTACAATAAGTGCACAATAGGTTTTGTAAACAATTGTGCACAACGAGGGAAATAATAGCGTAATAAGCCTATGCTGATCGCATTGATAATCACAGAGGATTCTACTACTTCCTTATACTATAGAGTATTTGTTCAAATACGAAAAGGAAACCAGGCAAAAAAGGTGGTGAAACTAATTGGAAAAAAGGAAGTGGTGAATCGTTCCTATATCGATTTGCAATCATGCAACTAATTTACTCCAAAAATCGCAGTGAATCTTTCAAGAAGTTTCTTTTTTTTTACAATATTTCCTGTTCCCCGTAACCACATGATTGTTAGAAATCAGTACATGGTCTTTGAGGATTTTCTCTTACTCAAGAGTAATCATGTCAACTCAAAAAATTCTAGGCCTCCTAGCATGTTTTATAGAAGTGCTTTATCTTCCGTTAAAAGCAATACTACTTAACAGAAAATTTAACGATAACACATCTAGTGATAATTCACTTTGTCCAAAATGAACTCCCGAACTCAACTATAAAATCGCTGACTTCCTGTTATTCCACTATAGTTTTATCCCATTCAATTAAATATGTCTGCTCTAAAAATTGTCGGCAGAAAAAGTTGTACCGATTGCCTTTTTCTTGTTCGAGCTTTTTCTTTATTAATTAAGAAACTAAATACATACGTTGGAGAGTAAACTATTCTATGCTGGAGGTAGCACGAAATCCTATTTCCATGTATGCGATAAAGCCTTTTTTTTAAAATTCAGTACAGTTCTTTTAAAACAACGACAACAACAACGACAGCAACGACAACAGCAACAACAACAGTAATAATAACAACAACAACAACAAAAATATCAGCAACAATTGCAACAAATAATAATTTGGCAAACATAGCTAATGCTCCGAGGAAAAAAAGAAAAGTCTTCGCTATAAATTTTTTGTGGGCTTTTTTCTTTTTCCCCTTATTACGAAACTGTCAGTATCAGTTAACGTTTTGTACTCGGAAGTTTGTTTACGTTTTACGATTTGCGCTAAGGATAGGCCCTTCGGAACAAGTCTTTTATGACTTTTGGTCATTTCTTAATTTCTTCATTTTATTATGAAGGAGACGTATGGGGGCGTTGTCCTACGGTATTCAACTTGGAGCGTCCTATTCATTTGCCATGTCCATCTTCTTTTTCTTTGTTGTTTTCGTTCTTCGTTCTCCTGGTTTTTCCACTAATGCTCACGTCGTTGAGAAATGGATGAGCTACGAGATCGAATTAGCAGCACGCTTCGAATTGAAGACAATAAACTCGTTCGCGAGTTACTAGCCGAGTGTATAGGAACATTTTTTTCTTCTGGTATTTTTTTCTTTTCAATGCTATTTGTGTTTATTTTAGATATAGGAGTTTTGGGCGGTGTTGACCAGCAGTTTTACAGAGTTATAAGCCCTTCATATTTAGTTTATCGGCATCGCAGCTAATATACAAGCCGCTGCTTCTGTCGGTGGTAATATGACATCGTGTTATATCGCTTGGGGTCTTGGATTCATGTTTGCCGTATACCTTGCGGCTAGTGTATCCGGTTAGTACGGTAAATCATAGTCACAGTTTTTCGCCATGCGTGGAAGTTAATCACGTTTATTTCACCTTTGCTATTATTGAACTCTGCGGACTCCATTGATCACCTTTTGTTTGCTTTGAATAACCTGTGACGATATTTTTAGGTGCTCACCTGAATCCTGCCATTTCTACTGCTCAATGTGTATTGGGTAACATTCCTATGTGGAAAGTCATCCTATATGCGATAGCTCAACTCATTGGGGCTTACTTGGGAGCAGCAGTCAGTTATTTTGGTCACCACGGTGAGTGAATTTAATCTTATATCTCTTCATCCAGTCAACCTCTGGTAAAATCAATATTTCCAAGAAGAAGAAAACGCCTTCCAGATGATCTTTGGAAGTTAGATGGTGGAAATCGACATGTGACTGGAGTTCGAGCAACAGCCGGTCTCTTCACCACTTTCCCATCGGCACACATGAGCACTTGGGGTAGCCTTCTAGATCAGGTCTCTACTACTGCTGCTGAAAAAAATTATAAAACTGCTATAAAAATATACATATTCAGACACTGCTTGCATACAAATGAATACTGTGATTTTCTAATATTATTCGATAATTCCATGCGATTTCCTTCTACCTACTTTTCTTCGAACTCGAAAATCTCACATTATTCTTGTAAGTTTCTTCAGATCCTTGGCACTGCAATCCTTGCTGGCCTTATCTGCCTTATCACCGACAAGCGACACAAGATCCCAACTGGATTTGTACCCCCAGCAGCCGGAGCGATTATGTGCATGGTATAGTAGAGTGTCATACCGTTAGCACTTTTCAAAAAACTAACCTCTCAACTTTCTGGCAGAACCAGAATCTTAGCAGACGTATACTCTACAGCTCATTGTGGGAATTTGAACAGCTACTGATTAGATTAGATGATTTTTTAAACAAATGCGAGAGATTGTAAGGTAGTCTACCTATCAAATAAATTATATTTTTCCAAGAATAAAGCAGAACTTAGAAAAAGGGATGAAATTCCTCAAGAACAAATCAGAACAGAAATTCTTCTCGGCACATAGATCGCTATGACATATGGTGCGAACGGAGGATTTGCGATCAATCCTGCTCGAGATCTTGGACCACGACTGTTCACGCTTTGTGCCGGTTACGGCTGGGAGGTGTTCAGGTGCGCTGGTCATGTTGTTGCTTTGGAGTGCTCATTCTTTCCGAGTTACAGATATGCAGATACTGGAAATTAAGATGTTTCTTACTCAGATGTAGATCAGCTTTGCTATAACTTCATTATTGTGTTAGTAAATAAAGGAATGAGTTTCCTCAAATACAATGAGCTTCTGCACTTACGCTGTTCTCTCTGGAAGTGAAACACATTGACAATAATGTCTTGGTTATCATTATCGTCTTTAGCGCCTACGGATACTACTTTTGGATTCCAATCGTCGGTCCTATGATTGGTGCCATAATTGGAGCATGGTTATATAAATTGTTTATCGGATTACATGGTCTTAATGAAGATTTTGAGATTAGCTCAAAAGGATACAGTGTAAGTTTACCAATAAATCGAAATATCGATCGCAATGCTAAAACAGTTATCAGATCATAAGAAGTTGAAGATCAATCCTTCATTTTATTTACTCAAGTACTAACGCATTTTTCGTTGTTGTCTGTTGAGTGCATGTAATGAGAAATTCTCTATGCTTGTATATTAACTACGTTAAACTCGTACGACATGTGTAAAAACTCGTCCTCGCATTCTTGAACTCTGAAATGCTGAATATGGTAGAGGATTTCGTTTATCCAATATGTTACACGATTGATTTGTTCATATCGTTTTCATATGCATGAATAAAAAATAAGTTCGTTTGAATTTTTGCATGAGAGCTTTGCTTCTGCGTCATCATCATATTTTGTACTCGATATATATTACAATTACGGCGCGTGTGGTGCAGTGATCGGAGGCGCCCTGCAACACACATGTGGAATCGATCCACATGCCCCTGGTCCACCAAGCCTTCCATCCCTCCTGGATCGGCAATTTAGTACCAGACTTGTCTGGGAGGACAGCCGCACTGCCTCGATACATCGGTAGGCCAAGGCGAGTCATTGTGAAGTCCAGATATGCATTCAATCACCTCCAAACGATGCTTAATGAAGTCGGCATGGCGCATCCCTCAGGGGACTGATCAACGCCGAGAGCTTATCCTTTATTTAACACATTCAATTAATGATCCTGGTCTTGTGGGATTCATTAATAACGGAAGGAAAAAAATCGTAAATAAAAAACGTCTTCATTAGAAATGTTGGTAGACTGACAATTTGACCTTTCAAATCATTTCACTTCTTGTTAGAATAATTATTAAAGTCTCCGAGATTCTTACGAAAAGAAAGAGATCTAGTATTTTTTTCAGATTTTAGCATTCGAAAAGTTGATAACGACGAAGTCGGATAGTTTAATGATCGTTGTCAGTATATTAGGGAGTGTGTAGCGCAGTGGTCGGAGGCGCCCTGCAACATACTTGGAATTGATCCAGATACCCATGACACATCAAGCCTTCCATCCCTCCGGGGTCGGGAAATTCGTACCAGACTTGTCTGGGAGGATAGCAGCACTAGCTCGATACATCGGTAGGACACCGCGAGTCAATGTAAACGCAGGCCAGATATGCATTCAATCACCTCCATACGAAACTTAATAAAGTCGAATGCATGGCGCATCTCTCAGGGGATTGATCAACGCCGAGAGCTTCTTAGCTTTCATCACTATAACAACCCTAAATTTACCTGGACTGGGAAAGTTTACAGTTTAGGGGTTTTGACAAATGTCACTGATTTGTTTCATTAGCAAAAATGAGCTCTAACAATCGATGTGCGCTTTTTTTTCTCTTTGCTGCTTTGTATATTGCTTAATTGCAGCCGAAGTAAGTCTATTAACACCCATATAGTTCGACATTTAATAAAGAATACATCTTGTTAGTAAAATGAACCCATCTGATCTCGACTTTGTTACACTACTTTGTTGAATGCAAGTACTTAAAGTACTTGGTAATAACACAAATAAGTCAACGTAGTGAACGACATTACTTAAGTTCAGTAAACATTCCAGTTAAAAATCCTGAAAATCGTAATTCTAGGATTTTATGCCTCGTTCACAGGGTATTTTGATTGGCTACGACAACACGTTATCAAGGTGAGTGTATAACAATGTTTGTGATCGGACAAAAAACAAGTGCCGAAATGAATTCATTCACAATCACACATTGGTACTACGGAAAAAAAAGCTACTGAACCTTATGTTGGTGCGATGTACTAGATTAGGAAGCCCTTAACGACGTTCAAACGATGCAGTATAATAGAAATTCCATAAGGGAAACCCTAAGCGACTGCGCTAGCCGCTAGCGAGGTCAACCGTGACGACGAAACCGTAGTATATTGGATATTAAGGTCGGATCTAACTTCATAGTCTAGCAATCTGCAAAGCTATACCAACTGAGCAAAAGCACGGATAATTTTACCATACGGTTGAGGCGGACCATATGCTTATCTTCCACTAACCTCTTGAGTAGCGAATTTGAAAATTGTCCGGATATTTCAGAGAGAGTAACTTGCTATGATAGAAGCATGAAAAAACTGCCTTAAGTTACTGAGAAGATCTAAATCTGAGCAAGAACCTTACCAGATTGAATAACGCACTAACGCAGCAAATCGTGCCCTGTGTGAGTCGGTGCGACGAGCCTTGGAAAAGATGCGATTATAGTTTAGTTGTGCAGATTTTGCGTTTTTTTTCGCTTCTACACAAGACACCAATGATAGCGACTAGTTTTTACGTTGCACAGTCAACTCGTCAACTCACATCGACCTTACAACCCTTGTTGAGACTGCCATTCGCATTAAATACTATGTGGTACATCAAGACGGAAACCAAGCACCGTTCATCCGTTAAATGAACAAAAAAGATGGATCGATATTGTTCAATAACTGATGAGATTGTAAAATTTGACCTTTATTACTTCAAAAAGTAGAACCTGTCTGCTGTTGTTATTCAACGTAAAGTCCTTTGCGATGGGACTTTCACTATGGACTGAAGTGCTCACTTTTATGTACCAAACAATTCGTTGCTGTCAATGAACGCAAGATTTTCGCGAGAAGCAGCAAAGATTATACGTACAACGTAAGATCGAATGGAACAGTTCCTATGATATCAATTAGATATGATTGATATAACCACAATAATGCTGAGATATTTGCAAAAGTCTGGACAGCAGGTGTCTGCGGTGGCAATGAACGCGCTATTGTCCTTTCCGGAGAGTGACGCGTTCACCACCACTTCATGCGGGTCCTTCGTTTCTCCTCTCTCTCAGCTAGTTCCATCGATCGCTGCCATCATCAATCACCCGTCAACAGGGTTGATCTGAGACCCGCATGATGTGGTAGTGAACGCGTTACTCCCCGGAAAGGACAATAGCGCGTTCATTCCCACCGCAGACACCTGCAGTCCGGAGTTTTGCAAATATATCAGCATCATTGTGGTTGTTTCATAAATAATACCCTGCAGTGAAAACTTGTAAAAGGCATTAAATAAAAAAGTCAACATTATGATTGATGTTTCGATAGCATGTTCAACCACCGATGCCATGAGTCGTAAATAAGTCAACATCATTAGTGGCCGAAAAATTGCTCGTTGAAAGTCTTCAAAAATTCGGACCAATAATCTATTTTATGAAAGCGTCTTTTTTACAGCACCAGTAATTTTGTAGGGCAGCATGTAGCGTAATGGATAAAGTTGCGACACAAATGCATCCAAAGCGAATCAAGCCCGTAATCTTTCCCGAAATGGTGAATTGCATGATACTTTTATGGCACCTTGACGACACTATGTATGGGGTCAGCACCGAATGCCTTCTTCATCATTTTATTAAGACATTGTAATATAGGCTACAGCATCAGCTTAACCGGGTCCAATTCCGATTTTTGCTCTCCAGACCATTCCCGTAGACGAGTGAATGCTTATAGCAGTGTTAGGATAAAAAAAAAACTGGCTGAGAGAAAGGCGCAGCAACGGCCCTCATTGATGCAGTGGTTAACACGTGAGCCATCGAAATCCGTAATCGTGGGTTCCAAGTTCATCTGCAGTTCCGAGTTTTGCTCATATCTCAGCACAATTAATAGGCAGTAAATAAAAAGTCAAACATTGTCGCTTAACTAATAGTTCTGTAGTCCGTCAACCACCTCTTTTTCAGTGGTGAGTAAGCATTAGTGATTGATAGCTGTGGTAGAAGTAGCGGAAAGATATTCTACAACTTAAAAAACCTCTCTAATTCACTGTATGTTGTTCCCCTTTCTGACGCACTCGTCAGAATATAACGATTGGCTGAAAGTAGTCTAGTCTTTCCAAGCAAATAGATTTCAGCTCATAGTAGAATTTACTAGCTAGAATAAAGACCATCGTAACGTATGCACTGTTTCCATTAAGCTGGGGGATTTCCTGTTCTCCACATTGAAATCACAACTTCGTGTGGTCCACAAGTCGTTTTCTCGACCGCTTTTTTTTCTGTCGATAGTCATATTGCCAGCAGCCATGAAAATGAAATGAAAATAGTATTTCTATAAAAACTTTCATACATTTAAAACGAAAGGATAAATTTCCTCCTACAAGTATGTCAAATCTCAAAGCCGTCAAAGTTATCAAAGAAATTATCACATGACACTTAAAAACCCGCATCGCCAGGTTTATAATAACCAGCACCTAAATCTCCAAAATTTAGTAGAGCTAACAACGTTCTACGTTTTTACAAATGAAGTTGGTAGTATTGAATCGATGTTGATAATCTACTGAACTCTTCAGGTCGTCTGCCAATGCAGTCATTCAAAGGCCGGAAATCGACACACGCTACTAATTTCGACGAATATCAAAATAATTCATCGTTAAATCTTTTTCTTTCTAGATTTTCTTTCAATCATTTTATTCTAGCAGAATGTTTCTCGTGAATCCTAAGAAACTGCTTCGTTTTCAGATTAGAAAACGCAGAATTCCTCTTCTAGATATGCTCGTATGCATGAAATGCACTCTCTCCGACTATACTAAATGCAATTCGCTCTCAAACTATATGTTCTTGATCTTTTTCCCGCATTGATATCAATGCAATTCGTTTCGGTTGCTTGTTATTGATTTTCTTCTTGGTAAACGTTTCTCTTGCAAATATGTTTATAGTGTGCTAATACCATTGCACTTATGTCTTCAATATAGACAGAAACACACGAGCAATTCATGAGAAAACCACAAAACGATATGAAAATCTATGGAAAGTATAACGCCTTCCTGGATATTTTCCAGTTTTCTAACACTAACTAAAAAAAGGAAATTCACGCAGAAACTTTCCAGTAAACATTTTCTCAGGAACAAGTGATCTAATTTTGATCACAACGAAGCTGAAACATTTGCAAAACTTGGATCCAATGCCAGATTCAAACCTTCTATTACCCTTTGCAGGGAATCACGTGTTATCCACTGCACCACTGAAGTCGCATGAAACTTGGTGAAGAAAAAAGCGGAGCAAGGGCCTCAACGGTGCAGTGACACGCGTTATTCAGAAAAGGGTGGTCGTAGGTTCGAATCTGGGCTGGGGTCTAAGTTTTGCCAACATCTCAGCATCGTTGTGGTGGTCATTCACATAATACCCTGTCATAAAAAAGCAGTAGACAGTAAACAAAAATCTAAGTGTTGTACTTCTAATCAACTTGACTAATGAATCAATTCCGTTGGAAAGGCATCCATCCCATGGTCATGTTCCAATGGTTTTCTTACGCAATTTTTTTTCTAAAATTTCTCTTTGTGTCCTTTTCATAGTTAATGTTCCATCTGCTAATGAAAATTAACAATGGTCGTTTCTACAGATAGAACGCTACGAACAAAGGAAAATTATTAAAAAATTGTTTAAGAAAGCACAAATGTGTTCTTTCCTAATTTTTCAGACTTAACGTTTACCGGGCTACTTCATGTTCAGCTGATTACAGTGGTAGGACTATTTCTAGCTAGACTATAACACACTATCGTATTTTGAAAAGTATTAATGGACTCTTCAAAAGAAATGACAAGAGACAGGAACCTAACTCTAATAAGTAATTACATTGCAAATGGGTAGTACAATGGTAGTTGCTTGAATACTTGGATGGCTTACCCTTACTGGTTGTGCGGGACCCAGCACAATCTCCATTTTTCGGAGTTTTGCTGCTTTAGCCATTGTGTTTTCCTGGAGTTCAGAGGTCAGCGTGGCCAAAGATTGCCCCAGGGCATCAAAATCACGGGCAGTTGCTGCTCTTGTGAATCAGGGAGATTTGCCATCATGCGACTAGTTTGGTACTAGGACGGTGACGGATCCTGGTATACAGTGGTAGTTATGCCGTTCAATGCGTGTAAGAGCATGGCTTAACTGCACTTGTCCTAATCAACCCAGAATCTCATTTATTCGAGGCCGGGAAAGGATACCAGGTTTGTGTGAGATCAATTCGCTCCCTAAAATCCACAAAGGCTGGCGACCGCTTGTGACAAAGATTTGGCTATTTTAGAATTCCAAGGAGAACCGATTTAGCCAGCATTGAACGACATTTACAACAGCAAAAATTCCCAAGTAATAGCCGAGTCAACATGCAAGTCTGAAAACCTTCGTTGATGACGGATGGGAGGAAACGAATTGAATACAAGAATTGTAATGGCCCTCGTGATAGGTGATATCTGGTCGCATAAAATAAATACATCACTGAAAATAACTGTGCTGTATCTACAACCACAACTTTACAGGCAGGGATTGTGCTGAGCTACTAGAACACCGCATAAGGATCAGGAAATCTGTGTAGCCGCAAGTAGTCGATAGTTTGAGTGAGGCGATCACGTCCGTTGGTCTGAACACCATATGATGTAATTCTGATGCACGAAGATAAGCGACGCCGATAAATGGGGTGTGATAGACAAGTAAACAAGAATTTTTCCAGATAACACTTCCTCTGATCTTATCGTAATGAGTGAAAAACACTACGTGATAATGTTGAGTAGTATGTGCGCGTTTGTATTTTCACCTAGTGACTAATCCTCCACTATTATCCACTCAAATCATTTCCACCAAACTCTGTTGTGTCAATCGATAAGCACTCTTTGTATTCGTGGAGTTTAACTCTACATACGCCATTAGAAGCAGCTAGCTATGGCTTTAACACAACGAAATTTTTACTATGAAAGTACTGCATATTGTACAGAGTCAAATGAAAGCGCAAATATCGTATTCAAACCAGTTTCACAAGGTTTGTTCATCTGATCACAATACGATCCATTCCATTATTGTAAACCCAGGTTCGGCTGACCAGCAAAATTTTTTCTTTCGATTTTTTTTCCGAAAAAGAAATGAGAAGAATTCGCATCTACTGTGTTGTCTTTTTTAATGTTAGTCCGTTGCACGTCACATATTCCAGGATTTTCATCATGTGATTCAAAAAAACGCTTGCAGGAGTTCTTACTAAAAATCCATACTTTAACGCAAAAAAAATCCCTTACTAAATTAAGGTTTTTTGTGAAGAACATTTCTTATTGGTTGAAGGAAAACGTTCGATGCTGCCTGCATAAAAAGTAAAAGAGAAAAAAGATCTAGCAATTGTTATAGCATACAATCTTCACTCTTTGATAGCTGTCATTTCAGGCATGTGTAATATCAAAGTGAGCATTGCTATTGCCATTCTAGGCATTTCTGCAGGACTTTTTGCTGGACTTTGTTTTGCCATACAATACCAGGTAAACCGACCTATTATCTTACTTTTTTTATTCAATATTTTCACCATGTATTCTCATTATTTGTTTCATTCTGTTCGTTCCTATCCAGCAGTCACTCACTAGTGTCTTCAGATGGGCTGCCACTTGAGGCCTTCGTCTTTTTCACAAATGTGATCGCATGCTTTTCGAACTAATTCTTCACAGAGCCCTGAGGTAGCTCCACTAAAGCGTCCGTAGTTCTTCACTATAGGAAGCCGATCACCTTCGTAGATTGGAGAGAGATTCTCTCAGAGGACCTTGGTGCCATTATTCGGAACATATATGGATGGAGTGCTTGTTTGACCCGGCGCGATATATTCTCCCCGACAGTGCATAATTTTGCGCAGCATCAACTGCGCTTTTCGCATCCTCACTTACTATTACTGAGAAAACGATTCGGCATTGAAAGCTTCAAAAACATCTTAAATAAGATACTTTTGTAACCAGAATCAATAAATGATAACGGAGACCGCTGTCATTACGTGTGACGTTTACAGAATTGGCCAGCGACCATAGTGGCGTTCATATCAGCTGTAGCAGCAACTGTACTTTTCTGTGTGCATCTGGCATATTTTAAGGGATGGATTCTCGATTGGCCAAGTAGTCGATTTACTTGCTTCATTTGGGCAGGTAGGTACTTTTTCAGTTAAGAAATCTTCATAGAATAAAAAAACGACATGCCTATATGAAATTTAGCATATTTTTAAAATATTTTTCCATCGTGGTCATTTAAATCCAAATAATTTTCTGTGGATAGCGAAAGCGATGAGGAAAGCCTTCAAAATGGACAGGATTGCGAAACTTAAGTATCCATAGAAGATGGCACCTTGAAGACGACAACTGAAGTCCACCAAGGCACACCATAATCTGGCGAAAAACATGGTCGAGAAGTAAAATAACGCTTTCGGAGCACTTCAAAGAAATTGTTGAAAAATGAAGCAAAAAAACGATGGTTAAATGTCACATGAAATGAACGAACAGCGTATACCTTACTTTGCCATTCATCTGTGGAGAAATGCATTCCTTTTGTCGGCTGTCGACGATGGAAAATGAATCCTGCACGACTAACTATGACGTCCTTTGTCATGTTGAACACAGAGGAAACATAGAAGCACTTTTCTGATGTCAAATTTCCATCAAAATATGACACTATACAGGCCTTCTAGTTCTCAACAGAGGAAAACGTAAGCTATTACTTCCGCAGAAGTCGCACGAATTCAAGCATGGAGCTCTGCCACTCTGCTTCCTCAGCAAAAATTGTTGAGCCAGAACTCATTCCACTGAAACACATCAATAATTATTTGCATAGAAAATCGTCAACAACCAAATTGCCGTTGAAAATATTTTCAGGATATTCATGAACTATAAAACCCTTGAAAGATTTTTTATAAGCTGAGATATACGTATTTATGCACGTTGGTCAGATCAATAGGATAAAGGATAAAGCGTTCAGTGGTGATCACTTCCTGAGGGATGTGCAATACGTCCAATTCCACTCATGGCATGATAGAGGTGATTTGAATGCACATCTGTCCTATACTTGCAGTGGTCTACTAATGTATAAAGTCAATGTTGCTATCCTGCCACACAAGTCTGGTTGCAATTTGCCGACACCGGATGGATGGAAGTCATACTGAGCACTAGGAGTGGGATCAGAGACGGAACCGACTCAGTCTTTATTGCAGGTCACATCTAATCACTGTGCTGCACACTTCCTTGACCAGTCCTCGGTACTCTCATGAAATGGGAGAAAACAAACTAAACTAAAAATGTTGTAAGCTTCAAAAAACGTAAATATCTACTTATTTAGACAGTGGTGTAGACCGTTTATGATACGAAAGGACTTCAAAAATTTGAGTAGGTAATTTCATCTATTATCAATCAGGATGGACGCTATTTCTCGTTGGAGTGATAGGAATGATAGCATGTTTGGTTAATGCCGGTGTTCGACATCAAACACTTACAGAGGAAGGTGAGGTCAACTACTATGACGATACCAAACTGATAACGACAATTTAACACTGATGATTGGATAAATAGAGGAAACATTATCAATTTTCGAATGTCTAAGTCGTTTTCACATCATACATCGCTGAATTTCAGGATTGAAAGGTGCTAATCTCTGGATTACCGCTGTGTGGTTTTTCATGTTAGCCAAATGGACATCACTCATTGCAGTCTTTTCACGTCGTTATAGAGATGCTGTCACCATTCCACTTTCAAAAACTCCACCTATTCGATCTGAAAATCTTGTCTAAAGACTTTACCTAGCAATCTGGCGGGTTTGGAACTTTCTTTTCCTATAGATATTAAAATGTATATTGTTTCAGTCACATGCCACTTTCCGTGACAACTAGACATAAATTCATTGAAAAATCTTATATATTCTGTATTGTAAAGCTGCTAAAATGTCAATAAATCTGAAGATAAAGACCAGAAACGACGACAAAACTAAGCGCTATTAACAATTCCTTGGAAGTATGCACTGATTTCAATGCGCATAGCATCTAATTCTCGTGTCTTGGCAGTTCCATTCCAGTCATCCTTAAATTACTACGAGCTAGGCGTTGTAAAAAAAAAAAAAAGTACTACCCGGCAAAGACAAATAAACAACCAATACACGCGTTTTTTGCATGGTCCTGCCTTCTTCACAGTTTTGCTTCTTTATCATATAGCATATCATATAGCTTATCTAAGCAATCAAGCAAGTACTGTCACCGTAGAGAGGGTACAGTCTGACTACATTGTTATACAAGTCATGAAGGACCTTTCTGTGAAAAGCTTGAGCGCCATAAATGTCTAGAGCTTTGCTAAGCTTCTGTCTCAATCGTGTCGAAGACCATTTTAGCAGAAGAAAGGTAAACGAATTGAAATTTTGCACTCGCAAGACAATTCTATACGTTTATTTATGATTTGCATGCTGCCAATGAATAGAAGTTGGAAATGTTGTGAGCAAAACCTCCTGAATTATCGGTATAAGTGTAGGAACGACATAATTTGGTGAACAAGAATCGTTTTAATGGGTAAGCTCACTCTGGGGAAAGCAGTCCGAGGGGGAGGTCGGTCGCTTGGGCATGGATGGGGAGACGCGAAAATGGTGAATTAAAGTGAAAAGTGCTACCCATGGTTAGTACCGATCGTTCTAACGAGAGACTCGTTCGCCCTATGTTACATGACACGTGGATGAACGTTGCATTGTCAATCAACGCAGAAGACTTGACTGTGTTTTATACTTTGCAACAAGACAAAACCTTGAAAACTAGCCCTTAACTCCATGTTTTGCGTACTCCAAATGTTCCTCAACGACACCCTAAAGGTGAGCAGCTAGCTAACGAATACGAAGAGGCCCGTGCACTGTCGGACACCGAGGAATTGCCACATTCTTAATACATTTAGCATTTTTTTCACCTTTATAATTATTTGAAAATGAACTTAAAAAGACATCGTAGACTTGCTATAAATAATTCAGGTTTATTCCAACGGATACTACAAAGATTTGGAGCCAAGTATTTCAATTTGCAAACACTCTGATTTCATTTTCAGTTTGTAGCATAACCAAATGCATACTTTTCTGCAAAAAAATGAAGCATTAACTTTCTTATCACTTGGGTCCTAAAATTTTTCTTCCCGAACTTCAACGCTCAAGCCCTAACTTTCAATGTCTTCGAGATTTGGTATTGGTATAAAAGTCATACACATTGGATCCACTATAGTCAAAAGTAAGAAGGACGGGATGAACATAATCAGCATGGGATTAGGTGAAAGCAGAAGGACAAAATCCTGAGATGACGAAATTCTGTCGTCGCGCGAACTGTCCGTTCTGCTGGAACGACAGATGACTTGCCGATTACGCTGAGTACGATCTCAATGGAAAGCCCTTACGGAAATTGTTATGGAACAGCATGACACCTTACCGAAAACGGCAGAAGCTTGTACCGCCAGGATCATTCCGTCTCTTTGTAGTTGCCGGTTCTAAAAGGACCGCTGGGTCTCACCAGTAACCCAAGACTACGTGAAATCGTGAGTTTAACAGCCAGGATTATTCATCTAAAGATGTCATTTTTACAGAAAAAATTGTAGTTCAACGAAAGTTTTGCATTTACAAACTTCTACAGCTCATTCAGGACGGATTAAGAGAAGAGTAAAACTTTGTTGGTCAACGGAAACCGACTGGATGTCCTTGAAGTGCGGAAGAAACAGATGCAAAGGCGGAACTCGAAAGCTGACCGCAGTGTTGGCTCTACTTTTTCCTTCACTTTTTATATGGCTTTCTTTCTTTGCATATTATGCAGATACCATTGCTTTTTGCTTTCGTTCCGTTCTTTCATTGGTCATTGCTCTTGTGTTTTTGCAATATGAGGCTTTTTGTCTTCGTCACGAATATCGTTGAATGCTGGCTAAACGCCATTATTCCTACGTTGAATACACACCTAGTCCCTTCTTCCAAACAAGTTTAGTGGCTATTTTCGGAATCCAAGAGGGTTGGGAGGGTTGGTAAGGTCGAGCTACAACGACCACGTGCATCACAGCTCTTCTTCAACTACTGCATCTCTGTTATGTGCATCCGGATCGTAAAGTCATTTATCCACGGCTTAAAGATAAAATCCGGTGTAAGGGGTGATGGTAGTGCATTAGTTAATGATGGTTTAGATTTGGAAGCAATACGCTAGTACGACTCTCTCCCCAACGCTCTCTCCCAATACACATGGCAACAGCAGCCCCTTGGCTCGGCCACCTTCAAGATTGCAAGGAGAGTCGACTCGACCAGCATTCCACGACATTCATAAAAAGAAGATGAAAACCTCAAGGAGCAGCTGAGACGAAAAATAATCGAATGCAAGAGATTCTGAAATCCGCAAAGTAGATACGATGACAAGTCATGGGAAAAAAATGATGGAAACCAAGCGTTGATCCTTCAACATTTCAGTGGAGGTAAACGGCGGTTCTTGCTTCACATGGAATCTCTCCTTATCCAAGACTTGAAGACTTATCATAATCTATGCATATATTCCTTTTTGACACGGATAACATTAGTACTGGGTAAAACTCCAATAAACAAAAACATGACACCTCCAAATTAATATGCCTGGAACAAAGAAACCACACATATCGACCAGTTAAGAGGTGTCGGGCCGATCAATTGTGACATTGCGTTGCACATGTGCAATGTGGTGAATAGGAGACCAAAAGTGATCGGGTTGTAAGCAACTAAAGCTTTATAAATACTTCTAAAGTTCAGTAGTAAAAGCTCTAGAGCTCCCGGCGTTAATCAATCCCTGAGGGATGACTTCATTAAGCATCGTTTGGAGGTGACTGAATGCATATCTGGCATTTACAATGACTCGCGGTGGCCTACCGATGTATCAAACCAGTGCTGCTATCCTCTCAGACAAGTCTGGTACCAACTTGCCGACCCCGGAGGGATGGAAGGCTTGGTGGGCTATGGGCAGGGAGATCGATTCCACGTGTGCGCCACACGCGCCCGACATACAGCAATACATTTGTTAAATCACAAAATGAATAATAAAATGGGTCAGCGTATCGACTAGTAAGTTGATCAACCGTCGCTGAATATCTGGTTGACTCTCGAAGGTGAACTAATTGCGATGTCCAATAACTGAAAACTCTGTAATGTATAGGCCTTACCTTTTAACGTTTAAGGAGCCGTAACTGAAAACATTAAAGTAGAAACTGCGGTGTTAAGATAATGTAGTATAACTGTAGGCTATACTTGCCCAAATTAACACATGACGTTGGATTCTGAATGGAAATGGTCGAGATTTTCCCGTTAAACGAAGTGCTACACCATGACAGGCTTGTCCCTAGTATCTGTTTGTGTTTACTCGCTATTTTCTACGCTAGTCTTTCGATTGTTACCTTTAAAGCGTGTACCTACCTCTTTCGTAATTACACCTTTATACATGTAAACAATATATAAGCAGTAAAACGGCAACGTAGTCAATAAACAAAAATAGCATAATGAATAGGAAGTTAGATAGAAAATAATGGAATAGTAAGGGGAACAAACGGCACATTTAGAACAACTCAAATCCGGACAGCCATGAGCAAGTAAGTGGTAGTACATTATATACTGAGGATAGGAGGAAAGGAAAGATAAGGAGAGGTTAGCGACGACTTCTAGATGAAAACTGCATGCAGATGTTATTGCTGTGCTCGTCACTCTTTTCCAGGCAGTGTTTTCATGAACGGACAGATGTTAAAACACAAGAAGATGACAGAGCGCTTATTTAACCATTGGTTTCCATATTGTGCAGGTGAAAGCGCACAAATACATGACAGAGCAGTTCTTAGCCACCTTCGAAGCAAGTAGATGTGCTGATTGTTACGAAGAAATTTACCGATGAAACAAGAAAAGTGCATGCGTATACAGAATGCATCGGTTATTCATCGAGAATGTTATCTATGCATGTCTTGGCGCTGATACTAAGGATGCGAGAGAGGATCGGGTTCGCTATACACATAATGAAGCCAAAATCTGTAGTTTGGATTACCGAGAGATATCCTATCTTAGAAATGCAGATAAATACAAATCTGCAGAAGCAATCGAATACCAGCATCCGCCACCGTCCTGGTACCAAACTAGTCGCATGGTGGCAAATCTCCCTCTGGTCCACAAGGGCTAACCTCGGGACTCCAGGGAATCACAATGGCTAAGCCCCAAAACTCAGAAAAAATGCAGATTATGGTAGCGTCGGCAGAACCAGTGAGGACGGGCCATCCAAGTATCTCCGTATTTGGGAAACTTCAGACCGCTGGTGTCTGCGGTTGGGAACGAACGCGCAATTACCCTTTCCGGAGGCTAACGCGTTCACCACCACAGCATGCAGCTCCTTCGTTTCGTCTTTCTCTCAGTTTGATTTGCGCTTCTCAGATCAACCCATTACCAGATGATTGCTGATGGCACTGATCGATAAAACTAGCTGAGTGACAAGCGAAACAAAGGACCCGCATGGTGTGGCGGTGAACGCGTTAGCCCCCGGAAAGGACAATAGCATGTTCGTTCCCCACCGCAGACACTTGCGGTCGGAGTTTTGCAAATATCTCAGCTTCGTTGAAGTTGTATTTCGCAACATACCCTGGCATTAAAAAGCGTGGACAGTAAATAAAAAAAAGGTTAAAATTGTGATTATAACTATAGCCTCAGCTTAACTGGGTTCATTGCCGATTTGGGCTCCCCAGATCAATCCCGTTGACGGGTGATTGCTGATGGCAAAAGATCGATAGAATTAGTTGAGAGACAGGCGAAACGAAGTATCCGCATGGTGTGGTGGTGAACGCGTTACTCCCCGGAGAGGACAATAGCGCGTTCGTTCCCACCGCAGACACCTGCGGTCCAGAGTTTTGCAAATATCTCAGCATCATTGTGGTTGTACTCCACACCACACTCTGTCGTGAAAAAATTATAAAGGATAAAAAAGGATAAAGCTCTCGGCGTTGATCAATCCCCGACGGATGTGCCGTACATTCGACTTCATTAAGCATCGTTTGGAGGTGACTGAATGCATATCTCGCATTTACAATGACTCGCGGTGGCCTACCGATGTATCGAGCCAGTCCTGCTATCCTCCCAGACAAGTCTGGCACCAATTCGCCGACCCCGGAGGGATGGAAGGCTTGGTGGGACTGGGGCTCAGGGATCGATTCCACGTGTGTGTTGCAGGGCGCCTCCAACCACTGCGACACATGCGTCCCGCCCATTATTCTTGCATTTTTCGTATCTCGTATTCACCTATAAAGGCTTGAATTATCTAGCAGCGGGTTAACAGCAAGGTTCCTAGTGGGCGTTCTTCGTACATCAAAAGCTGTTTAATAGAGTCCGACCACATGGATGCCCATGAGGAATTTCATGCACACTCCAAGCTACCCATGAGCGTATCCAGCTTCCACACCATAATGTGAAAAAACGGCCTGAAAATTAGAGTGCCTCTAGTCAGCACACAAAGATCCTCCACTAACTATACTACTGCATACAGCCACCCTCACTTCTCCACTTTCAACACCAGTGACGTAAACAAAGAGCTCTACAATGTAATCCTATACTGCTAAAGGCACACAATGTCTTCAAGAATGTCATTCGGAAACGGCGCTTTTGTGACATGGAAGCGATAGTCGATGATCGTAGCTAAGTCATCTTCATTCCGCTAATAACACAGTTATCAAAAAGTTAAGCAAAAGGCAGGCAAATGAAATGCTGGCCAATTTAGATGGCGCTTATGGAGATATCAATTTATTGCTGGACACAAAACAAAGATTGTTAAATAGAAAACGGTTTGCGTCCGATGTCACCTAAACCCACTCATTCTTCACAGTCACAGAAAAGAACGTTAAAGAATGTTTCAGACGTATTCAACCAAATCAGGGAGGAATCTAGCACGATTCTTAGAGCTGAGAAAGAAATGCCTTCTGAAGTCTGTAACATCATCGAAAAAATGATGAATAAAGCCATCCAATCTTCCATTTCTTGTCCATCTCGCCGTTAAAACGGTCCTTTACTTCAATTTTATTCCTCTCCTTAATCCACTTATTTAATTCCCATCCTTTTGATAATTGCATGAATATCAGTTCACAAGGGTATTGGATTTTCACTACCAACATCAAAATTAACGCTATTCGCGCATTCAACTCTTAATAGCGTAAGGAGGCTGAGTCCTTGAGAGTCAACATATGTTTGTCTTCGGATCCAACAGATCAGCGTGAAACTTCATGGTACGCACACAACAATCTTGAAAAGCAGTGATGAAAAGGGAGCTTAAGGAGCAGGCACGAAATCTTTGGTCCTTAGGAAGAAGATCCACAAAATCAACGGAGACCTCGCCAACCTCATGAACAAATGACTGCTCTCGCATCTCCAGATAGAAGACAGAATGCATCGAAACAGGTAAGTGTAACCGTATTATACACGTTAGCAGCACCTTATTTCACTGTCATAGACACACTTCTAGTGACAGCTTACACACAATACCCTGCACTATGATAAAAGTAAGAATATTAGCGAAGACTGGAACTTTTTAAGTTCATGAAATCGACTTCAAGTTTATTTGATCGACTATGACAGTAATCTTCTAAAGACGACCTCACCATAAACAAAAAGCATCAAAGAGGCATATACACCCGTTAAAATGAAAAAAAACAATACTGCAGACGAAACAAAAAGAAAAACAAAGCACTTCTCAAAATCCGTTAT
This sequence comes from Angiostrongylus vasorum, assembly GCA_018806985.1. Lineage (NCBI taxonomy): Eukaryota > Metazoa > Nematoda > Chromadorea > Rhabditida > Metastrongylidae > Angiostrongylus > Angiostrongylus vasorum. Next base: position 815,092 of record JADANN010000315.1, read on the forward strand.
ACTAATGATGATTAAAGAAATGGAGGGTGAAGTTATCATCGGTTTACCTTCTTACATGAATGAAACTAGAAACAACTGCACGAGTGGTGAGAAGAACGAAAAGAAAAAACAAATGTATGAGTGGTGAGAAGAATAAGCAAATAACACCGTGATATGCTGAATAGTAAATGGAACGCGTCCCTTAATAAGGACAACAAAGGCGGCACTAGCGTTAGTTGCGGTGGATTTGACTTTAGAAGCGAAAAAAGCTAGGTCTCATTTTCTGAATCGAGATCGGCACCCTATAAAAAACACCCATAAATTTGTTAAATATGAAGTTGTAGTAAAACTTCACATTTGTTGCAAAGGCCGATTGAATATTGACTACCAGATCATCAAATAAATAACGATTACTCACATGAGCTATTTTTGCATCTAACATTCGGAAGAAATCTGCCTGACTCGAGCTTACGACCTCTCTGAAATAATCCAATCCTACAACCGATTGAAAGAAAAACAGAGTAGCATGTGATTTGGATTTGACTCCTCTCTATGTGACGATAGAGAACAATGAATTCCGATTACATGGTAAATAGATCGTTTGACAAATTTTCTGGCAATATTTGATAGGGTTATCAACTTGTAAGCACGAAAAAGCATTACGTACCCGATAGGCTTCAACAGTGACACATTATTCGGAGGACATCCGTTCCTGAAAATTGAGGAAATGAACTAGTAATTACAAAGCTTATACGCACAGCTACCTTTCTTAGTATTTTGGAAGAAGTCATAGACTATATGGACGCATAAAATAAAGTATATTTTCATGAATGAAACGGAATGCTGACCTCAAAAAGGTGCGAAAAGATTGCAGTACATAGCATTAGTTCGGCTATACACAGTATTTTCACAGCATCTCGCTAGCAATTCACAATCGTACAAAAGTGGGAAAATAACTTACGCGCTATCAGTATGGAGATCTTCACAGCTGTGCAAATGATCGGCGATAATCAGCTGCGAAATAAAATGGCGAACGCTGTATTTCGCACGCGACCATTAACAATGGTGTGACTAGGAACGAAGTCCATGTATTACAGTAGCAGGTTAAGGTAGCTTAGAATAAAATAACTAGAAATTCAAGCAAAAGAAAGGGCGTAAAATAGCTCAAAAGGAAGATTGCAGAAGTTTGAAAAAAGATATGAATTGCCTTAAAGGTGAACGGCAGACTCAGGATTTCTGAAAAACATAAAGTGGAACAGAAATCTTTAATGAAATTGTTACAATTTGCAACTCTGATGTGATAAACGAGTGTTAAAAAGTATTTAGAGCACACACCTCAAATGATTGTATGCCTGGGTTGCGGTGTCTCGCTGGCCTAAGACCGACTGTCCATTCGATACTGGACTGCAGTCCTCTTTTTTCGCAGAATGTTCGCACAATTCTGTGGATTCGGTTCTTGTCAAGCGGCATCCCATATCATAATACGAAAAAGCACTATAATGAGCCAACATAAAATTTTTAGTGGTAATATTGTCATGAATACAGTAGTCAATAAGTAAGGTAATCTTTAGACATCCCTTAGTAGATTACTGAACGCTGTCTCTCTTAATATGAGCAGCTTGAAATCATAAGAGTAGCATTGAGAAAACTAGCTAGTTTTACTCACAAGAAACAGGAACTCGGCTTAAAGAAGCTTATTTATGAAAAAAGTCCATCACAGCGAGTAAGTAAAAATGTCGAGAAAATGAACTAAGGTCATGCGAAGGATTTCAAAGGCGGAGTTACGGAGTAGTTAATGTGGACAGTATTTTGTAACTGACCAACACAAAAGATTTCAAAAACTAAAAGGGAGCCACTCTAATCATGAAAGTCGACTTGATTACTACGGCATGTGAATGAATAGTATTAGGGTTCTCCGAACGATTTTAGGAGTTGTTTCCAGTTCCTATAAATTTGAATACTGCATAATCGAGTGTTAAAAATAGAACAAATGGTATATAAATAAGAAAGGAAATAGAGTGAGAAATGGGTTGGAAAGAGAATAGGAGAACGAAGTGAAGAAAACAAAGAGAAATACGGAAAAGGAAAAGAAAAACAGAAAAAAGAAAATAGAACGAATAACATAGTGGGAAGAAATCATAATGATCATTAGAAAAGAACGTTTGATAACTCAGGAAAAACAAATGAAATAAATACTATAAGAAGAAAATAAATCCGAATAAATCCAGTCCTAGTTGAAAACATCCGTTCACACGGCTGCGCACAACCATCATATCATTTCTAGTAAAAAAAAACTAAAAAAAAAGGAAAGATAAGTCGTTTATAAAAAAGTGCAAGTGGAACAGAAACACCCCAATCACAACCAATCGTTAAGGACCATAGGCATTTTAGCGTATTCCACGAACATTACGTCTCACTGGGGCGACAAGGTGTCCTTATGTTAAATGTTAAACTATTATGTACAACAACTTCATCTCCGAGCTGCACGATCTCCCAACTAGACAAGGAATTCAACGTTCTCCCCTAACATTAAACAACGTAAGTCATAGCAGAGGCCAGGCGTATTATCAGTAGTAACCTTACCACTAGTAACTGTAAAAATAGCATCGTAGTAGACGTGTCGTGCTTTTTGTGTTCTAGGAGTGAGCGAGGCCTACAGCGAAACCTCTGACACAACATAACAGCAACGAATGAAGAGATTAGTGGTGCCCGTCGCTAGTCATTTGACGATTAGCGGTATTACAGGTGACAGGTGATATTCGGGACAAAATCGAAGTTATTAGACCTATAAATGCATGCAGTTTGTACAAGACGTCGAGAATGTTCCACGAAAGGATATTCACAAAATCACAATGAAACCGTCATGTTCAGGCGACGATAGTGATAAGACGAGGAATATCGATAAATCACGTACACCATGAAACACCGGAGGAGACAAAAAAAAAACGACTTAATCACCACGAAATTTCGTTCGTTCTCTGATCGAACATTGCTGTTTACACCGAATGACATTGTCATTACTCAGAAACACAGCAAACTGAAATAATTAAGAAAATTATTTAAAATACTGACGACCACTGAACAAACGGCGATTGTTGATGATTGCTGTCGTGTATCTGAATCGAAGCCTAACGAATAACACTCGTAAACAGGAGACGGACCAACACTGACTGCCTCGTTGAGGTGATGAACAACCCCCGAAGTGGAAGTAGCGCGCCGAGAGATGGCGCAATCGAATTAGGAAGTGCTGCGAACAACTTCCCTAAACAGCCGCCGTTGAAATGCCGTAAATCGAATCTGACCAGAGTCCTGATTTCAACCAGATCACCTACGTTAACCGATATCATCCTACTACATCTAATTCGTTTTTGTCGAGCATCCGGTCAGTTCATTACTAGCCACCAGAAACCTTTCTTTCGTCTATGCTACATTTGTATGGGTGCTATGCAGACATCAAAACAACCACTACTGCGACGCTCTGCCATCGAATTAACCGTTCCGGTATGTGAACGCGGTCTTTTCGCAAACTGCTGATAATTCTTCGATAACTTAAATAGCGGAGTTGAGTATGCGATCGGCTTATAGAAGAGACCTTGCCCTGTCTATTTATGAATAAGTATGGCTCTTCAATACTGTCACTGAATTCTTAAAATGGTTTTGAATTGAAATTTCCAAAAGAAATGAAGACGATATTCCAATTTCCAACGCCCTAAATAAGATCCTAGTACCCGTAAACACTAACAATACATTTGGCGACATCATCCTATTCTAACGGGTCAAATATCACTTGTAAAACCGCTTCCATTCCCCAGATGCGATCGGCGCGAAACAAAAAGAAATAATAAAAGTAGGACTTCTGAACTGTACGAAGTCAGGTTTCCATCATGGCAATATATGATCTGCTACAACTAATAACGTTCACTTTGAACCCATACATGCCGGTTTAAAGTTGAAAGTTGTCATTATTTCCGCACTGACGAGTGGAAACCAACCTACGCTGGACGGGAAGTGTTAAAATACCTAAAATTCAGCGTGATATTTGAAGTCCTTTAACTATGCTTACGGCAAAAAGAAGACCGTGAGACCCTGGAAAACATCTGGGCCACGCCCACTTTTGCTAGTCCGTTACGCTACCGTGGAAGTTCGAAAACCATAAACACTCCTGTTCCGACAAATTTGGCAACGGTATGACGAGTCGGTGCCCCTGCGCTCATGAACCTATTCATCACTTTAAGTTGCCATGCATAAGACATGGTGTATCATAACAACACAACTTTAAATTTAGCATGCAAATACAACTAAGGCATAAATACAACAGGCTTTTTTCTGGTATCCTATGGAAGAACCATTTTTGATCGAAAACTTCTGAACTAAGTACATGAGAACAGAAGAGATAGCTCTAGAAACAGTATTTATTAGATTCTACGACATTAATTGATGCTCTTTCATAAATATCTAGGAGAAAGATCGTTCAAAATGACGATAAATAAATCATTGCCTTTACATACACATAACGCAAAGAAGGTGTCGAAAGCTGACGCACGGATTGTAAGCAACAGCAAAAACATTGTACAGTGATAACAATGATAACGCAAATAAGAAAACCGCAACTCTTTAACTCTGGAATAAAGCATGCACGAATTGTTCATAGTCGAGACCTCCTTGAATTGAGCGACCGGAAATGGCATCCGTGTACGGTTTCATTCTCTTGATACAGTATTCGGCCTGCTCAGTTGTGAGGTTCTGAACGAATTCACATGAGTTAAATTTAGTCACCTTAGTGAATAGATTCCCAGGATGGTAGGAATATGTCTCCTTTTTTTTAGATGCAGGTTAAACTTCAACGAAAAGTAGATATGTTTAAACCTACCGCATAAAGCTCTTCAGCAGTAACATATGGACGGAATTCCTTGGATAAGGCGCGGAATGCCATTTCAATTTCCTCGGATGACTGTATGTTCTCCGTCTCCTTGCTGATCATAAACGCCATATACTCTTGTAATGTAACATAGCCGTCACGATTTGGATCGACGATGTCGAGAATTCGATTGAATTCTGGCTCTGGCTGGCCCTCATCCACCATAGGAAGATCGTAACCAAGCGCACGAAGACAGCTTTTGAATTGCTGATGATCCAAACGTCCACATTTCTCCTGAAAAAAAAGAAAATGGACAGTAGACAGACGAATGGACGTAAAAACAAAACCATATCTATGAAAGACTTAACAGTCTGCAGAATTTGAAGGTAAAGAAAAAAAAAGAGAAGAGAAACAGAACTATAGAGATAAGCAAACTGACCTTGTCGAAGTGCTTAAACATCATTGAAAATTCGCGCAAGGCTTCCTCCGTAACACCAGATTGATTGCGTGCTTGAATTTGCTGTTCAAGATTATGCTGCATACGCATAGCTAGCTGATCAAGTTGGTCCCATGCTTGAGCCAAGCCGACTGTCGAGTGTTCTGTGTAGCTAAAATAGTGGATTCAACAATTACGACCGAAAATATTAATGAAGCAGACCTAAAAGAAAGTGGGAAGAATGTGAAGAAAATCGACATGCATAAAGCTAATTAGAGATTGCTAACACAGAGTGTATTTCTGAAAAAATTCAAGGACACAAAGATCAGGATATTCATCAATATAGTAGCTTCAAAATTATAACAAAGTAGACGAAAGAGATCGCATACCGATTATCTAAAATTAAGTTCCTCTCTAACATGGCGCCTTGCTCTTCAATTTTTCGCAACTGAGTTTTATTCGCACGGATTTCGCCAGCTTTCTTTTTCAAAACTTCCAGCTGCTCCTCAAGCGAACCACTTGCTTCCATCATTTCCTGTCGGGTTTGCGTTAACCAGTGGTGGAAAACGTTGGCGAGCTTGGCAAAGTCACGGCGCAATCGATCGTTGTCCTCCTGACGATTGCTCTCCTTTTGAAGCTCGATCTCACGATCCTACAATATGACAGCTTCTATTCAAACAAATATGAGTGGCAAAAAATGAGTAAGACCGTGCTAACAGTTCCTTTTTTTTAAGAATTTTCATTAACAAAATTGATTACTTTGATGATTCTTTGCAGATTGCGCCACGTATCTTCCAGGGCATCCATCGTGAACCATGTATATGGATTGGGACCAACGTTGAACGATTTGATTTGCTTATCCAGTGCTTGCAGCTGTCGGAAATCTTCCTCAGCTGAGCTTAGAGATCGCTAGAAAATAATCGCGATAAAAAAACGGCATTTGAAATCATGAAATGTGTAGAAAAAAAATCTCATTGTGTCAGTGTAGTAATACCTGGAAATCTGCATGCGCTTCACGAAGGGCGCGAATTTCTTCCAGTGAGTTGCATCTGACCGGATCTGTTAAGTCCTCCTCGGCGTTTTCGAACCATGAGTTAAAAGTGGACGCTTTCTTGGCAAAAGCCAAATAAAGTTCCTGGGAAGAATTAACGGTTCTTAACTTCCATTCATCAAATAAAGTAAAGAAACACTAGTGTAACGCATACTTCGATTTGTTTGTACTGGTCTTGCATTTTAAGCAATTTCTGGCGACGTCCTTCGGAATGTGCAAGCAGTTGCTGCCATCGAGTGATCACGTTCGCATGGCGTTTTTGAATTGCTGGTGATTGATGATGGTTGCCGCTCACAAGCTGGTCTTTCAGCTCAGTGATTCTATAACAAACTCTTCACAAATAAGAACCATTGTGAGGGTCATGTTTAGCAAAACGACAACAGAAAGACCACCTCTGAATTCCCTCATGCTCAAAGGCATTTAATCCAGCGTCGAATGCTTCTTGCTTTGTAAGAAGAATTTGTACTGATGACAGATCACGACCATAGTCGTCGGATCGCACTTGCTGTTCCTTTTCGGCAATCCAGCTCTCAACAACATCGCATTTCCACATGAATTGCAAATACGCTGAGTTATCGCGAAGTTTCTGAAGACGGCGCGCGGCCATATCTTCAATATTTCGAAGTCGGTTCAAGAGTTGGTCACAACGATCCTTGATACGAGGACCATGATGGTTTCCAGAGTCAATGAGCTGTTTCCCTTGACGGATAAGATCATCAACACGCTGTTTGTGAAGCTGTAGGTCAACCTCAAATGTATCATGCTTTTTCAGCAGGCCTTGCACACCAGCCATGTTATCGCCATAGTTATCAGAACCGAGAATTTGCTGTTTAGCGTTCATCCAAGCTTCTTCCTCTTCTATCTTCCCTAGAAATTCTTGGAACTCTTCTGACTCATTGAGTTTTTGGTGCCTAAATATCACATATATGTAGCTCTCTTCGTTGCTGAATTCAAATACCGATCAATCCCCACCCCGCCGAAAAACAAACGAAGATATTATCAATAGATTCGGCAGATTAAAAACAAAGATTAAAACAATAGAACGTTCACGATTGCCCTCACTTTTGAACAAGACACGACAATTTATCCATCCACAAAATAGTGATGAAGTCGGGAACTTCACTACTTTATAGGGCAGAATTTGTTCTATTGCAATAACGATAAGTGAATTTTATAAAACGTCCCTCCAATTCAAATTTGTGCAGGACAAAAATTCTCAAAAAGTAGAAAATGAAGTTTAAACTTGAACTTTTACACTTCCTATTCAAGCGTAGTAGACGCAAAAATCATTCATATACATTAGAAAAAACCATCGCGTCCTGCTGAACGAACTTCCACATGTTCACTTACTTTCCTGTTCCAAGCCTTATCGCAAATGATGAAAGCACTTCTCATGGGGTCTAGGAAACCAGGATACCATCTTTGTAGAAGAAGAACACTTAAATCTTGTAGCATGCGTCTGTTGATTCAAGTTATTCCAACAGTGAAATTCCTTTCGAGCTGAGATATGCTGCTCTACAGCTGGAAGGCACTACTACTTTTGAAGCCTATAACTTCATGAGTTCAGTTCGTCAAAAAATATAAGTGGAATTGTCTCCTATGAAGCTACGGTTTCTTTGAACTTATCAATCGCATTGCTATTATAATCTATGGTGATAAAGTGATACATGAAACACCATTAGCTCCGATCACAGATTCAATACTGTGTGTAGTTTCTATGTCAACCGATTTTATATGCTGCTTAGTTCTTTTTGGTCTTTTCCAAAACAAGCCGCTCAAAAAAGTTGGTGAAAACTACGTGAAGTTACGACGGCATACGTGTGAATCGACGGTATGAAAACGTATGTCAAAGAACATAAGATTCCTAGACACAGGATTTTTTTCTGAAATAAAAATTACTGCAGTCTTGCATCAAACAGATGACCAATTTTACTAACCGACTACCAGTTAGGTCACGAATCTGTCCCCAGCTACGCTCCAGTTCTGCCATTCTCCTTTGGATTTCTTCTCCACCAATTCCAGATGAACGTAAGAGTTCCTCACCTTTCTGGCGCACTTGACAGACCTATGACACAATGAAATATGGCACTGAGAACACGTTAAAGAATCAGATTATAAACAATTATGACGAAGAGCACACCAAAGGCTCATGACTAGCCAGTTCTGTATCAAGACGACGGTGTTTGCGACGGAGATTTTGCACTCCTGGAAGATCGCGTCCATAGTCATCGGATGATACGAGAAGTTTCTTTTCTCTGAAATTCATGATTATTGCCGGAAACAACAACACAACTGTTAACTTGAAAGTGTGAATAAAGCGCGAAAATTGATGAAAATCTCAAGGTGTACGTTATTTCTTACTTGATCCACGACTCTTCATCGTCAATATCACGCAGGAATTGATGAACATTAAGAGCTTTGTTGAGTTTTTCACGACGCTCATTAGCCATCTCCTTTACACGTTCATAGCGATCAGAAATCACCTTGCGCCGTTCTGCAATTTGCTGCCCACCGAACTGATCCCTTTCAAGTAGTGAATCAGCTTGTTGGTTCATCTCCTGGACTCGATCCTGATGAGCCATGATGTCGGCTTCAAGTAGTTGGTGCTTCTTGAGAAGGTTTTCTATTGAGGCTAAGTCCTTCCCATAGTCATCAGATTGTAGGAGAATTTCCACTTCACCGAGCCAAAATTCTAAATCCTTCACAGCGGCCATGAAGCTCTTTTGCTTGTTCGCCTCTTTTAGTCTGTAACTCTTCTCGGTAGTCGTCTTTACGAGCAATTCCCACTGATCGTTAAGCGCTTTTAGACGAGCGCTAACAGCATCTTCGCCTCCAGCACATTTGGCACCATCGATGAGATTTTGCCCAGCAGTTATAAGAGTGGCGATGCGGTCAGCATTGGCCGCCAGCTCAGCTTCAAAAGCCTGTTGTTTCTGATGTTTCTGCTGAATGTTGGTTGGATCGCGATAGTTCTCCTCTTGCGCAACCTGGGATAATAATAGATAGGAACGCTGGTTTCCCCATCAAACATTTGCGCCACAGAAAATGATCAGAACAAGGTATATCTCACTTGGAATTTCTCCGCGATCCAATTTTCGATTTCATCGGCATCGCGACTGAATTGCTGTAGAGTCTGACTTTCTCCAAGCTTACTTCGCTTTTCAATAAGAGCGGCCTTTAGACGCTCCCATCTAAAAATAGCACATAGAATTTAAGTGTGGGCCTAACACTTCCCCCTCAAAGCACAGATGAAAAAGCATACCGGTCCAGTATCATATCGCGTTTGTGGGCCACAGCATCTTTGTCATAATGGTTACTGTTGATAAGTTGATTCGCGAATTGCTTAAAACGTCAACAAATCAGCAACTTTACATCCAAACGGAGTATTAAGCCACTAGAGTCGCTACAAACTATACTGACTACATACTTGCAATCCAGCAATCTTTTCCTGCTGATTATTAATTGCTTTGTCGAAATCTTCATGCTTCTTAATTAAGGACTCCACATTATCACCAGTTGGATCCTCTTGCGCAAGGAAATTCTCTCTAGCAGACATCCACGTATCAGCCTTAAGCCGTAATAGTTTAGGAACAGCATCTTACTCCAAAGCATGGTAGTCGGTTTTTAGACTTAAAATATAGGTTCTGCACACCTGTTCACAATCTCTGTAGAACAGCTGAAGCTCGAGGCACTGATCTAGGACATTACGTCTGGCGACCCAAGCATTTTCGAGTCCTTGACGAGCAGCATTTACATCATTTAGACGTCTGGCAATATCTTCACTGGCATAGTGATTGTTGTTAAGGAGTTGATTTCCGAACTGCTCAAAGGCGTGGAATGTGGCAGCACGAGAATCAATCTCGGTACGGTACTCCTGATGTCTTTCCAGCAGTGCTTCCGCACCTGTTACATCATTTGCCAATTCCTGACTGCTCACAAGCTGATTCATAGCAGATATCCATTGCATGAGATCACGATAATCCGAAAGGAATCTCTGATAGTCGTATGAATCCAACAATTTCTCTCTGCGGTTGTTCGCCTTAGCGGTAAGCCTAAAAAGTAATGAAAGCAGTGAGCTCAAGGACGGGACGTGTTTCCAAGTAAATTCTGAAATCTCACCTATTCCACTGCTCGTTCAATTCACGTTGCAAATCATAAATCTGTTCAGCAGCTTCAGGATGACTCTGACGAAGACGATTAGCCTTTTCATCGAGACTCTTGATCTTGTCTCCAAGCGCAGCCAGATCCCTTTCAACACCTTCATGTTTGCGTTGAAGTGCTTGCACGGAACGGAGATCACGACCAAAGTCATCAGAATCGAGAGCATCGTCTTTCTCTTGAATCCAGTCTCTAGTTTCGTCAACATCACGATGGAAGCGTTGCACCTCGTGTGCTGACCCGAGTTGTTGCTCGCGTTGTTCTGTTTGCTCTTCAAGTGCTCGCCACCTTAAATTAGAATCTGGCCACTAGCGACAAAGATACAAAAACACTTCGAATTCAGTACCTTGCATTGAGGTCTTCGATTTGCTGACGAATACGCACTGCCGTTTCGGTCTGACCGACAGAGGTGAGAGCAGTAGCTGGAATAGAAATGAAACACTGTGTCAAAAACTCAAAAATAACAATCAATTAACAAATGTGCTGATCTAAAGCGCTTCTATAGGCTCCATGTGGTTCGAAGGTTTAAAAATTACATTGTGTGGCACCAATCGACTTATATTCTTCATAATTACTCTGAGCAGCTTCAATCACTTTACTGATACGCAGAACGAAACACTCCGTGAAAATCATCAACAACGGCTTCATACTAACTGATAACGAAAGTTCAGTAACATCCTTACTAAAGGATAAGAAGCCCCTTCAAGTGGAAAATCTGAAAATTCATATGGTGGACTACTGTTTCCCAAAAAGTACATTCACTACCACTAATCATTGCCGACGTCGAAAAAAACGCTTTTTTTCTGATTTTTTTGCAATTCCGATTTATCTAAGTTTGGACATCCTCCAAGTATAGTTTTTCGAAGACAACTTTTTAAAATGAAGAATTATGAGTGAATCGAATGTGTGTAGACCTACAACTAGTATTCAACGCATGGTATCAGGTTGTGGTTTAATGCATTCGCAACATCAACTAATCCAATGTGACGTTCAAATGGAACCGGGTTAATTTCTCTTAATATCTTAAAGATATCTCAATATTCTCTCGTCAGCATCAACCTTACAATGGCAGTAGGAGAAAAAGATTGGATTTACTACCTACAACTCGAAAGTCCGTAACATTCCTAGAAGTCACAACGTCTAAAAACAGTGAGGTACACCGTGGATCAAAACCCTAATCCAGCGAGTTGAAACCATACCAAATTTGTGGAAGACCACACGATCAAAACAGAAAACGATGTTATTAGCAGCATAGTATGTTTCCATATCTAGATTTAAAAATGTGGGGTTCTACTTACTGATCGGTAGCTGCAACCTACTGGACCGAATTTCAATTCCTATGCACGTGTTCTAGAAGGAATCACACATTCATTTTGCTCAGCATTCTTGACATCTTCTCAATGAAACCGTTGTAAAACCACTACCACTTTGTGAAATACAACCACAATGGTGCTGAGATATTTGTAGAACTCTGCACAGCACGTGTCTACGGTGGGGACAGAACACGATAATACCCTTTTCGGAGGTTAACGCGATCACCACCATACCTTGCTGGTCCCTTCGTTTTTGTCTTCCTTTCAGCTAGTTTTCTACCTACCAGTGCCACCAGCAATCACCCGTCAACGGGATTGACCTACAGAACGCAAATCGAGGGAAAGAAAGGAAAAAGAACGAGAAAAAAGGAGAGACGAAGGTCCCGTATGGGGTGGTGGTGAACGTGTTAGTCTCCGAAAAGAAAGCGTGTTCGATCTCCACCGCAGGCACCACTGGTCCAGAGTTTTCCAGATATCTCAGCATCATTATGGTTGTAAAAGGATAAGGAATAAAGCTTTCGGCATTGATCAATCCCTGAGGGATGCACCATGCATCCGACTTCATTACTTCATTAAGTATCGTTGGAGGTGATTGAATGCCTATGTGGTTTTTACAATGATTCGCAGTGGCCTGTCGATGTATCCAGCCAGTGCTGCTATCCTCCCAAAGAAGTCCGGTACGAATTCGCCGACCCTGGAGGGATGGAAGGTTTGCTGGGCCATGGGCGCGGGGGATCGATTCCACATGTGTCGCAGTCTGGCGGCTCCAATCACTGCGCCACACGCGCCCCTCATTATGGTTGTATTTCACATAACACCCTGCCATGAGAAAATGTAGTAGGCAGTAAAGAAAAATGTTATCATTACCAATTTGATTCATCTCTTGCAATCGGACTTCATTTGCCTTGAGATCACCTTTGAAGTCGTCGAATTTCTTTTGGAGGACCTCGACTTGTTCAAGGTCAGTTCCAATTTCTTGTTGTGCAGCAACAGCCTCCTACAGTGTCATCAGTATTAAATAAAAATTGAAACACTTCACAAATATTCTATCTCAAACGCAACGAATAGACTAACGGCTTGTTGATGCGGTTAAAGATACCTAAGCAAGAAACATGAAAATCCACAGACAGCTCACGCCACAATTTTCAATATGCATATGACCACACAGAGTCGTTTCGAAAATGTACGATAGTTTGTGTTGTTTCGATATGTCGACTTCTTACAGTAAGGGAAAGCAAGTAGCAATTGTTATTAACCGCAAGCGGCAGCATTACTCAACACAGTTATGCATTTGATATCAATAGGGCACCACAAAAAGGAGAAGCATATCTCTCTAACACAAACACCACCAAATGAAATGTAGTTAATGAAACTTACTTCCGCCATGAACGTCTAAACATGGATGAAAACATAAGAGTGACTTAGTTACAAACAGGTAAAACATTGTGTAACATGAACCATTCATAGATGACCAGGTAACAATTCTACAAAGTGAGGGTTTTCTTGTGTGTAAACAAAGGCTTAGAACTAACATGCGTCGCCCTAGCTAATCCACTAGTGAACAAAGAATAGAAAAGAACCTAAAAGTATTACAAAGGTTGCTTCGAAGTAAAAACTTACGCGGCTTTTGATCCATTCGGCAAGATCGTTTGCTTCTCTGAGAAGTTGGTAGCCTTTACATGCTTCCTCAAGTTTTCTAAAAAAATTTGTGAGGATTTGCTCTGCACACCTAACTCGTGAATTCACTTCAAAAGAAAACTGTTGAAATATGTATCAACGAACCTTTTTGCGTGTTTCGCCAAGCATCATTAAGCGCTGATATTTATCTTCAATTTCGTTCTGCTTTCCACCAATGGAATTAACTTGTTGTTGACTATGTTGATGTGCTGCACCTGGCTCGATTCGTTTGACATAGGCAGCTGGGACAAAGCCTTGCCGGTCATTAACTTCAACCTAAAACCAACAAATCACCCCCTTTCGGAATTTTAGGCAGAAAACTATAAGAGGAAAAAAATATCAAACTAAAATACGGATCTGGCAAAAATATATTTACTCCACTTGCGGACCGGAGTTTTGCAAATATCTCAGCATTATTTAAGTTATATTTCGCAACATACTCTGCCATTGGAAAGAGTAGGCAGTAAATAATAAGTGAAAATTGTGATTATAACTATAGCCTCAGCAGAACTGGGTTCGTTGAAGATCTGGGCTCGCCAGACCAATCCCGTTGACGGGCGATTGCTGATGGTGTGATCGATAGAACTAGCTGAGAGAAAGGCGAAACGAAGGACCCGCATGGTGTGGTGGTGAACGCGCTACTCCCCGGAAAGGACAATAACGCGTTCGTTCTCCACCGCAGACACCTGCAGTCCGGAGTTTTGCAATTAACTCAGCATTGTTGATGTTACATTTCCCAACATACCCTGCCATTGAAAAGAATGGGCATTAAATAATATGAAAATTATATTTACTCCATTATCCATATGAGTTCTAGTAATTGGGAAATACCTTCCACCAATCCTTGTTGGATGCATTAAGCAAAGTTAGTACATCGCCCTTCTTCATTGACACTTCTCTCGGTGATTTCTCTTGATAATCGTAGAGAGCAAGAACACAGTCACGACCAAGCTGTCCAACTGGTTGTTCTTGGTATTTGCACTGAGCAGCTTGTTTTCTTAGATCATCAATGGTTCCTTTGAAAGCATCCAAATCCGACATCAGAGCACGATGTTTCTTCAGAAGAGCCTCCGCAGAATCCTCATCTTTCCCATAATCCGTAGAACCAACAACAGGTTCTTTTTCAGCCATCCATGATTCAGCTTCATTGGCATCAGCAAGATACTGGTGTGCCTAAAACACAATCAGGAGTAACTTAAGAAAAAAAGTGACGAGAGCAAAGGGTGGTATAAATGGTATCTGAAGTGAATCGTCTAGCTCTAAACGTCGCTTTTCGGCCTTCGTCTTCAAGATTCTCCAATTATCCCGAAGTTGGGCAAGCTTGTCACGAATTTCAGGGGCAAGAAAATGTCCCTGCTGGATCATATCCTCAGCTGCTTTACTGACAGCTTCAATCTGGCTTTCGTGATTAGCGATCTCAGCGATAAGCGCTTGTTGCTTTTTAATGAGATTTTGGACACCAATGAGGTCACGACCACGGTTGGTGGAACCAGCTACCTGTTCTTTCTCCCTGATCCATGCAAGCTCATCTTCAATATCTCGGAATAACTGATTTCCTTGGAGTGATTCAGCTAGTTTATTTTTTCGTTTTTCCAACGGATCACGGAGATTCTGAAAACGCGTGTGAAGGGCTTCTTGTTTACGAATGATGACAGGAGCGTTAAAGTGTTTTTCGTCAGCGAACTTCCTTGCCTGCGATTTGATGCCATCTACACGATCTTGATGAGCAAGATAGTCACTTTCCAAAAGCGCAATTTTCTTCTGCAGATTTTGCACTGAAACAAGATCTTTTCCATAGTCCTCAGAGGCCACTTGTCCTTCAAGCTCGCTCAGCCACAACTCCACATCTTCGATATTTCGGTTAAATTGCTGTTCATCTCCAGCTTCGCGAAGTTTGGCTCCTTTTTTGTTGGTTGCATCAACAAGTTCATTCCACAACTCATCAACCTCTTGCAGACGACGACGCACATCATCCGCTTCAGGATGCTCACTCGCAACTATCTGAGCCCCTGTATCATTAATCTCATCTAGACGGTTCCGGTTTGCTTTAAGCTCCTGCTCAAAATTGGTATGTTTCTGGAGTTTCCCACGAATGTTCGTTGGATCCAAGTATGAGTCGTCTTTGGCTGTCTTTAGTTTCTCCTTGATCCAGCTCTCCATTTCATCACAGTCACGATTGAAGGCCTGCTTTTTGTAATTCTCATGCAACTGACGAGCATGCTCAGCAGCACGATCCATGAGACGGCGTCTACGATCTAGAAGCGCCTGGCGTCGCCTTGCTACATCATCTGCGGCATAATGTTGCCCCTGAATGAGCTTTGTAGCAAATTCATCAAGAGCATTAATTTTCTCTTCCTGGGCGATCAATGACTTTTCAAAATCTTGATGCTTCTTAATGAGAGACTCAACGGCATCAAGTGAGTCGCCAAGGTCTTGGTTGGCGAGGAACGCTTCCTGGAAGTGAAATTGAACTTATAAATACTTTACTAGATGATGTATGAACAACGAAGATGCTCATCGAAGGGTTCACTCACCTGTTTATTCATCCAAGTTTCCGCCTGCTCTGTGTCACGGTAAAACAATTGAAGATCCATGCATTGTTCGTACAATATCCGACGTTCCTCCCACAGTGCCAATAGGGAAGCCTTTTCATGTGCAAGATGTTCAAGTTTTTGACGAACCTATAATTTAACTATAGCAGGAAATTGAATCATTGAACCCCAGGGCCGACTTTCTTTTAGCCTCGGTATCGATCAGTAATAAACTACATTCTTGATTAGCAAAGAAGAGGTTATTCATTACCACTGACAATATCTACAACAAACATTCCCGTACTAAGTATTTAAGTATTGTCTGCTGATGTTACGGTGGCATAGACTAAGTGGACTGCGTATCAATTTGACTCTTCCAGGCTCTGAAGAAGGCGAAACTGCCGAAAAGACAGTCAGCATTGTATTGGATGGACTTTTGAATAAATTGCATAGAACACTTGCTGTTAACAACCTCGCGTTTGCTCAGTAAGTCAATAAATAATTGAGATTAAAACTTGTCTTCTACAAAAAACACGTACTTCGTTGCTTTCTGGGATACCCATGTCAAGCAGACCTTGGCCAGATAAGGCGGTCTGGTTGAAACTGTCCTCTCTAGCATCAATTTCTCCTTTATGTTCCTGGTGACTCTCAAGAAGTGCTTCAGCTCCAGCAACGTCTTTAGCAAGTTCGTCAGCAGAGATGACAGCTTTCATGTCGTTGATCCAAGAGCAGAGATCTCTGTGATAGCGAAACATACCGTTGTGGACGAATTTATGAAAACACCCGCTTATTTATATTTGACCCCTTATTTATAATATATAAGGCAAAATCTATTTAAAAGCATAACTACAGATAATCTACCTGTAGTCAGCGAGAAACCGGTGAAGTTGCAAACTCCGATCTAATCCCTCCTTACGAGACTGAGCTTTTCTTCTAAGCGCGTTCCATTGCCCTTTTGCTTCACGCATTTTCGCGTCGATTGCACCAGCACGATCTGGGTGAGTTTCGGAAAGTCGCAATGACTCCTTTTCCAATTGTTGCATTTTCCCCTCGAGTGCTGCCAGATCTCTCTCAGTACCTTCATGTTTTCGTTGAAGGGCTTGAACGTTATTCAAGTCTCGGCCATAATCATCACTCGAAAGAGCGGCATCCTGAAATCGATGTGTTGAAGATATTTGTGACAAATAAGGATTGCTCTTAGGCTACGGTATATAAAGAAAAAAGAACCTTCTCTGCAATCCAAGCTAGTGTTTCATCGGCGTCACGATTGAAACGCTGCACTTGATGCGCTCCAAACAGGCACTCCTTCCGGGTTGCGGCGAGTGTATTTAAACGGTGCCACGCGTCATTTACCTCGTCACGTTTCTAAAGTATCGCAACCACGGGTACGAATGCGTATATACCAATGATGCTAGCAAGAACACAGACGCTTAGGTAGGCATAAATCCAGCAGATTACTGAAAAATTCAATAAAACGTACTTTATAGATCTGGTCATGCTCCGTGTGTCCATCCTCCACTAACTTGTCGGCAGCTTGGTTAATTTCATTGATACGATAATGATGGTTTCCAAGCTCTTTCAGGAAATCTTCAAATTTACGCTGAAGCACTTCGACGTGCTCCAAATCCATGCCCATATCTTCGGCAGTGACATAAGCCTCCTAAAGTGTACTCTGATAAGAAAAGGAATTAGCAATAAAAAAATAGCAACAAAGTAGCAATCTTCACCTTGTCTCTAATCCAATAAAGCACCTCATCGCACTGTCGAATAAACTGAAGCAGTTTCAATGCTTGCTGGAGCTTAATGCCTTTGTCTTTTAGTTTAAAGAACAATTTATCCCAAAGAGCATGAAGCTCTTCAAGGCGCTTCTGAAAAACACCATTTACAACACTGTTTGCAAACCACCAGCCCGAGACGGGTACAAAAGCAGGAACGAACTCACTTTGATAATCTCACTTGCAAAATGCCCATGTTGTATCATAGCATTTCCAGTCTTGTCCAAATTACTGATAGTTTTAGCATGAGCCTGTACTTCTGCTTCAAATGCTTCATGTTTCTGAATTTTTGCCTGAAACCAAGCACATTTTACTGAGTACATGTGTTACGATTTCTAACCACCTAGTTTCAATCAGTATGTCAGAATGTGTTAACGACTTCGTGTTGGATCATCAAGAATGTAGAAGATCTAAAAGGGAGTAAAAGGCTGTATATAAAGAATAAAAAATCACTGGTGCCGCAATGAAGCACGGTTGAGAGTGGCCCGTGTGTGAGAACAAGACAGTAACCACTACCGGTTTACTCACTATATCGACCAAGGTCACCAAAAAAGAAAGTAAAACCCATGTTCCTGAATGACTATTTGTGTGGAAACAATAGGTGTTTATCAGTACAGGAAAACCAGCATGTTAAGTGAAATCCTTTATGAAATATAAGATACACATTCGAATTAGCAGTTTCTATTCTGTGTTGTTTTTAAAGGTTCTTAAAAACATTTTCATTGTTTTTGCTTTTGAGGAGTAGACATGTGTTTGTTAATGAAACAACTGGAGGACAGTAAATGTATTGGCGTATGGCCTAGTAGAAATATTGTAAGCTGTAATGTGATGAGTGGGATGAGCTGGGCCCGTGTAGCGCAGTGGTCGGAGGCGCCCTGTAATACACATGGGATTAATCCTCGAGCCTAAAGCTCACCAAGCCTTCCATCCCCCCCCGGAGTCGGAAAATTGCCACTAGACCAAGCCTTCCATCCCTCCGTAATCGGGAAATTGGTACCAGACTTGTCTGTGAGGATAGCAGCACTGGCTCAATACATCGGTAGGCTAACGCGAGTCATTGTAAAGGCCAGATAAGCACTCAGTCACCGCAAGCGACTCTTAATGAAGGCGAATGCAAGGTGCATCCCTCAGGGATAGATCGACGCCGAGAGCTTCATCCTTTATCCTTTATGGTGATAATTATATGGCGAAATAGATAGGCCATGTTCTAGCCATCCTAGGAACAATTACAGAAGATAGAAAACTGAACGCACTCAATGCATTACATTCCACATATACAAAACAAAAAAAAAGCACACTGACGAATATCCCTAACGTCAGCGGTATAGTTCTATAATCCTACTACAGGAAACAAAAGTAGCATCTCGCAAAACTCTATGATATGTTATACTAACGTATAAACCAAAAAAAAGTAGAGGCGGAAGCCGTATAGTTACATGTGGTCTAGCACCATAACTCATGTTAATTATTGGGCTAAACCGAGAACATTCCCCATCTCATGTGAACGCTGCATGAATGATCACACTGTCATAGTCACTGTTTTTATTTCGGTGACCAAGTGGGAGAAGTTTCAAATCGCTAGTAAGTACATCTTCCTTCTTCTGCTGCTACATACAACAAAAAATGTAATCCCTAACCGGAAAATGTCATCAAAGCCAATTTACCATGTGTTCGAAATTTAGACCTAGGAAGTTTCGTGGAAAAAAAAACTGAAAACCCTGCCTGTTAAAACCACCCCTCCAGGTCTCCGAATAAACTGAAATCCAGCGAAATGTGTCACTAGTGTGAAAAAGTCTTCGCCTCAATAACTGTGACCTCATCGAAATACAATGAATCACTGAACATTACCGAGATTAACAGAATGTCGACGCTGTGAACTTCTAGCGAAAATAAAGAGCAGTAGAATACATCAAAACATCATTGAATAATTCAGAAAACTATAAACCGAACAAATTGTAAGATAGGACAGAAGAAAAACAGTGGTCAAATTTAACAAATGTACATTTGAAGGGGAAATATCTAGCCGTAAAACTTCAACACTTTAACAGTCATATAAATCGACTTTAACATAATCTACTAGGAAATAATTGCGCCCTAAGCAAATATATTTCAGTTCGCTCTTAACCTACCCACTTTTACTTTTTGAACGGACTGAGCTTCACTGATCGAAATAAAAGCGTTTGGAACCCACCAAGCGCTATCAACCGGGACTAAGATTTTCTTACTCGAGCAAAGTGAAACTACGACCTGGAACCCACAAAACGTCTTTTCTTACTTTTTTTTCCGGCTAAAGTGGAATTTTCAACAGCGAAACGATTGAACAAGGAAGATTTCGCCCAGAAGATGATGCCTGGGACTGCCGTACTTACGATAAAAATTTTTAAAAAAGCTAAACTTTGCAGAACTCCAAACGGTACACCGCCTCATCCTGGCTGGGAGATATTCCTGGGTGGCTGGCTACGATGTACAGCGGGGGATTCATCCCACCACCCAGAGTCTTCCAAGCTGAGAACAAGGAGTCCCGACGTTTCCATAAGGAAACCCAGCTAAGAGTAAACCAATACCAGGATCCACCACCATCCTGGTACCATACTAGTCGCATGATGGCAAATCTCCCTCTGATCCACAAGGGCTGGGACTGCCTGTGGCGGTTAAGACTTGGGGCAGATTTTGGCCAAGCTGACCTCGGGACTCTAGGGAACCACCACGGCTTAACCATAAAATCCCCGAAAAATTGAGATTATGCTGGGGCCCGCACAATAGTGAGGACGGCACATCCAAGTATCCAAGTAAACCTTGCATAGCTTGAACCGAAGAGGTAAAATCTACAAAATAAGTGTGTCAATGCCTCAAGTTCTCAAGCCTTCCGTTTATGAAAAAACGAGCATGATCATGGTATATAGTTTTACAGCAATGTCACTAGTCCAAAGGATTTAAAATCCTTAGTGAACATCACTCCACTTCTTATAAACGGTACATATTACTTATTCAAGAATGATGAAATCCCAAGTTTTTGGATTCCAAGAAATTTTTGGGTTTTCTTCCGATTTCAAAAGTTTTTTTTATTGTGACTGAGATTTAATGTACACTTTGATATACGGTTCATCTGACTCATCTTACGACTCAAAATAGTGCCGCTCTCCCACTAATCTGATAAAAAACCCATCGATTCGACGTATACGAAGCGCGTTCATCAGTTATGGGCAGTCATCGCCAGATAAATCCTATCCAACTAGAGAGTGAGGGTTGGGACCGACTGGAATGTGAGGCGTTTTCGGTCGCCAACAACAAGATCCTATCACTCCCGCGTGCCATTTTTTAAATCAAACACTTTAGTGGAGAAAAAATACTTGTTGATAAAAGTACCTTGATGAGACATTCCCTTCTGAAATCAGTTCTAAAATATTGTGCCTAAGACATTAACGGTTAACTAAGGAGTTCCCATGAGACCCTTATGGGTCTCGCAACATGAATCCAATTTTCGTTGAACAACTGGCAATTAGTCGAAAGGAAATTATATTGCCTCACAACATCGCATAGACGTCAATCAAAGAGAATGGAAATCTAACGAAATAAAACGACATAGGAAGACACTGACGTCTATGAACAATGTGGAATAAAAACAAAATGTAAGATATCTTTAGAGAAAAAAGAACAAATCTTTACCACCCAAAGATTAGCAATACTTCGTAAAACTGATTATGGAAGCCCTACAGAGGCCGAAGCTTTAACAACTTTTCTTAAAATACAATACGCTATTTGTTAACATTTGGTTTAAAACATTCTCTTAACATCCCAAATCTTCATCGAGTAAAAGTGGGTAACTAGTAAGCTCGCCTCATTACTGTCAGTTCCCATCAATGGCATTGACCCTTGTCGTAAGTCGATCACTCCTCTGTCCAGAAATCTCGCTGCAAGTTTGTTGGATCCTTGAACGACTCCTCCTGAGCTGTTTGTAACTTCTCCAGAATCCAAATCTCCAATTCATCGGCATCACTGGAATCAAAAAGGAACCAGAAAATGAAACACACTGTTCAGATACAGATGAGATCCATGCTTAATATATTGTAAAATGTAGACAAACCGTTTGAAGTACTGATATTGTCGAGCCTCTTCTAAACGATCTCTCTTATTCTTGGCGTGCTCTTTGAATTGCGAATAATGGCCAAGCACCTCTTGACGTCGATGCTGTAATTTTATCAAATAAAAAACGAGCGTGTCTCATTGTTGTGCCTGTCCCATAGACGTAAAGTGAACCAGTGCGTTCAAAAAATGAATCCTTTGCCCTCCGGCACTCTAAACTTGGATAATGCGACAAAATCAATATGCGACGAGTCCAGTCGGCCATCGAACCCAGTTAAAGGAAAGGAAACGAACAGAAACACCAAAATACGCTGCCCTTCAAAGATGGTAAATAATAATAAGAAATAAGGAATATAGTAAAATCACCTGTATGTCTTCGGCGGTCTCAAGAATTTTGATTTCGGTTGGAATAGGCACCTCAAGTACGGGTTCCGGTGGAGCTCCATCGTTCGACATGGCTTAAACACATTTTAAAAACGTAGGTGTCCTCAGAAAAGAAGTGCCACTTAGATCAAGAATCGTCGCCGTCCATTGATTTCAAGAGTAAAAAAGAAGAAAAAAAAGAACTGGATATAGGTTAACAGAGACGGAAATGAACAGCGAAACAGAATAATGCACGACAAACGAGTGAAAAAAATGAAGGGATCAACGCAAATGATGACACGCATCAGTAAAAAATGTCACAGTGGCACCAACCTCAGCGCAATGAAAGCACAAAAGTATGGAAATATCCATCCGTAAACGGTCAAAAACATGTTAAATTTTTTACTTACTGTCTACTATAACTTTTCACGGAAGGGTATTATGTGAAATTTAATCACAGTGATGTCTAGATATTTGCAGAAAACTCGGGACAGTAGGTGTCTGAGGTGGGGATCGAACCCGCTATTACAATTTCCAGGAGCTAATATGTTCACGACGACACCATGCAGGTCCTCAGTTTAATTGGGTTCAACGCTGATTTGTGCTCTCCAGATCAATCCAGTTGACGGGTGATTGCTGATGGCACAGTGGTAGATAGAAAACTGGCGGACAGAAAGGCGAAACGATGAACCCGTGCATGGTGCGGTGGTGAACTCGTCAGCTCCACGAAAGGGTAATAACGTGTTCGATCCCTACCGTAGACATCTGCGGTCCGGAGTTTTGAAAATATCTCCGTATCACTGTGGTCATAACATAATAAGATATGAATGTTTATGCAGAAAACAAGAGCTATCAAATCGTACACAGGCGAATGAAAGGGAAACGATGACGCATGGAATGACACACGTTGTGCTCGTTTTCTACACGATATGATAACGAAGGAAGGTGCAGGAGGAAAAAAGGAAGAAAGAAGGAAGGAAAGAAGGGAAACGAGGAACAGAGACAGACAAGTATATCACAAAACAACGAACGAAAACGAAAACAAATGTTGGTAAAGTGTCTTAGCAAGTACATTGGTGTTTTCCCGACGACCTTATTCACTTTTGTTTTATGGATTCCTGGAATTCGATTCAAAATTGTGAAAAATTTGCAAAGAATTCGATTGAGTCGTGCGATTAGACTGACTGTTCATCAACGTCTGGTCCGACAGGACGCAACAAAACCCCGAAGGAGGACAGCGAGTGAAAACGGGAAGGAAGTACCAACCAGCAGAACTACAGAAAGTATCAACTGTTAGCAGTACTGAGGTTGAAAGGAAGTTACTGAGTACTGTGAAACAAAATGATTTCACTACGAAGTAACAACTCTAATGTACGAAATTCTTCCTCGGAATCTGCAGGCTGCTGTATGCAGAATATCGACAAGAGGCGGAGCGACATGCAAGAGACACAGTGGACGTCGACGGGACACGACCGGATTGGCGACAGAGCACGATCGGCACCGAGCGCGCCAGCCGACCAGAGACAACGATCGATAGCGTGGCCAGATCTCAGGAACGACGTTCCCTTAACCTCGCCGTTGATCAATTGTTCACTGTTCTTCTTGACGAACAAACAGGAGTTTGTTATTACAGTACTTATTCGTTCACCATGGCTGACGTTTCGGCGGGTAGGCCTTCTTCAGAGCCCGTAAGAGTCAAATTAACACGCAATCTACTCAGCCGAAAACATTCGTAACCTTGACAGATAAACAGCTCCTTTTAAACACCGCTCTGTCCTTTGTAAGCCTTCCAGTTATTTCTGTGGGGACTAGCCGGACAGAGTCTTACCTGAGTGAGAACGGCGTCTCGTTCAGGTCAAAAAACCAGCCTAAGATATGGGGTCAGGTTACGCGTGATCACAATGCACTTCTCCTTGCCGTACATCTCTGGATTTCTTGAATTTATCCAGAACGCTTCAAGAGTTTTACGCGCTGATGCTTTGGATTCCTGTACGAAGATAGTGACTTTAACTTCAATATCTTCTCCGTTATGTACATGCATGCGCGGGCCTTGTGATCACAGGTGACCTAGCACTATACCTCAAGCTGATTCTACGACCTAAGCTGGGGTCTGCACCAAATAACTGGAAGACTTACAAAGATATTATGCGAATGGAAAACTATGTGTTGAGTTTTGTCTGCTGAGGTTATGAAAGTCTTCGGCTGATTGCTTGTCAATTTGACCCCTTCCGGGCTCTGAAGATGGCAGAACCGCCGGAATGCCGGCTAATGTGAATGAATAAATGTTTTAATAACAAACTCGTGTTTTCCCATTAAGAAAATAGTGAATTATTGATGGATAGAGTCCTAGGAAGACGGGGCTGGTGCCCCGTTTGGGGGTGGGTGGGTACACTGTTTCTCCGTCCATCAGCGGCTGCATCGTCGTTGATGCTCCCAGATGGTATTGTTGCTGGGTGTTGCTGGTGCTGAATAGGCAGCTACATCGTCGTCACTAACGAGATTGTCCCCCACCTGGTACTCATATCAATGTCCAGGATCCTGCTTCGCTCTACAGGTTATAAACGCTGCTAAGGAGTTGAACACCCAGGAGAACGTGGTCAAGTGTACTGGTGAATGATCTATAAGAGGCGATTTGACATCAGTTATATCTAAAAAAAAGTTGTACTTTAGTTCTCGGAAAGTCCACCAAATTAACTACGAGCACACACTAAAGCAGAGACCTGTTATGCACAAGTAGGTATCATCGTACCAAAAACGGTAAGAATAAAGAACTTCGTTCTTGTAATTCTGAAAGGGAGAATAAAGCCTTGGAACGGATGAATACGAAAGGACAGCTAAAATTGAGGTGTACGATAAATACATTCGCATTGAAGCATATGCGATACCACTGAAAGTACTCATGGCTGGCTATGCAGGCTGGGAACATCCACTACAGCTTCATAAGACCTCAGAAGTGATCTAAGCTAAGAACTGATAGGCAGAAGAATTATTCTTCGTCACACCCGACAGGAAATATTGTCGTCTTCACGAGCTTAACTATGACATTGACTTCTTTGAACAACTCTAGGCGTAAGTCAGGTGTTTAAAGTGGGTCATTTTAGATTCTTTTTTACCATTTCTACATATAGTGTCACATCTTTGAGGTAACCATCTGCAACATCCATCGTCATTCCTAAAAGCCTCTTATTTACGTTTGAAGCAGGAGCCTATCTGTGCATAAAAGTAAAAAGGATAAAGCATTCGGTGTTGATCAATCCCCGAGGGATGCGCCACGCATTCGACTTCATTAAGCATCGTTGGAGGTGATTGGATGCATGCCTGGCCTTTCAAATGACTCGCGGTGGCTTACCGATGTATCGAGCCAGTGCTGCTATCCTCCCAAACAAGTCTGGTACCAATTTGCCTACCCAGGAGGGATGGAAGGCTTGGTGAGCCTAGCGCGATGGGATCGGTCCCATGTGTACTTAAGGGCGGCTACGGCCACTGTGCTATACGCGCCCTCTCTGTGCGTAATGAAATTAAGCACATTTCAACCGATTGACTTATCTAACAGATATCCTTGTTGTCATGATGTTCCACAGGGGATCGGACAAACGCATTCAGCTTCCTACAGCCTTATCATCACAAGCGGAATATATTATCCTCGTTATTCAACCTTTTGAATTGTGAGCAGCTATCTCGCTAGCGAGAAACCGTAAGACACTGGATGTTGATATCTGAAGAGCCTATTACCAATCCTCACCAACACTACCTTGATTCTTCGCTATCAAGCGCCATCTGTTAGGCCACAATGCACGTTGACATCCACAAAACCAGCAGGACTGTGATTTGAGATTTACATGGAGCAATTGCAGCATAATCAACCTGATGTCTGTTGGCTACACGCTCTTTACTGGAACTATTCTCTACACGAATTGACAGAATATTAAATGAAGGACAGCTACACAAGCAAGAGTTATCATGAAAATGATTCATTGTGATAGAACATATCCATAAAAAAGGTAAACCTCTCGGCGTTGATCTATCTGATGCGCCATGCACTTGACTTCACTAAGCATAGTAAGAGAAGTGGTAGAGCAGTGGTTGGAGGCACCCTGCAATACACATTGGGTCGATCCCGCGACTGTCGGAAAATTGGTACCAGACTTGTGTGGTAGGACAGCAGCAGTGGTCCACCACGAGTGATTGTAAAGGCCAGATATGCATTCAGTCATCATGAAGTCGAATGCATGGCGCGTCCCTCAGAGATTGATCAATGACCAGAACTTTATCCTTTTATTTTAACCATCGTTAGCGGTGATCGAATGTTTATTTGGCCTATGACTTCGGTGGCCTACCGATGCATCGAGCCAGTGCTGCTATCCTCCCAGACAAGTGTGGTACCAATTCGTCGACTGCGGAAGGAGGGGGAGGGCTTGGTGGGTCTGGGGCGCGAGGATCGATCCCATGTGTATTGCAGTGCGTCTCCAACCACTGCGCTACACGCAGTGTTATATCCATATAGTTGGAAAATTCACCAAAGTAAGAAGTGGACCGAAAAAAATGAAGAAATTGAAATAAGAAGTAGATTAAGGTCTATAGAAGTGAATCTATCGAAGCATTGATTCCACGGGAGCATGTTTTATGTG
This sequence comes from Angiostrongylus vasorum, assembly GCA_018806985.1. NCBI lineage: Eukaryota > Metazoa > Nematoda > Chromadorea > Rhabditida > Metastrongylidae > Angiostrongylus > Angiostrongylus vasorum. The sequence continues at coordinate 841,944 of JADANN010000315.1, forward strand.
CCACTATGTCTCCCTTGCACACACTCTTTTTTTTAAATTCAAGGAAATCATTTCTAAGGATTTTTTTAAAAACAGGGTTATAATATTGCTGACACAGATCTGCTCAAGGAAGTCTTGGGAAATCAAGGTACCCGCGCTTAATATACATAAATATTTCACGAGATCTTCATATTCTACAAGAAACTCATTGTCGACTAGAAGAAAGAGGCTCGACATGACGATACCATATAGCCAGTACTGTACGATAACCGCAGACACACCTGCTCAACTCTTATGAATAACATCGTTCCTATAACACCAAATATTAAGCATACAGAACAAAATATGTGGACAGATTTTGGGGGGCTCTTATGTGCACATCTGCCTACACTTGGAGCTGACGAAACCATGTTGGTTAAAAAAGGAATGGGTTCCTGATCCTCGACTCATTTTGGTCTGGACAAACATTGCCGAATTTTCCAGCTGGGTACACCGGAGTCGAGATGAGAGTTCGAAATGGCACTAGAAAAAAGTACTGCATACGAAGAAAAAACATCTAGAACTACACCCAAGTCTTCAGTTTTACTATTATTCATTACAATGTGTTTTTCAGAATCCTGTTCACTTCGGCAAGAGTTTACAAGTGTATTAGCGCTTAGAAGTGTTTCGAATGGGGATGTGAGCTTACATGTCGAGAACAAGATGGGCCAGACTCGTTATGCGTGCCTCTCAACGACTGAACAGCAGCCGCCAGCGATTCTGGTAATGTCATCCGTACAACAGATAAATGGAGTACTCGAACCATGCAACTTTATCAGTTTTCAACAACAATCAATGCCGTATTCATAGAATCCTCCTAGCGAACCTCCTAACGTTCCTGGACAAATTACGACAATGGGAAACCCTTCGGACGCATAAACTCCCAATTTCTCATTTAGTGATGGAATCTTGAACAATCTCAGCTAAGCTGACCTCGGGACTCTAGGGAACCACTATAGCTAAACCAGCAAAACTTCGAAAAAAATGGAAGCTGTGGTGGGGCTTGCACAACCAGTGCAGACGGACCATTCAATCGTCCAAGTAACACACAGTAAACGTATTGTAGCTGGTCGTTTAGACCTGCAATATTTTCTGGAAGCCATGGAAATAACCGCAACGATGAATCAGCAATGGAAAGCAATCGAGAAGATATGGACATGCGACGGACAGCGATAACATTGATTGTGGGGACAACATAAAACCCAACAACCTAATCTACGGAGTTAAGTAAGCTGTTTAACACCATGATAAGCGATAAACATTTCTAAAAAGTAGTCAATATCAGCTCTTACATTAACTGCATAGGACAGCAAGATTAAGAAAGTGCACAAACAGCCAAACTTTAACTAGAAAATGATCCCAATCGCACTCCTTGAAAAACATTTTTATGTCGCATTAAACGGTTTCAAAGCGTAAGTGACAGAAAATAATTTAGAACTTCGATACTGAGCTAAGATATCACAGCCCTAAAGCAAACATTCTTCTCGAAACTTACTTCCTTCAAACTTCACTTACTCGAAACAGAGAAAAGTCACACATCTAATTTTTCTTTACTGCACAATAATGAAGCTTTAGATTCTACGTAGTTTACACAATGTGTCCTTCTCTTACAGGGACTACCGTGTTGAGTATAGAAGTGATTGAACAAGCAGGATTCCCTCTATAAGAACATGGTGGGTGGTCTGATGCAATGTCTTCCTCTAGCTTTAGTCCTAAAATAGTTACAACAAAACCTGATTTTCCTACTTTATAGCGGTAGAGTAAAGTTCCTTTTAAAAACTTATGAAGTCCTCAAGTTCTCAAGCACTTTTTTGAATGACATAGGTAATAAACATGCTTTCAAGGAGAATTATGATTAGAACCATTCTGCTTACTTCTCCACACACCTCTCTTGATTTTCCCATTGCCTTAATGTAAAGCTAAAAAGCACAAAGCTCTCCGCGTTGATCAATCCCTGAGAGATGTGCCATTCATTCGACTTCATTAAGGATCGTTGGAGGTGATTGAATTCATATCTGGCCTTTACAATGACTCACCGATGGCCTACCGATGTATCGCGTCAGTGCTGTTATCCTCCCAGACAAGTCTGGTACCAATTTGGCGATCCCGGATGGATGGGAGGCTTGGTGAACCACTGGCGCGTGGATCGATCCCATGTGTGTTGCAGTGCGCACCGACCCATGCGCCACACGCGCCACATTGATCATTGATTTACTATAAGATCCTACAATGCCGTTCAAAAAATAGTAAGCTGGTTCTTTTGAAGAAGTCGAAAGGACGAGAAGTGGAACTTCATACCTTAATACATCCACGGTTAAAAAAAACGACCGAAGGTAAACATGTTGGCTCAGTGGGGCATTAGTCGAAACTTTATCGAAAACATGATTTCACCACATACTAAATAATCAGGTAAGAATTTGAACATTGGGGATAGTGCTGAGGAGTTTACCCCCTCATAGCAATCTGAAAGCAACTCTATCTCATCAACGTAATCGGAAAAACGACCAAATAGCACACCTTCGCTATTAGCACGAATCAAGTACTATGCTAAAGTTAACGAGCTTCAGTTCATTAAACCGAATATCTGAAACTATGGATACTAATGTTGAGCTCGTTATTGCGAAATTGGCAAACACAAAGGCTACTAGGCCGTCCGCAAATCAGCTGCACGGTGGTCTAGTGATTTGCGAAAGATGAACGATTATGATCCATTTGAGTGGCATGCCTCTTACAGCTAGAGCTAGCACCTCATCGCACTGCCAATAGGATTTAAATTTCGGCTCGATTTTTCGTTCACCCATTTAGAAATTCATTAGGAATGAATTCAACATTACAAACGTGATTCTCACAGCAATAAACCCTACTTAATTTCAATGGTGCTATAAACGACAATGTGAAAATCACTAGTAATAGTTTTGCGATGTTATAACAGCATATATCGGGCCCAAAATTGCCAAATGTGCAAAATTTATCTCCATAATGAACAGATGTTCTCGGGAAGACCGAGTAATAAGCTCCAACACGATCTCTTTTACCAGAATAATCCAACGCAATATTCAAAGAAGTTCTTGACACAGCATGAAATCGGTGTCGCAGATATGATTGACGAATCAGAATCACCACAAAATATTCAATTACAAGCGCAAAGAATAATATACTTTATTTATTATCAAGGACTTTCATTTCATTAACACTAAGTTTCAAGGCCATTCCCATAGCTCTCAAAATATTCCTCTTAGCAGAGGAACTGTTTGACTGAATAAACTGGATGAAAATATTCCGTAAATATTCCATTTCGCCTCCAGTAGAAAGTAGAGCAAGCTTGTCTGAAAACATTCACTAAGAATGTAGGGAAAAATCAAATCGAACGCGTTAAATTTACAATTTAAGTGGAACTAAATATTAGCAAAAAACCCACTTCTGAGTTCAGTAATTTCCTCACACATCGTTTCAATCCTTTTGTGATGCTCGAGTTCCTTAATAAGAGCAGCTTGTTCCATTTCTCGAAGGCGATAGCCATGTTCATGTGAGACATTTCTGAAATGAACACTTTTTTAAGCAACCGATAAACGAAGGGATGCGTGTAGTGCAGTGGTCGGAGGCGCCCTGCATTACACATGGGATCGGTCTACGCGTCGCAAGTCCACCAAACCTTCTACCCTTCCAGGGTCGGCAAATTGGTACCAGAAATGCCGAGAAGGATAGTAGCACTGACTCGATACATCGGTAGTCCACCGCAAGTCACTGTATAGGCCAGACATGCTCCCAGTCGCTAGAACGATGCTCGACGAAGTCCGAATACGTGGCGCATCCCTCAGGGAGTGATCAACGCCGACAGCTTTATCCTTCTATCCTTTAACCGATATATAAAGTCAACTACAAAACTATGCCCACCTTAATTCTTGAATTTCACGTTCTTTCTTAAGCAGTTCCTCTTCATAAAATATATTGCGCGATTCGGTGGCTGTAGAAATAGGGATACCACTTCCATCAACACAGAAAGCTGGAAAATGCGAAAAAATCAAACCTATTGCTGACATTTTCGATCGAATACTTCTATCCGAGAATTGTCCATATAACAGCACAAGCAAGCTCCTCGTTATACTGCGCTTAGTGTATCACATTGGAAACACCAAAATGGCTTCATTTGCTAAAGGGCCAAATAAAGCATCACATTTCCTTTACGATGGCTTTTATTTTTGTTGTTCCTGCAGAAGACCTCGTAACGTTTACTCATTACTAATTCATTTGCCTTGTGTATAACAGCAGTTGTCAACAACAGCGCTTAGCTCAAGTTTTAGAAAGATAGAACAATTGTACCACGCCTTACAAGCAAAACACTTCATTGTTATAATTAAGTAATCAAAAAGAGAGAAAAGAATCTTCTCTATACACCAGGTTGTAAATCCACTGCCAATTTACTGTTGATTTGCAAGTTATACATTAATGGATATCAACATCAATACAAAGAGGTGAATGAAGATAAACATACCACTTCCAGTATCAATGTTATTCACCGAGAGTGCATCAACGCTTTTTCTGGACCCTGAACCAAAGTTTATCGCAAATCTCCGCTTTTAAATAAAAACGAATAAAAACCACTTCATACTTATACTGTATCTTCTATCCGAATAGTTCTGATGCTCACTAGACATTTTTCTAGACAGTGAAATTTTCCCAGCCTGTGAAGGATCAGCAGGAGCAGACATCTGTTCGTGTCGAAGTGACAATAGCACAGATCTAAATGCTTAGCAATGTGACTATATTTTACAAGGCACAAAAAAATACAAATACAAACATACAGAGTCAGAAATTTGGATCGTCAGAAATCAATGGTGGCTAGGCAAATTTAACTTCGAACTTACATCTCTGCTTGTCATAAGAAACTTTGTTGATCAAAATAAAAGAGCCTACACGGTGTTGTTAACGAGGTACAGGTGGCAGTCGCAGTAAAATTTTGAGCTTCTAGAATCAACGATTTTTTTGAAGATGTTATCGGTGGTGGCTCGATTGATCATAACTGCTTCAGCAAGTACGTGATCATTTCGTTCGCAAACTGATAGCCGATTATAGAAAGGAGACTGTTTTATATGAGGTGTAGTTTCATAGTCGGATTTTCACTTTTCGTAGCTTTAATTTTATAAGGCGTGTACGACTGTTGTCCCACATCTGAAATTGTTTATCAAAATAGTTTTCAGATGCTACCCTTTTTAGTAGGATTGGAGGATCTTCTGGCAACACTTTGTTGCCAAAAGCGCTTGTTCAGGATCCAAGATTTGGTACAGAGCACGACTCTATTTGCTAAGTACGAAAAAATCATGGAAACCTTCTTTTGGGAAGAAAAAAAGGCACGGGAAAATGTTTTCGTGCCTTAATTTCCTAAGATCTCAAGCATAACTTCGACGGTTATACTTAGAGAATCTGTTTTTAATTGCACGTCACAATGCGATGAAACGTTTCCCGTAATCACTAGGAACTTTTCGTGTGTGTCCATCACAAGTACCATTTTCGAGTAGCTGGTCATAGGGTCGTAATCGATATCAATCCCTCGTTTGCGAACAATATTGTCTTTGAAGCTCTTACCTTCTTCATCAGACTATTGAATGAAACATTGAAACAAACGTTAACGTTACCTTGGATGCAAATAAAAAGCAACACATTGTGATTTCCGTCGATGAATGGATTTCTAACACTATTATCCGTTTCAACTTCTTTAGATACAAACATAAACCTGTTTATTCCTTGCTATTTTTAACTTTTCAAATTTTTTATACTATTGCTTCATTTTCTATGTTATGTTATTGTGACTTGACGTCACATACTGTGAACAATCCAGCACTTTTTTTCATTAGATTTATTTTTACGGATGCACCAGCCACAAAGGTCTTCTAACTCCGGTTAAATACATTTTCTCCGGAATCCTAGGATATTGCAATAAGGCGTTTCCTTGTAACCACAACAGCCGGCCACCAGCCTTGGTGGATCAGCGGGAGCTCTTCCCAGCCAGTTTCGCACCAATTCCACAACCCCAAAGGGATAGAAGGGTTGGTTGACACGAGAAGCCAGAACAAAATCGAAATAGCAACTCTGCGTGCATTATTTCTAAACCTCGCTTTTTTGCATCCATAAGTATGATTTCAGGCAAAACATCATTCAAATCAGGTTTTCACCTCCACACACCGTACAGTGGTTAATCAAACGAAAATAAAACTACTACGCTTCAAAAGTATACGACTTGAAGACAGATACATAGTATGTAACATAAATGCAATGTTAGTTCTAGAAAAACAAGGCATGTAAGTTGTAAAGGATGAAAACTACACCACTGTTTCCCAAGAAAACCTAATATACCACGCAGTGCAGCGAGATATAACGCAGGTATAAACAGCAACTACTTGATTTCCCGACTCAGTTGAACTCTACTTTATCATTCCCAGTTGCGTCATTCGATAGCAAATTCGTTTACTGAATGATAAAACGTTGGCTGGACAAAATAAACGAATCTGCACATAAGTTCATCTTCATTGTCGAGGATGTGACGGAGTAAAAACAACGTGTGCCATGAGGTTTACCTTTCGAATTCGCAGAAGCTACGATATGATAAAGTCTCACCTAGCAGCTTCAAGTTCCCTCTCCTTCTCCGCTACTACATCAATTGTTCGGCTACGCTGCTTTTGCATCTCAACTTCCATTTCGGATATTCGATTGTTCATTTCTCTTCTCATCTCCATAACACGTTGCCCTTCCCTTTGTTCCAACTCGGAAATTCTCGCATGGAGGTCTCGAGAAGCCTCAAGGCTAATCATAATAAAATATATCATAGGTTAAATATGGGCATAGAAATACTGAGGACTATAGAAATACTTTTACCATTCTTTCCACTCTAAACTACGAAACTTTACCAATTTGTACGTAAACGGAAAGAAAAACGACGTCTGCGTTTTTCAATATGCTGATGAAGGGTGATGCTAAAAGTGTTCTACCTAACACAAATGGGTTTGGAAACAGCGTTCCCGGGTAACCTCGAGGGTTAATGAGCAAGTCCGTTTCCGCACATTCCAAACTGTCGAAAATCAGATACTTCTGATACATCATGTATCTAAACAAGAACCTTCAGGCTTCAGCGACTTGGTTCCACAAATCGAAAGCGTCTTCGCAGTTCACTGCTGCCGTAAAGGAAAAGCAACCAAAAACAATACGGAATATGGCTTTTGCACTGCAACACTCGGTCTGATATTCACTCACACGTTACCATATCTCGTCTTCAACCTCCAAAATGGCGCCTTACGAATATCAGTTCTTCTGGGCGTCTAAGGATCGGCTATCACCTGTATCACCTGTAGTCCCGTTGATCGTCGAGTGATCGAGCCGGCGCCAGTAAGTCTTCCATTTTTCGCTGTCGTGTACAAGAGTAGCCCAATGGGTTCTGCTCGCTCTAGGGACTCGTCGAGTATCATATCTTTCTTCTAGGCTTTTCGCGAAGAACTCTGACCATCGGTTCGGTGGTCTTCCTGCATCGCGTTTGACATCCCGAGGAATCCAGTCACTAACGGCTCCTGTCCATCGGTTCTCATTCATACGCATTACGTGTCCGGCCCACCTTATCTTCGACGGTTTGGTGCACACAACGGCATCCTTCATTTTTGATCGCTGAAACAGGTCGGAGCTTCGGATCTCTTCCTTTATTTGTGTGAGACGGGATACTCCCAGCATCTTCCTTCCGACTGTGCGTCCAATAATGCTGAGTGAGCTTTCATCCTACTTATGCAGCGACCGAGTTTCTGACGCATATGGTAAGGCAGGAAATATCGTGGAGTCGAAAAGGTAGCACGGAGTCGGGTGTTCTTTGTTCTTTTCGTTTTGATTTCCCGACCTAGATACACTTAACTGGGAAGGGAGAACCGGTGGTACGACATATACATCCTCCTTCATTTCATATGAGGGCATGAGGATGTGGCTACTGAAAACATCTGAGTAGTATTCGTGAATGATTTTCTCCACTGACTTTCTGGATGCTTTAACTGCTCCGTCTGAGCGCCAGAGTGCAACCATCTCGGTTTTCTAAATGGTGAAGCTTCGGTGATCTTTGCAAATGATTTTCCCAGCCTCTGCAGCTTCGTCCATAACTGCTGCTATTCTCTCTTCAAGATCTCTTTTTATCACCTGTTTGCATTATTCTGTAAGTTCGAACGTTAGTTGGCGGTTGCCTGCAGCTCATGCAAATAGATACTGGCGTATCAGCTCGAATGTTCCTGGAGACAGACGTCTCTTGGCGACTTTTGAACTCTCAGCTTTCATAGCGCTAACGTGAAGATGTTGAATGAGCCGATCGTATTCCTCTTCGATATTATTGAGAAGAGTATCTTTCAACGCCCGACTAATAACTGAATAAGTCCCAGTTAATGGTGGTTTTGGGACTTTTAGTTGTTTTTTTAACTTAGCGAGTTTTTCTCCTTTTCACGAAAAACGAATTCTTGCACAAAGGAGGCGATGGTGTGATCTGGAATTGTGGGCTACCTCGATTGGTCTTGTTCGTCATGATAAACTTGGACAGCTGCTCACACTGTTCGTTTCGTTCTAATCCATGGGTTCCAAAGTGACGTTCTTCGGAACTTCTTCAGGCTCCAACCCTAGCGTAGAAATCTTCTAACAATTACCTTAAAGAGAGCATTGTCTTCTTGGTAGAACTTCTCCAAGCCCATACAGAACGCTTCGACTTCTTCTTCGTCATAGTCTGATGTTGGTGCGTAAACGACGAAGATTGTCAAAGCCAATATTGATCTGCATCTCTTTAATAGCAAACGTCCGATTCGAGTTGTTGATTGTTCGAATGAATCGATGTTCATAGACAAACTCGTGTTGACGAGGAGGTCGACGCCACCGACTCCTCTACTGTGCATGTTCCGAGGATGAGTTTTTCTCCGTTGTCACAAACGGTGTTGAGAGGGTGGCGTCGCCTTATCTCGGCCAGCCCTATAACGTCGTTCCTTATGCTTCTCGCTTGCATGATCAGGTCTTCTATCGAGGACTCAGATCCAGGTGTGCGTGCATGTGGGCACAGATCGTCACCTTATACGTTAGCGATTTAGGCAACATAGAATGACCGTGAGATTTTGGCAGCCTCTCCTTACTCGTTCTATTGAATACTGTGTTTGGCTTTTTGATACCTATGTATAGCTTGATGAGCTCCGAACGCCAAGGTTGGGTATGCTGACGGGTTGCTTTCCAGGCTTTCTCAGAGTAAACATGGAGCTCATTTGTTGGACGCGACTCCTAACCGCTTCTCATATATTTCCCTGTCATTTGATTGAATGCTTGTCGCCGAATTGACTCGTAGAATACAATCCGCATAAACGAGAACACACTTGTGTACCCATGCATGAATAAGCCCTCCTAAATACAGAAAGCGTGTGCCAAATCGACGCAGCAGAAACAGGGAGCTCACTCTCTGGATTCCACGATTAACCCCTATTTACCGCCAAGGGACGTCCCACGTAGCGTCGCGACTCACCGACACAAGATCCCTCATATGAAGGTTCAGGCGAAAGTGAGCAGACGGAAAAAAAAAGCGAGGTCATATGATGCGAGAAAAAAATCACACAAATTATGATAGATTCTCACTTTTTTCGTAAACAGCTTTGTCTTTGGCATGCGCTGCCACCAAGTTTTGAATTTTTGTTTGAAATTGCTCCACGGCGTCACGAAAGCTTTCCTCATTTAGCACCTCAGAGCTGACTGAGAATTGCTGGAAACAGAAAATCATACCGAAAAATCAACGGAACAAATTGAAAGCGGGGACATTAGAATCTAACCGTATTACTAGTAGCGACTGCTTCCAAGCGTGACTTGCATTGCTCATAATCATCTCTTAACTTTGTTAACTCGAGTTGGAGTCTGACATTATCCGGATCTGGCCCGGTTAAAGTGAAGACATCAAATTCAGGCTGTTTTTCTCGAACTTCAGCAATTGCCGATTTTAATCGATCCACGACGTCATGCGTAGATTCGAAATTCTGGTAGCCACATAATCTGGATAACTCCTTAAATAAATCAACCTTTACTGAAAAACTTAAGTAAACTAGATATCGATAAAATAGTTAAAAAGTAAGGTATACAAGAAACCATGTATGAAAAAAAGCATATTCACATCAGACAGTGCTGCTTTTTCGGACTGAGACTGCAGAAAGGCTTCGTAGACATCATTTCGTGCTTCTTCGCTTCGTGCTATTGTTTGCAGTAGGTGGAGCGTTTTTTCTTCCAATTCAGCAATCTTCGTTGAAGCTCGATTTTGTTCCTCGAGTTGTGTGGTGTTTCTCGTTTTCATTACGGCATCAATAAGTTCTCGTTCATGGTCAACCTTTAGATTCGCCATTTCGTCTTTGAGAATCTGGATCGATGGCATATGACAAGCCTTCTCTGTGAGCTCTTTGATTTCCTTATACAGAGTAGAAACTTGAGAAAGAAGCTCAGCTTCACGTGTTTTCAACAGATTAATTATTTCATCTTTCTGGTTGATTTTCTTAGATAAAGTAGCGATCTCTTTTGTCCCAGCTTCAAGTAACTGGTGTTCTTTCGCATATCGAGTTTGCATCTCTGCCACTACTTTACCATGATCAAGAAGCTCTTTTTCTCGATCGATTTCAATTTCTTGCAACTTCAGTTGTTGAATCTTCACGGTATTTTCAGCATTAGCCAGGTTCTCAGATGCTTTCTTAAGCTGCTCTTTGAGTGATGCGTTTTCATTCAGTAGTATCTTCTTGTCACTAAGAAATGCTGCTTCCTTCTTCGAATTCTCCCTAGTAAGTGTTGCTATAGCCGTTTTAAGATTGCTTTCGGATGTCTCATGAGATGTTGACGATTCAGGATTGTCAGTTCCTTCGGATACTACGGAATCTAGCGCTGTTTGCAAGGCACTCTTCTCAGCCTCCAAACTCTTATACGCCCTTACAAGATCTAGAACAATGCAAGAAAAACTATGAAACGTTGAAATATTCATGATGACCAATGGGGAAATAAGTCTAACATGAACGATCACGTGTTCCAAACACGTTAGAGACTTAACTTTGAGTTTCCTTTCATACAGCTTAATCTGGTCTTGCTGTGATTCTACTTTCTTCTGCAAATTACGAACATTCATGAGAAGGAGACCAACGTTTTACTGAATGGCAAAACCTGAAAGACTGAAGATAGAGACACATTTAAAAAAGCGCACAACTCCACGAAATAATACAATGACATTTCGAGATGTTGAGCACAATAACCACCATCTACGAACTTGGTAAAAAAGAAAAAAACGCAAAAGATAGAAATCAACAGTCTGCAGGTTAAAAAGACCGAAAATAGCCTTTGAATTGGCACACTTCCCTGTCACGTATCAAGAGGTCTCGAAACGAATTGTTTCTGCAAGATCGCGTAAAATGAGTGCGAATGCGGACAGTGCCCTAGGTGTGCGACGCATAGTTGGAGCGGCTGGAGTTTCGATAAGGTTATTGCAAGATCTTTGTCCTTACTTCTTCTCTTCCTGAAATCGGCAGCCGTTCTCATCCTTGCACGAACACATGTCTGAGCTCGTCCAAGAGTTTATTAGTCCGAATAGAAACCAGTGGTGCTCACTCGTTTCTTTTCCACCAATGAGTTGCATTTTTTCGATCGCACTAGAACTCCAACGTTTAGAGCCAGGAGTTTTGTGAAGGCACTTTCAGTAGCGGATTCGAAGATTTTTCCAGCATTTAGTTATCAAGGTGTTTTGAAAGATGATATTCGGTTAGTGGTAGGCTTGATAAGTATGCCGGTTAAAGTATGATTTCCTATCTCTGTTCGTTAATCCGTTAAACATTAAACCACATCCCAGATATGTGGTTGGGTACTGTCATGCGACAGTATTCATTCCATTCGGCTACTTGCTGACGTCAAGCCACGCAACATATCACTGGAATTTTACTTTGGTTCCTTCTTCCTTGTTATTCTACTTTGGAAACGAGTTGATTCATTTTTGCTGGTGCGTTGAGCGGAACGTCGTCAGTTTTTGTACGCAGTACAGTTTCCGTCACGTACACCAACATGGTCCCACAGGGAAGACTTTGTCCTTTGGTTCTTTGAATTGCCTTCAAGTTCAATTCCCGACACTAATCGTTTTTCGGAAGCCTCTCATCAATCCGTCGTATGTGGATTTACTCCAAACTACATTTTCAAAAGATCATCATCGATACTAGTACTTCGTCCTTCCGCTCTCTCTCTGAGACTCCCATGACCATCGCAAAACTTCAAACGAATCGCACTATACGTTCTTTTATGATTTATTGGCTTTGTGGAAAGTCGATATTGCGAGCAGCTTTCATGGCTATGCTTTCAAGTTTGAATCTTCAAAAACCACTTCAGTTTGCCCTTTCCCATTTTGATTGCACTAGCCTAACGAGAAAAAAAATCACTAGAGATAAAGGAGGTTAATATTCTTATTGTTAAGAAGTGGTAGTAGAGTTTGTTACTCAAAATGGTATATAGTGTGGGTAAGGATATTTGGGACATTATTAAAAATAAAAGGGGCCCAGCATGCGTCTGGTCCGTTTGGTGTTCAACACTTCCTCGATGGAGTAGTCTTCATAATTTTAAGGCGTTGGAACAGATTGGCAACGACTTAGGCCTTAAGATACAGGTATTTTGCCTGTATTTCTCTCTAATTTCAAAAGCATCTGTCATAAAGAAACGAATCGTAAGGTTGAAGAAGTCTGTCTCCATGAATGGTCTGTGACTGCTTCAATTCGTCGGACGTACTTATAAGCTACATGTAGCTCCTATGCTGTTCCGTCTAGATTTCGGGGTCCTGTGACTATTGATTACATGAGATCGAGAACTGTGTTTGAAGCTGTTCATGACGACCATTCTGTTATATGTATAAAAAACAAAGTATAAAGCAGTGATATGAGAAAACTCGAAACCTTACCTAGGCTTCGAACCCACGATTACCCTTTCCGAATCTCGCGTGCTGTCCACCACACCAACGGAGGCCTTTGCTTTGCCTTCCTCTCATTATCAACGGGAATGCTTTTGCTCATATCTCTGCAACCTTTTGATGGTATTTCATATAGTACCCTACCAACAAAAAGTAATAGGTAGTAAATAAAAGTTAAGAATGTAAAGCTTTTGTCATTGATCAATCCCTCACAGATTCACTATGTATTGGCTTACGTTAATCATCTCAGAGATCAATGAATTCACTTTTCTTGTACAGGATAATTTGCTAAGGCCCTTAGATATATCATATCGGTATGTTTCTTCATCGCAAATAAGACTAGCAGCAATTCGCCGAGTCCAGAGGAGTGGAGTGCTTGGTTTCTCCTGGCGCATGATAGGACCAATAACCACATTTCCATTACACGGGCCATCTAACCTCTGCGATGCCCGAGGTCTCTCTGTGTAGATAGCGCATCAAATAGGGTTTTTTTTCTCGTAAACATCATCTTTACAATGTTGAGGTGTAATCGGATCGTATCATATGCACGATGGAAGAGAGCATTCTTCACTGGTGCGTTACTGTCAAGAAAGTGTGGATGATGACGTTGTCGGCTGGCCACTGATTTACATCCGTATTTTTCCATCACACTTTGTTTTCGAAGTTCCTAGATAAAGAGCTGATGCTGGTGTTATGTTGTACCGTCCAGTTTAACACCATAAGATTATGACTATGTTCTTCTAGAGAAGCGATTTCTCGCTTAAAAAACTCATTGAATAGAATGCCATTTGTTATCAATATCCGGGATAAGTGCAAAACACCGTAGTGCTATCTACGATACTTCAGTAGATTTGGAAATGCATTTCGATCAGTGCGTGTTTACTTATGATCAAGTGACATTGGTGATATCACAGCTGAGTGATGCCGGAGTCTACTAGACCAAATAACCTAGGTGAGCCGACACGATGACACGCATAGTCGAAGCCTAGTCTTCAATCGCATAGTACATAACGTTTGAAAAACAACGCACCAGTTTTCGTTTGTCGAGAACTTGAGTTGTAAAATAGACTGGCTGAACACCTGAGTGGGAAACTTAGATTTGTATCTAATGCGCCGCTACGCACATCTAGAATACCGGCGAGCTAAACGCTTGAGACGTTTCGGATCAACTTCAAAAAATCCAAGGATAAATCGTAAGGAATCCCTTACAAATACTCGAGGTATCATCCGATATCTTAAATGAGTCTTTGGACATGAGACGGTCATATTTTCACGCCGTCTGAACTCTGTGCCAGTATTTCTCCTATCATCCGCGGAACTTCAGAGGTGAAGGAAGGTGCGTTCAAATTACTACATTGGCGTTCTCATTGTGTCATGAGAATGTGAAAATGTAGGGTGGTATAAAGGAAAATTCTAAGTGAGGGGCGATAGTATGTCCCAATACTTCTCTCATAATGCGCAACATTTCAAACTTGCAGGTAGTGTGTTCAGATGACCAGGATAGCATCGTTTGCATTCACATTGTTTGATGATGAGGTGAAGATACTAGGCGGTTCAGCATTTTTCAATATGCACGATATTTGAGACATGGTGTGTTTAGATCATTGAGTTACCATTCTTATTGCACTATGATAAGGCAAATGAAAGGAACAAACTGCAGGAAAAGTAAACAAAAGGCGTAGTAACCTTAGTCTCCGTCCTCGATTTGCTTTATTAGCTGTCTTTCTATCACATTTGGAATACTCAGGTGAACACTTTCACTTCGTTCTACATAGTTATTTCGGTCCTCCCAACGGTTTACTGCCTCATCGTGGGCTGGGAGATGTTCCTGGGTGTCGGGCTACGTTGTACAGCGGAGGGATTCATCCCCCGGCAGGGCCTACCAAGCTAAGAGGGAGTTCGGCGTTTCCATGAGAAAGTCCAACTAAGATTAAATCAATATCAGGATTCACCACCGTCCTGGTATCAAACTAGTCGCATGGTAGCAAATCGCCCTCTTGTCCACAAGGGCGGCGACTGCCTGTGGTGGTGACGACGTGGGACAAACTTTGGCCAGGCTGGTCTCGGAATTCCAGTAAACCACAATAACCAAAGCAACAAAACTTCGAAAGGAATAGAAATTATGCTGGGGTCCGCACAACCAGTGAAGGCAGGCCATCCAAGTGTTCAAGTATCCAAGTAGTTATCTTGCTATTATTCTATGATTGCTTACCCATTTTCCGTTACTGGATTAAATGTCATAAACTTTCATTTTTCATGAACTTGAAATCTTTGTATGTAATGTTTAGCAAAAATGCAAGTGTAACATAGGGCTTTGACATGCGCTGCACATGGTCGTTCTTTTAATCCCAGATCTGGGGGTAAACAAACCATCCGTCTCTTAGGAGTCAGAAAGTCGATGCTAAGTTATCCAAGGCGATAAAAAACGCTGATTTGGTACTCGGTCTGCTACCATAAAGCATTGTACAGGTCGAAAATCAGAGTCTATGCTGAACGGAATCGAATGAATGACGCATCATCAAGGTAAGGATCGATTAGAACAGAATGTTCCACGTTTATTTTTATCTCTAATGCTCTTTTTTTTTGTCTACGAGGCTCATACATCAAACAAAAAGGTGATTAATTATATGGAGTTTCTTCCAGCAGAGAAAATGGCTTTTGCGGCTACCGTGTTTGCATTAAAAATTTTAAAAATCTAAATTTCTTCGCTAATTCTCGTCTATTTATTTCCAACGAATGGGTGGAGATGTGAAGTTCCTCAGATGTTCATCTGCGAACAGTTGCAGCTAACTTTCCAGGCGCTAGCCCTAGAATACAAACGGAGCCTATTTGCTTGAGATGACCTCGAACCACATTCTATGCGGTAGCTACCACCGCACTGCTTTGGTCGGGTCATCACATAGTTTGTAGTTAGCCAAAACACGTGCATGTGCACGATTTTAAACAGTAAATATGAGAACATACGACTGCGCAAAGTTTTAAACCGACATTGGCAACGGAGACAGGAGACCACTTGTAAGGTTCTCGCTGAAAGAAGCAAACGAGAAATTATATGAAATAACACTGGTCTCTCTTGGTCCGTGAGTAGTGCCTTATTCATGCACCATCTGATGACCTTTGGGCTAATTTCATCACTAGTCGGCTCGAAATTTCTGATGTAAGAGATTTAAGTATAGCAAAAGCATTATTGTTAAAGTAAAATACTTGGTACCGTTGTTCTTGCCGGCGTGGTTTCGGTTCAGTATTAATGACATCCGCTTTGATTATAAATTCAATCGCCGCTCGCCAGACTTCTAAGGTCTCTGTGCTGAACCATTCCTTGACCACTATTCCAACCGTCCTTGTGGATCAGAGGAAAATTTGCAGCCTTCTTGCTGTTTCTTCCTTAACAGCGGCGCTCATTGGCATAGGATTATTCATAGCTTGTTGGAACAATAAAAGTCCTCAGCCTTGAAAATCCAGGAAGAATAGCTATTATGTTGACATCGTCAATTACTGTAAGAACTATATTGAAAGGCAAAAATCTTTCTTGTCTTTCGAAATCTCTTCTAAATGATGCGTAGAGCGTTCTTAAACGAAAATTTATGTTTGCAAAAAAACACCTGTAGCTACTACTTAACAAAATCGGACTGAATCATAATGGCGTAATAATTGAATGTATTTCGAGATGTTGGAATATGTGAGCATATTCTGCTCTTCCGCTTACCTTGACAATTATAGGGATATGTTCCTATGGAAAAGACGAAGACGAGATCCACAAATCGCGTCAACTGGTTCGCTTTTTAGGAAAGAAGGCAAACGGAAATTTATCTTAAAAAAATTTCTCAAGCGAAGTTTGCAAAAAGTGTTCACGGAAAAAAATTGTGGCGACGGTGCTTAATTACAACAGCGGTTATGTTGCACGTCATCATACCAGTGATGAGGGATCCAACACGGATCTAAAGCAGTTGTATAATTAGTGTACGACCACCGAGTTACTGGCGAAATCAGAGCATTGGCTCCATGTTTCTAAACGTTTGTCTATTATGGTGACGTGTAGTAGGGCAAGAACGCAAGCCGATAGCACACAT
Source organism: Angiostrongylus vasorum (assembly GCA_018806985.1). NCBI lineage: Eukaryota > Metazoa > Nematoda > Chromadorea > Rhabditida > Metastrongylidae > Angiostrongylus > Angiostrongylus vasorum. Next base: position 858,981 of record JADANN010000315.1, read on the forward strand.
CAAACCGAATAAACCAACTAACCATTAGGTCACCTCCTTTTGAACTTACGCCTCCTCACTAGTTTTCCACCCCCCACATTTTTTTTTAAGATATTGTAGTGCACAGTTGATGCTTGCTGGAGTCCCACAGCAAATTTTGAATTTATTTTCCAGTTTCTCCTCGAAAGCTTGAATTTCATACAAGTTTGGAACTCGCAGCAATAGGAAGAAGTCTCTTCTATAACTATCTTAAGTGCTCAACCTCTAGTTTCTGGAAAATTATCAGCAGTTATTGAAAAAGCGGCCCTTTTCCGAATGCATCATCAGACACAGTAGAACATTATGTTATCGTGAAACTTCAAGAAATTCCTTAACAATACGGAGGGCACCTAGGCGTAGTGCTTTTGGAAACTCTGCTTACTAAATATGGTTGTCGCCTTCGGTGCAATGTCGTGTCAATACAGTTGAGAAGTACTCCGGTAAAGAAAAAATCTGGACGGCGTCCAGAAGACAGATTAGGTATTTGCTATTGTTAATATGCCTTGACTAATAAACCATGGTTAATTTTCCATTGCTTAAGAACTCTCCATCCTTACGTAGTGTGTCAAAAGCTCCCCGCCAGTCTATCTTTGAAGACTGATGGTCTATTCATACTTCCGGAACTTATTCTAGTTCATCAGCTTGATGGTTTTCGGTTTCAGAGATTTCCTGCAGTTTCAAGACATAGTCTCATTATCCTTTCGTGAGTGTTGACCGATATTGTTGAGCATTATCAGTACTGCTCATAACGGTGTCTTCTAAAAGCTGGTCATACGAATAAAAGAGAATCGTGTTAGCTATGAAATTTCTCCTTAACGTCTAACGTTAAGAGGATAACTTCAAAATTAGCACGGATGCTCTGAACAGTCGTTGTTACGATGAACTCAGACAACTTCCCATCTTAGTCTGTAGATCTCGATCTGATGTTGACACGTACTCGTGAAGTTGGTGTTATTATTGAATCGCCAATGATGACCTTTAAGAGGTTATAGCTTTCACTGTAGTACTTCTTCAAATAGGTCAAATAGGTATGAAAGACATAGATCTCACCCATGGATAGTTGTGAATCCGTGAATAATGACAGCTGCTGGCATTCCTACATATATTTTTAAGCACAAACGTTTGCCTTTCTTTTGCCAGTTATAAAATGTGCTCATACGTCCACACTCAAGTTCATAAGATCTGAGACGCCAAATACTGATAAGTCCAATGACGGTGAGCTTGATTTCAGCCTAACGTCCTTAGAGTGGAATCTCTAGATACTATAGTACATTATTTGTAAATACGAACCTTTAACGCTTGTCGATATATTGCCGCTCAGTATGATCCGGTTTCATGGAGGCAGTGAATCTCACGGATTTTCGGAATTATACCTACTTAGAAACTTGGATAGCCCTTCTTCACTGATTGTGCGGGCCCCGGCATTGGTTTCCATTGTTTCGGAGTTTTGCTGGTTTAGCCATTGTGGTTCCTTGGACTCTCGAGGTTAGCTAGGCCAAAGTCTGATCCAGGTCTTCACGTCCACAGGCAGTGTCACCGCCCTTGTGGATCAGGTGGGGATTTGCTATCCGACTAGTTTAATACCAAGAAGGTGGTGGATCCAGGTATTAGCTCACTTTTAGCTGAGTTTCCTCATGGAAACGCAGTACTACTTCCCAGCTCGGGAGATCCTGCTCGAGGGAAGAATGCCCCTGTCGTACATCGCATCCCGACATCCCAGAACACCTCCCAGCCACGATTAGGCGGTAAACCGTTGAGAGGAGTAGGGCTTATAACAGCTAATATGTCTCTAATGGCGCGTGTGGCGCAGTGGTCGGAGGCGCCCTGCGACACACACGTGGAATCGATCCCCACGCCCATGACCCACCAAGCTTTCCATCCCTCTGGGTTCGGCAAATCGGTACCGGACTTGTCTGATAGCAGCACTGGCTCGATACATCGGTAGGCCACCGTGAGTCATTGTAAATGCCAGACATGCATTCAATCACCTTCAAACGATGTTTAATAAAGTGGAACGCATGGCGCATTCTTCAGGGATTGATCAAAACCGGGAGCGAGCTTCAATATATGTGTAACAGCCTCGTGTAAGCTTATAAATACAACAAGACAACACCGCTAGCATGGGCGAACGCGTTACCAAAAGGATGCTACTCGAAGTATTTCATAGCACACAAATGAAACTGCCAATCCGGAGTTCAACGTCAAGTAAACACCGTGAAAATGACTATCAAATAGACGATCAGATTTCTCCATGAGAATCCTGAGTGACTAGATATAACACGCATAACGATCCCGAAAATCGGGCAGGCGGTCCTACTCGCAACAGCACGGTTCGGAGGAAAGCGAAGTCGTCGAAACGTCAGTCATCGAGCAGCAGCAACAGCAACAAGAACAACAACCAGAACAACAACGGCGACGACAGCTTACACCAACCTCGCATCAGCTCAACAAGGGTCGTTTGCAGGAAATCCGGAAATTTTTTCCTCGACTTGCGCATCAGGAGTCAAAGTTCTGTTGAAGTGAGATGTTGTACCAATGGGGAGTTAAAACCAGTAGAACTTTACAACGATAACGAAGTAACCACATAGATGAAGTCTAGAAGTCGACTTCTACTGCTTGAGATGTCAGCAACATAGACGATGCCAAATATTATGGGCATGCAATCACAACGTTGCTGAGATATTTGGACCCGCGGACCCGAAAGTCTCGCATGGTGTGGTGGTGACCGCGTTAGCCCCCCCGGCAAGGATAATTGCGCGTCCGTTCCTCACCGCAGACACCTGCGGTCCGGAGTTTTGCTACTATCTCAGCAACGTTGTGGTTGTATTTGTATTTCGCTTAATACCCTGCCGTGAAAATTGTAGTAGGCAGAAAATAAAAAAGTAGAATATTATGAGGATGTTAAGCTCAATAGCCGAAGTCACCGCGCCGTTTCAGTCCTTCTGCAATGACTAATAAATAGTTACGTTTAAGTAGTTGACTAGATCTACTGAAATTACACCATACTATTTCGAATTGTGCATTTAATACTACCAAAACATTACTGGAATACAATCCCACGCGCACTCAGCTACGTATTGCTGCGTAGCTCATCGTAGCGATATCGACTTTTCTTGAGTCACTTAAGCGATGTCCTTGCATTCACCGCCTTCCATGAAATATCGATTGAAAGGCGTTGTTTTAGATGATAACTGGTAGTGGAGAACATGTTCATACGGAATAGCGATTTCCACGTATCATAGCCGCCACGACTTTAAGGCATCTGTTCGTTATCCTGCATTCTCTATCCTGCTTGGATAAAGGGACAGTAAGACTTCCGCATATTTTGTTTCCGACTAAGTGAACTGTTGAGTATCATTTAAATACACAGCTTACAAATAAGCACCTAAACGTCACTTCTCGTCGTCCTCCAATTTTTAAAGAAAACGATGTGGTGACCATGAGAACTCGTCCGCATCTCATTTTTTTCCGTTAGCCCCGTCTAGCGTATTCAGTGCATGTTTATTCCGTTTATGTTTATATAACAACTTTTCCATTAAATAAACTGTTGGGTATCATCTAAACACACCACTTACAAGTAAGCACCTAAACGTTAACTCTGACCCTTCTTCTCACTTGTTGGAGAAAACTATCTAGTGACCATGAAAACTCGTCCGCGTATCATTTGTTTCGTTAACCACGTTTACTGCCTTCAGTATAGGTTCATTTCATCTGTGTATACGTAGTAACCTTGCTCTAACAGTCAGTTGCAGTGTCCAGTTTTTTGTAACTGTTTCATTTTTCTTGTTGCATTTCAGTCCGGTTGTTTTCACGTGAGTGTGAATCGTCTTCGTTTTCTTACTAACCTTAGATCTTTTAGTTGATTGGGTACGGCGATGGAAGATGGTGATACCAATAGATTACCAGTATTCCTATCAGTAAGCGAAGTTGAATTTCCCATTACCGAGCGCTCACCTCGTCGTATAGTCACTGTTTACAATCCATACGGATATCCAATTCAGTACAAAGGTGGTTCGTCGCTTCAATTTTACCTTTTTTCGAAAATATCTGCTGTGTTTTTTGTCGTTTTGCTAGTGGACTTGTTCATGACTCAGATAAAACAGTAGTATTGACGTACGTCAACAGCTCTTTCAATTCCGTTCCAGTTGTTCCTTATTAGTTCCGTAATGAAGTTGTCTGTAAGGTTACTGGTAATTCATTCTACCGTTATGGTCTATTTTAGTACTGTGCGATGCGCCTGGGAGCTATTCAGTGCCTAACCCTAAAGGAGTCCTTAATGCAAAAAGTTGCAAAGATTTAGTCGTTAAATGCACAGCGAAGCTTAGCGTTGGTACGATTGATCGACTTCGAATTGAAATTATGAGACCTGGTGAGACGGAGGTGAGGAATCTTCCTCTATCTTTGACCGATCTTCTACGAACGAGACAACAGTTGCCGCCTCTGTTTTCTTTCTAACCCACTTTACTTTGTGTTTCTAAGTTTTTCGAAGTTCAGATTTTCTCTTAAGTCAGATTTTAGGTTCTGGGAAAAAGAGATCTGTTGCTACGAACTGTTAGTGAAATTGCTTGTACGACGACGGACTCACCCTCATCAAATAGAGTTTGTTCTGTGTCCGAGCCTAGAGGCGATCAAGCCACAGCACGTCGATCGAATTCCAGCGTCCATGACGAAGTACGACATTTTTCATTTCAGTTGTATTCTACGCCTTCACAGCTTTGCAGTCCAGTTCACGACTAGTTCTGTCAAGAAAAGTTCCGCCGTCAGTACAGCTCTCTAACCCATGTTACGTCATTAATCTACACACTTGTATGCTTAAATGACCGGCCATCACACGTTATGCGAGCTTTATCACTTCTATTCGTCTCCCCTTTCCAAAACCACCATCCACAAGAGTTACGGGTTTGGTTGTGGCTTTGCTGATTTGTAGCCTTTTCTTATTATTATTTTTTTATGATGATTAAGCGTGAGTTTCTCTGGAATCTCAACATAATGTTGGAGTGCTTCAACACGGGTAGTCGCAGACCTTAACGCGGCAGAAGGTTTCTTTAGTCATTACTTTGCATAATGTCCGAGCATCATGTAGTAGGTGGAGTATTATAACACTGTGTACATACTTGGATACTTGGACGGCCCATCTTCACTGTTTGTGCGGACTCCAGCATAGTTTCCATTGTTTCGGAGTCTAGCCACTACGGTTCCCTAGAGTTTCGAGGTCAGCGAAACCAAAGTCGACCGCAGGACGTCACCACCACGGGCAGTCGTCGCTTTTGTGGACTAGAGGAGATTTGCCAGCATGCGATTAGTTCGGTACCAGGACGGTGGTGGATCCTGGTATTGGTTACTCTTAGCTAGGTTTCCTGATGAAAACGCCGGATTCCTTCCCTTCTCAGCTTGAAAGACTCTGCTGGGGGATGAATCCCCCGCTGTTCATCGCAGCCAGCCACCCAGGAATATCTCCCAGCCAGGATGAGGCGGTAGACCGTTTGGAGGTACAACATTGTATGCGGTTTTTAAACAATGAAGACAACGATTATTGACCTTTTTTAGATATAGATAATTTTCCACTGCTAGGTAGAACTTTAAAAGCAAACGTCATAGGTCCAAATATGAAATATTTGTTGATCTATGAACAAAAAGGGGGCGCGAATAGTGGCGTGGTACACTGGTTGGAGCTACCTTCCGAGTTTATGATGAATGCTTCGATATGGCTCCGCCGGCCAACAAGCCCCCACTCCTGCGAGCTCCGCAAACTGGTACTGGATTTCTTTAGGAGGATATACGATAGAACCATTGACTTCATATGCACAAGGGTAGGGTCAATAATAGTTGCCCAGGTTCAATCATCTTATTGTACTTAATGGAATCAAGCCCAAGGGGGAAAAAAAAAGCTGAACGCTTTATCCCTTATTCTTCGTTGTTTTCGGTTTTGTTCCTTCCTATTAATTATTCGTAAGAATGTTTAATATTACATAAGGTTTTGTCAGCAAAACATTTAGAGCGAAACCATCATAAATTAAGATAATCGAAATTTAAGCCTGCATTAACCTTGCTGGCATTGGTATTCCTAAATTTATTGCTATGTTAAGCGATTCCCTGTCTCAAAAACTTGCATATTCTTTAAGATGCCAAACATCGGGAGGGATATGAATTTGAACATAGCCCTGAGAAACTCTTGTGAGTGAATCAAACCTTGTTTACAGAACGCCGCTTCGTCGCAACTCGCTTGTTTGGGCATTGTGGTAATTTGTGCGGTGGCCCTCATGGCTCCAACTCAAGGTGATCCAGCTGCTGCTGATTCAATTCTGCCGAATCATTTGCATCTCACTGTGCCTCAGAAGCTTGTTGCCGCATATATTCTAGGTGTTGTATCTATCCTTCTACTCCGCCCGATGACATAAAGTGCCATAGCTATGCATTTCCATATAGCATATCGATGTTTTGTACCAGTAAGTAATAATCCTTTGTAACATCGCAATGCCCATGGTTGTTCTACCTTGTTCTCACTGGCCAAATGTGTTGCAGTTTAGTCGTTCACATGACTACGAGCTAGGTTAATCTTTCTGTATTCCCGAATTAGCGTTCAGATCGAGCGTAGTTCTTTACTATATTCCTCTTCATCTGGACTGCCACGCTGTATGAAAGTCTGTACAGAAAATTACTGCATAGTTTGACATTTGCTGAACAGCATTCAGGTGTGTATAGCTCTATTAGGTTCGTCAAAATGGGTGGTAGTTGTTCATATTGCGGGTGTCAGCTCATTAAAGTGTTTCAGAAGTGATATCTGTGGTTATTTTTGTGACTTAGACTGGTCACAGTTTATTGTACCTAGGAGGCAGCAACAGCCACACAGAATAATAGTATCACATTTATTATAACGTATTCTTTAACCTTCTTCATTATGCAGCAGCAAATTTGTAAGTATCTTCTAAGACGACGTTAAACATAACTGAATCAAAGAGCAAATCCAAGGCGTATGAAAAGTGAGTGAAAGGCTTTTGGCAAAGTCATTTTGAACTATCCACAAAAGTGTAACGGATAATCACAAAATGTTAAGAATAAATCAGAATCCTTGCCTTCGGATGGCACAGTAACGACACTACAATACATGTAGTGCTAATAACTGCTATGACGATTGGTTTTGTTAGCGATGAATGGTGGGAAAAAGGGAAGATTATGAATAGTAACAAACATGTACAAATATATAGGGACATATACAAAGACAAGGATAAAATAAATAGTGCATTATTGACGTAGTAATAAAGGACGTGGCAGAACAATGGTCAAATGCTCTCGATGAAGAGAAATAAGAAAATGTTGTAAATATTACGAACGACCTGATAACGTGCTTTCATCAGAATATGTCTGTAGTAAACCGGTTAAGATAAGTGGCCAATGCTGGATATATCAAAGTAGTGTACATGACTTTTTCTGTTTGAGAGGCTTCGGATTTATAACAGCACGAACCGCATCTTCGAATACCTATAAAATTCATAGGAGTGATTTAGAATACAAAGGTACGTTCAGACGCCATCGTCATCAGAATGAGTGGCAATAGTTGCTTTACATACCAATGATATATTACAGTAACTGAAGCTGCTCTATGATAGCCTAAAAGCAGGCAGTAGACTACCGTTTTGTTCGCCTTAGCATATTAAAAACTGAAGAAATCAACAGAAGAACAAGTGTACGCAAGTGCTACACGTCAGAAAACCGTATCATTTATTACCGAAGACCAAATATTGACTACTTTTCCGGCATAGAAGAAACGCGAAAGCGTGTATACCTCGCTAAGTAAGCATAACTCAGTGGATGGAGGACAACCAGAGTATGCTGACGTAGATTCATTTTTATCGTAGATAAAAAAGTTGTACATTTTTTAACAACATTACAGGAAATAATACCAAAGGCACATACTTGCTTCAATCCTTGTTGTGTTAGAGCCGAACACTCCAAGTATTTGATTGCTTTAATTTTTTGAGCACATTTTTGTCCTTGACTTTTTGTTATTGGCGGACGTTCTTCTGTGCCATCAGTGCGAGGACTCATTTCGTCTCGCAAGTCAAGTTTCGTGCCCTAGAATAAAGTTCATGATTTGTAAGTAATCAGAAAACTAAATGTATAGTAATAGAGATAATCGCACCAACGAGCAGTATAGGTGCATCAGGGCAGTGCTGGCGTATTTCGGGTATCCATTTAGTGGCAACATTGTCGAAAGAAACAGGTGAAACAATACTAAAGCAGAGCACGAAGACGTCTGTTTGTGGATAGCTCAATGGCCTAAGGCGATCATAGTCTTCCTGAATGAAAACTTGAAAGTTCCCTCACAAGATGAATCTGGACAAGACGAATCCATGCATATTTCCATCGCATCAAATCCTAAACGGTGACGCATCACTATAGGTCTTTAATGACTCATAGGCGAGTAGCATTTGTGAGTCAACATAAACAACACTCAACCACCATCATGGGCATGAATAGAAAGAAGCCTAACTAATTCACTAAAAAACGCTACATAGCATTGTGCATAGAAATAACGGATACACGTAATATTGGTCATTAAAGCATTATTGCCGCAAGCTACATAGGCACTTTGTCCCGAATTCTAGAAGGAAATCACTAAACATGCTATATATTCGTACAACTCTTGCTGAAAATCTTGTTTGTCTGCGTATTCTTCTTCTAATTAATTGTTATCACATCTTAGTACACCAGATATATAGTTGTAGCAGCACATCAGTCCTCTAAACCTAGAAACATTTGAAAAAAAAAGCTTTAGCATTTATTTTATTTGAATGTTCGTATGAACTGATTTTGTTGAGTTGATGCGAGGCAGGTATAAAATGTCGCCGTTGTTGCTGTTGTTGTTGTTGTTGTTGTTGTTGTTCTCATTGGTCGATGGCTGACGTTTCGGCGATTTCGCCTTCCTTAGAACCGTGCTCTTACGAGTGGGACGAGAAGAAGAAGAAGAAGAAGAAGAAGAAGAAGAAGAAGAAGAAGAAGAAGAAGAAGAAGAAGAAGAAGAAGAAGAAGAAGAAGAAGAAGAAGAAGAAGAAGAAGAAGAAGAAGAAGAAGAAGAAGAAGCAGAACAACAACAACAACAACAACAACAACAACAACAACAACAACAGCAACAACAACAACAACAGCGAAAACTTATACCAATCTCGCATCAGCTCAACAAGACCAGTTCATAAGAACATTTAAATAAGTATGTCGATTATTTATGCTGAGGTTTATAGAGTCAATCTTTTGAGCTTTACCATTGTCACTAACTGACAGGAAGACAAAGTCAATGAGAAATTATTCCCCTTTTTACCAAGAAGTTGCGAACACGCGCAACAATGTTACACCAGCCGAAGACTCATGAAAATACGAGTCATTCAACTGACCTGTCCTGCAGTATCCCATAAACCGAGGTTAACGGTATGATTATCCAATGTCATTTGAGCAGAGTAGTTGTCAAAAACAGTGGGAACGTACTGCACAGGGAATGAGTCAGTTGTATACGAAATCAGCATACAGGTTTTTCCAACTGTACCATCTCCGACAACCACACATTTGATTTGCCTGGACGGACTGGACATACCTCTAAAGTACTACAATAACTCAAGGATAAAGCAGTACCATCTCAGATGCAAATTCCACAAGGAAATGACGAACAGTACCTATACCTATACGATTCCAAACAAGCTGTTTATTACAAATGGAGAAGATGAAGTTCTTGTTTATTGCTGGTAAGTGGACAGAATCAGGCAGAGATCGAGGGATGTTTCGTTTAACAGTCGACAGAACCCTGACAAACTCTTCAAAGGAAAAAAGAAGGAACACTTGAAAACAAAAGAAAACATTTTAAGGAAGAAAATCGTGAACGTTCATAAAAAAAATCACTCTGTAGAAGACGAGACCAGCAAGGTCATCAGAACTGAAACAACCTCCTGTGGACCACAGAAACATGGAAGCTGCTGTTCAGGATATTTTTGAGGTTGTGAAAGCAGTGTCCGGAAAAAATCCAGACCAAACTATTTACTAGGAAAAACGCTTTCAAGAGGATCAATGGCTCTAGTGCTAGGACGGATTTCCCTCCTAAACATTCGAGATTGTAAACATTGGAAGAAATACCCTTACCAATCGATTATTGCCAAAATATTAAGCAATAGCTTTGAACAAATCTTATAAACATCTAATTAATTGATGTACCATTAATTACCCTACACTGGTAATCACGTAGAACGCTAAGAAGTTCAACACACTACTACTTTGGCCTTAGTTTCCACGAATTTCACATATATAGAAGTTACGACGATCTGCTACGTCGATGATAAGAAAAAAGAGGCGCAGCGATGGACGAACGAGCAAGTCGAAAAAAGAAACGAACAGCAGTTGTTAGCTTGTTTAAAGTGATGAAATGAAGAAAGAATGAAAGAATGAAAAGAGAAATGGGAAGAAAGAAAGGAGGAAACTCTTCTTCACTAGAAAATCGCCCAACTGCTGATCGGAAACTAAGTTGGTCTGATTGAAAGAGATTCTCGAGTGAAAGAGCGTGACATGTTATTTTCAAATTTATGAACTGGTTATGTCATTGAAGTAACGAGCTCGTCGAAAGTAAAATGGGTGTGTTGAAATGACTCACACTGACGAAAGAGAAAAAATCCAGAAACTCTTCGCGGACAGACCCTGACGACGGGATTTCACCTTTTTTTCCGGTTCGATTGTTCAGTTTACAAACGACGTGAAAAGCAAGCAACGTCTTGTCGTCTGTTATGTCGTTGAAAAAAAATTTATCGCATGGGTGGAATATGAAAGAAGGTGGACAAGTGGGTTACTAAGAGTGCCGGGAAGAGAGAGGGATGGAGAGAGAGGGTAGGAAAAGGATGAGTTGTATAAATGTTTACGTGATCGCCAAATGAACAGCATGCGCAGTTTATGTTTAAAGTCTTTTAATGAGAGTGTCGAACTTAGTGTAAACTGCTTTGAACTCGAAAGTTATTTCTGGAGAGATTCAGTGGAAGGCGATCAATGGATCTGGAAGTGATTGCAGTGAGCAATCAATACGCATAGGCACTGAGGAGAACCCGGAGAGGACCGTGACCTCATTTCACCACATTAATCGTCATTCTCGGAGACGTCGTCTTCATTGATGAATTTCACGCACCCTCATATCGATCACTCATTGAAGGGCCTAGACAAAACTGCCAGACACAGCGGCTTACTTGTTAGCGTATTAGTAAGGATTTTCTGGATGTGGACTAGTTCGGCCGTATGTTGACGTTGCTCGCCAATGTACCCCTCACATAATCAATACCGGATAGTGGAGTTACTAAAGGAGTAGATGAACCCCTACATGACATTTTGTTTATCGTTTACTTTTCCCATTACTGTTAAGAGTTACTGGTATGATATGGTCTCTGGATTCATCCAGAATTCCGATGTTCTTGTTCGATTCATTCAATCAATATAGGGACTGCATAAGTAAGTGTTCTAGTACTTACTGGTATTTTACTGTTGTTAACCCTTGTACTTTTTTTTCCTTCTTCACCGACCTCTACCCCTTTTCGTTTGCCACTTATTGCCTTTTTCATCATTTTCTTTTTGATGTTGTTCATTCTATGTTTCCTTTCTTTCTTTTTCTCTTCCTCTTCAGTGGGCAGAGTCCTTTCTTCATAGAGTAAGAATGAGATATTTTGTGTTTCTAGGCTTAGGCTTAGTTTCGCTCGTTTCTGTTTAGGCTTAGCTCATAGATAGTCTCTTACTCTACTTTTAAGAACCTAGTCGATATGGTCCTAGAGTCAATTTTTGAATTGCTCTTATCGTTTCGTGTACTGATGTTCCGTTAAATTCTGTATGGCACTACTTCTTAGCGAAATGTTTCCTTCTGGACGTCCCTTTGCCAATCTGAGGTTACCCAATCGTGTCACAACAGTTCTCGTTTCGAGTGTTGGCTTAGGAATTGTGCTGTTTGGTATTCTTCTACGAAGGTATTCCAGTTTTTCCTCTTCAAGAAACTTTTTAATCAACTTCTTGCTTTGATTTCTTTTCCTTGGTAAAGAAACTTGAGTAACCCATATCGCTGCAAGCAGGCTTTCATCCAGTAAGCTTACATGTTTGATTTAGGTGGCTTAGGAACAGAAGTGTCTCGAAAAGGCTGTCTTCTGGATTAAATGATGGTGGTTCTCAGGATGTATTCATAGATACATGTCACCAAGTAGATCGATCAGAAGCAGGTAAGAGTCTATATCTTTGAACGTTGCTGTTAGCCTTAATGCTTAATTACCTGTATGGTTAAGTTCAGTTCGGACATCGTCTCGTTTGCGATATACGCCTTCGATCAGTGACCGTGGTAGTGTACGACAAGGTGGAAGTTCAAGACATCGGAATCACATCAGCACTAGTATGGATCCACTGCCACTTGGAGGTAGGTTACATTCATTCTATGATGAATGTAATACTGCATAACGATAACTTATTTCTTGGACAATAGGTTCAGAATCTAAATCAGCTTTTTAGTGTTGTTTAGATTTTACTTATTTGGATGCTTGGATGGCCCGTCTTCACTGGTTGTGCGGGCCCCAGCACAATTCCCACTTTATTTTCGGAGTTTTGCTGGCTTAGCCATTGTGGTTCTTTGGAGTCCCGAGGGCAGCAAGGCGAAAGTCTGCTGCAGGTCGTCATCACAACAAGCAGTCGCCGCCCTTTTGCATCAGTCAGAGGGAGATTTGCCACCATGTGCCTGGTTTGGTACCAGGACGGTTACGGATCCTGGTATTGGTTTACCTGGGCTTCCTGATGGAAACGCCAGACTTTTTTTTTCAGCTTGGGAGACCTTGCCAGGGGTGAATTCCTCCTGTACATCGCAGCCCGACACCCAGGAACACCTCCCAACCACGATGGGGCGGTAAACCGTTGGGAGGTGTTCAGGTTTTACAGAATCTAAAGCACGTTTTTGGTGTTGTTCAGATTTTACTAGCTAGATTCTAAGCGTCTCAGAATTACCAAATCCCTGAAAGTACCGCTGGGCATGCTATACGTCGCTGTTTTCTTTGCAATTTACTCGTAAGTTTGCTAGTGTAGACTGGTACATTGGTATTGCTAGATCAAGAAATTATCTAAACACAAGACCATCATAGCCTAGTTTTCCAGAGCAGAAGCGAGAATATTCTATAAGGTAGGCGAACTGCTTTTGGGAGAAACTATTTTCATTGCTGTGAATGTAATAGTTATGTCAGTAAGTTTTCAACCGTCCAGCAATTACAGTTTGAAAATGTTGCCTTAACACAGTATGTGAGTTGTGTTGTAAAATGATGCTGAGGTATTTGCAAAACTCCGTACTTCAAGTGTCTGCGGTGGGGATCGAACACGCTAGTACCATTTCCGGGAGCCAACGCCTTCACCATCACACCATGCGGTTCCTCCGTTTTGTCTTTGTTCTGCAGTCCGGTGTTTTGGAAATATCTTACCATAATTGTGGGAATATTTCACATACCTTGCCATAAAAAGAGTAGGCAGTGAATAAAAAAAAATTGCCTAGATTGTGAGTTGTTTTGGTTCCTAGTCTACTATAGTCTGATTACTCATAATCGTTGTGAGGTATGAGTTTTCCCGATATTTTCAAAACTTGTGTGATTCCTAAAGTGACTTGAGTAGGAGACCACAGTCTAGCTTCTTTTTTTCAAATAACTCTTAAGGTGTAGCTGTTGTGTGCCATGGGTGCTTAGTGGCTTCGTTTTCGTTTTAAACGTTGAAAAAATAAGTATCGTAGTCGAATAGATTTTTTCTACTTCCATAGTCGTCATAATATCATTTTCCTTCTTCAGTATTCCTATAAGGTCATGTTATAGTTGTTTTCAGTGGTCGACTCGACTCAAGAGTTATTGCGATCTTTGGAGAGAGCAGTCAGCGTGATTGAGACCTACCGTAGCCACAGCGAGAAGCACTCCAATGTATTTGGAGAATTCACTTCCATAATTGATCGTTTGAAGGTGCTGGAATCAGATATAGCTCGTCTCGTCGCTGAGGGTGCTATTGGAGATTTAAAAGATGACCGTTAGTTTCACTAATCTAGTATACTCATGTGGCGTAAATTGGCTTCCGAGAATTTACAACCCCGAGTTTTTTATTTATTACCTTTTTCTGAAAACAAATATTCCTTAGAGGTCGAAGAACTGGAGTAGGTGTTTTAGCTGGATCACGTTTCAGTTAATACCACCATACTTCCCCAAGGTGGGGTTTGGTCTGTACACAATCCTCCTCGTGCTGGAACACTTTCAGTCCTTTCTGATGATTCCTTTATGTCTGCTTATGAAGAATTCGTGAGTACTTTTGGGAACCAGTGTTCCAGTGTTTTCAAGTGTCGAAGGGTAGTTTTGAGTAAATCATTTAGGCGGTTACATTTGATAATGACATCCTCCGCGATGAACTATCCATCCCAGAAGACCAACTTCACCTGTATAAGGACGGTTTGAGAGCAGCAAATCGTGGAGAGGTGAATTTTAGAAAAATGCGTGGAGATATTTGCCAATGTGAGAACGAATTGGATTTTGCTGCGAAATTGTGGTGCCTCCGTAAAGCGCTTGAAGTACAATCCACATTTTTCCATCTTTCATTGATTTTTTTCACGTGGTATTTTTTTTCCATGTGGTACTTTTATGTTAATGCGCTTACAATTACAGCTATGCTTAAACGACGAGCATAGGAGAATGTGGTTAGCAAATGCAGGACGCACCCTTCTTGGAGACATTCTTAAGCACTCTAAACAGGATCCAACACAATTCTACACAGCTTTCGATGCATTGATAGAATTCTTTCGAAGTGAAGTTAATGTGAGTCAAATGGAGGAGGAGCTAGCAGGGCGTGGTGTTAGTTTCACATTTCTCTCCATTTTATTGAAATATTTAGAAATCTACTCATCTGTAAACTTAGAATGTCATTTGAACTTAAACTTCTTTGCTATAGTTTACTTGACAAGTTTTTAACAAATTCATTGACATCTTTTAGGTTGTGGAATTTGGTTTTTGGGATGTCGTACTTGATTTCATTCTTCTAGATTCGTTCGACGACATTAGATCACCTCCATCTGCTGTGTATTCCGGTATGAGTTAGGTTTTAGTTTTTACTGAGTTCGAAATATCTTTTTTTATTTTCTTTAAAGTAATGACTAGAACTATCAATCACTACTTATCAGCAACCAAATTCTTACACATCCAGTCATCCTGTTGTCACCCTAACATGGAAAATGATGTTAATAGCCTTTAAATAAAATGTCTGAAAATAGGTAGGGAGCCAAGTACTAGTAGCTTCATGGAGGTCTTATAGTGTTCCTACGAAGTTGAGTACAGATAAGCTTAAGAGTACCTAAACGATGAAAGCCACCATTGATAAAGCTTAACTGTTATAGAGGGCGCGTGTGCCGCATAGGTTGGAGGCGTCCTGCAATTCACGTGGGATCGATCCTCGCGCCCGGGCCCACCAAACCCTCCATCCACACGGAGTCAGCAAATTGGTACCAGACTTGTCTGGGAGGATGGCAGCACTGGTTCGATACATCGATAGGCCACTGCGAGTCATTGTAAAGGCCAGATATGCATGCAGTCACATCCAACGATGCTTAATGAAGTCGAATGCATGGCGCATCCCGTAGGGATTGATCAACGTCGAGAGTTTTATTCTTTTTTTTTAGATATTATAGAGGTCTTTTTGTTGTGAAGTAGTTATTTTCGCAGTTTTTCAAAAGGAAGTACTGGGGTAGTGTTCCTTAGAAATTGTATTATATTTCAGTAACGAAGAATTACTTCCTTTCGAATTCTGTAAAATACTCTACCATTCGCACTATAATTTGGTCTATGTTGAAGGCGAAACGTCAGAGGTTGAAAGTATGTTCTTACGTCTGGTAGATTTTTAGTCACTTTCAGTCTCTCCTTTTTTTTTCCTTCACTTAGCTGCCATGTGGTACTTTTCACTCTTTTGCTACAGGATAGTAATGGATTCATAGCACATATCTATGACATCTCTGAAACAGTGTCACCGGCGATTACTTTGGGATTTCTTGGCACGGATTCGCGTATTGGTGAACTATGCCAGTATTTTAAGGTGGTTTATTAGTTATTGATATGTTTTTTTCTCCTAACAGAGTTTTTTCTTAACGTTACTGTTATGCTTCCCTACTAGTTATTGGTGTATTTTTTTCCTCTAACAAAGTTTTCCTTAACGTTGCCGTTTAGTTTTACTCTAAACATGGGTTCCTTTACTCAGGAAATGCTTTCATTTCTTCAGGAACAGGTAACTCAGTTCGTTGTTGACATATTCAATTTGAAACGAGTACGCTACACAACTGTGGAGGCGTTGGCTGAAGATGTTTGGATTATACTCGAGAGTCGAGCTGAAGCACTACGCACCCGACTTGCTACTGAACTTATTCCCGCTTAGGCGCTCAAGGTTCAACTTTTCTGCTATAGAATTTAGCAGCTATCGTTAGGAAATTCCCACATTGGTGTCGTGAAACGTGGGCATATGTTTTCAATTTCATATTTAGTTTCCCTTTTCATCATTTTCAGAGCCACTATTCTCAAACCTTTACCATTGCATAGCCACATAAGCCACACACATAATAACTGCATCATTGTTATTTCTTGTCTTTATCGTTCGCTTAGTAAATAATTGCATTTAGAATATTACAGTACTGATCTCTTGCGCTGTTAAACGTTGACCGTTATGTCCGTTAACAGTTGGTTATACATACTACTGTGTGAGTTACATCAGTAGTTATTAAGGAAACCGCTAAAGTTTTATTCCTACTAGTACTTCGGTATATTCTGCCAGTGTTTTGTGTCAGGTTATGGAACTGCGTAGTTTTTGAACCCCGTTACTGTTACGATGACATACTGATTTTGTTTGGGTCATATGTTGTACAGAAGTAGTTTTACTGTGATTGCATGTTAATAGGAGTCGTTACTCTGATTTAATATTGTTATTTTGCTCACTTCTATGGTTCTGATTTGTTAAGGCTTTGGAAGGATTAGTTTTATCATTTCGGTCGATCATATTTACGAGTGTGGATTACGATTTACTAGTAATCTCAACATGTTTTTTATTAAAGTGGTTAAGTGCTGTATTAGAACTGTGCTGCTTATGGGTCTATTCACGAGTCCCTTTTTGAACTATCTATGTCGTAGTCGACATCTTTTCTTACAACAATTGCCGAGAATGAGTATGTGGTGACGGAATTTCATGTCTAGATCTTCGAGAATACTTTACGTTTTACTTTGTAACGTTTACAAATCAATAAGTACGTCTGTACAGAAATGCCTTCTGAAGGCTCAACACCTGGTGAAGACTTGTTTGAAAAAATTACGTCAATAGAAGAGAAGATGAGAAGCATTTGTGATCTGATACCATTATCGACCTGGGGTTTTAGTGCCGATGTCCACGAAAAGCTTCGACAGCGAAGACATAAGATAGTGAATCAACATCTTACGGCTAGTTAGTTTTTTTTTCTTGCTTACTCACTTACTGCGATACTTAGATGGCCCGCCCTCATCGGTTGTGCGGGCTTCAGCAAAATTTCCATTTTTTTCGGAGTTTTGCTGGTTTAGGTATTGTGGTTCCCTGGAGTCCCGAGGTCAGCCTAACCAAACAGTGTCCCAGTTCGTCACCACCACGGGCAGTCGCCGCCCTTGTGGATCAGAGGAAGATTTGCCACCATGTGACTAGTATGGTACCAGGACGGTGGTGGATGCTGGTATTGGTTTTTTTCTTAGTTGGGCTTCCTGATGGAAACGTTGGACTCCTCTGCTTGGGAGGCCCTGCCGGGAGAGTAATCCCCCGCTGTACATCGCATCCCGACACCCAGGAACACCTTCCATCCACCATGGAGTGGGAGTGTCTTGGGAGTTCTTTTTTTGGAATAACGAAACTTCAAGTTAATAGTTAAGATCTTCTGATTCAGAGGAAAAGCGAACATTAACGAATAGCAGAAAGCAACAGGTAGCGCGTACTGTTGGTGGTGTATGCCGACGCGTTTCCGAAGTTTTCGAGTTGCTTAGTGCTGGTAATCCGGAAAAAGGTTCTGATCCCAAGGAGGTTCGTGTTTTCGGTCATTTGGTGGATTTGATTATTTAACGAACATCCTTTTGCTGAACAAGGTCGTTGTTCCTAATGTGGGACTAAAAAAGGTAAAAGGCAAAGAAGAAACGGGTTGACTATGTGTTGATTAGAAAGAGGATAAAACAGCAACGTTGAATTTGGTCCTACTGTTCTTCCAAAGGTGATTCTTTTGGTGTTTTCTTTTCAATATAGTTCTACTCAGAAGACCTCCATGTCAAATGCAAACAGTGGATCTCGTTCCCACTGCGATGATGAGATGGATCGTGGTCAGCAGCGAAGACTGTTACAGAAAGCCTTTGAGAAGTCTCAGAAGCATGGATCCGCCTTCACTGAAAGTAAAGGTGAAAATTTTGGAGCTTGTTCAAATGACAGTACTATTGTCGGCCAGAAAGAAGAAGTATCCAGGAAGGAAGAAAGGAAACACGTTAGGGATGAATCTCCCGGAGTACAACCGGATAGGAAGGAATCTGCTGTGAGTGATGTAGAATGTGAAGCGAAAGATGTTAGCTTAGATATCTTGAAACAGCGTGAGCTAGCTTTGCGTAAACTTCAGGAGAAGCTCAAGGCGATGAAAGGTATTTAAATTTTATATTGCTTGAGTGTAATTCGAAGGATATAACTTTTGCATGCATAGTTCTAAGGTTGTGAACTTCTCGTTCTTATTTCACGCCTTGGATGTTTGTTTACAATCCTGCGAAGTTCCATATAAATGCTGTAATTCTCTTAAGACGGTTTTCCACTCTGTTTAGCCAGTCGTCAAGGTAAGAGCGGTGCAACCCTGGATTCATCGGCAGTCTTAAGATTAGAAGAAAAAAGAAAGTTGAAGCGCCGTATCAGCAAAATTAAGATGAAGCAACGTAGAGCCGAAGAAAGACAACCGGACGTTGGTAGAGAGAAGAACACAAAAACGGCGTTGGATACAGCGAAATCGAAAGATGAGACCGTTTCATTTTCAAAGTTCGATTTCATAGTCAGAGGTAACTCGAAGAAGAAAAGGGTAAGCTTACCTTTGGGAAATATTTTGCTTGGAGGTGGTTTTTTAAGCAATTGCTGAAATCATCCATTTAATCATATGTTGTTTTAGCTTACTACTTCGCAGAAAAAGCAAAAATTTACTGGGAAGGACTACAAATCGCTTATTAAAAAGGTAACCTTTATAACGAACATGTGGTTTCACATATTCGTCTTCCCATTCGATGAAGAAATGGTAAACCTGTTGGCGTTGATCTATCCGCAGAGGGATGCGCCATGCATTCGATTTCATTAAGCATCGTTGGAGGTGACTGAATGCTTATCTGACCTTCACAATGATTCGCGGTGGCCTACTGATGTATCGACCCAGTGCTGTTATCTTTCCAGAAAAGTCTGGTACCCATTTTGCCGATCCCGGAGGGATGGAAGGCTTGGTGAGCCTGGCACGCGTTGATCGATCCCATGTGTGTTGAAGGGCCACTCCGACCACTGCGCTACGCTCGTTTTATGGACATTGAGGAACTGAGGCTTTCCCTACGATAAAAGAAAGATAAAACTGTGAGCGTTGATCAATCCCTTGGGATGCACCATGCATTCGACTTCATTAGCCATAGTTTGGGGGTGATCGAATGCATGTTTGGTCTTTACATTCACTCGCGGTGGCCTGCCGATGTATCGAACCAGTGCTGCTATCCTCCCAGACAAGTCTGGTACCAATTTGTCGATCCCTGAGGGATCGAAGGCTTGGCCCGTGTGTTTTGCATGGCGCCTTCGACCACTGCGCCACACGCGCCCTTTTTTAGTTCGATACTGTAAATAAATGGTTGTTCTTGAATAAAATTATACTAAGTGGTGAAGCATTTGAAGCAATCCATGGAAAATGAAGTTATACATCGAGAAATTATGAGATGCATGCAATAATGTCATGATCAATATTATCGACGTGATGCATGCCGAACCAACAGCGGCATACGCTTCACATTTCCGCGGTATACAATGGACTGTAAAAGCAGTGCAGAATGATATTCAATCTGTGTAAACGAAATAAGATTCAGAAGCTGTAGAGCACTAAAGAGCAGAGCATTCGCCGTTGACCAGTCTCTGAGGAGTAATGTGTTTCGCACTTGTCTCCATTAAGTGTCATGGATGCGATCGCATGCATATTTGCCCTGTATAATCACTTGCGACGACCTACCGGTGCACCACGTCAGTTTTTTTCATCCTCCCATGCTGATACAATACCAATTTGGCGACTCTTAATGGCTTGGTTTGCTCATTGCGCGCTGCCCAACTAGCGACGCGACCTCGGATGTACCACATGTGTGAGTATCTCTAACCAATGCGCTACCGAGCCCCCAGTTCCTCAATATCTATAAAGATCTTGTACGGCAGTAAATGAAATGTTACCATTGTGGTTTCGGCCAAAGCCGCAGCTTAACTGGGTTTAATGCCGACTTGTGCTCCCTAGATTAATTCCGCTGACGGATGGTTGCTGATGGCACTGGTGGATAGAAAACTAGCTGAGAAAATAGCAAAACGAAGGTGAAACGATGGTGTGGTGGTGAATGCGTTAGCCCCCGGAAACGGTAATAGCGTGTTCAAACGCCACTACAGACACCCACGTTCCGGAGTTCTGCAAGTATCGCAGCACATCATTGTGGTTGTATCTCACATAACACCTTGCCGTGAAAAATTGTAATTGGTTGTAAGAGCATTTGAACGAAATGAGAACGTTTGATGACAATCGTAATCAAGTGGGATAGAATCTCATTCCAGAAATGTAGGAACGTTGCCATTCTATTCTCTCTTTTTTTTTCACTAATTAAATGTCACAATATGTGTGATGGTGAATATTTTAAAGGTCGAAAAGAGGGAAGAGAAACTGGAGAAACTTCGCGAAAGAGAGCCTGAGAAGGCGTGTGAGGTGGAAGACAACATTAGGTGGAGCCGGGTTTTAAATAAAGCACAGGGCGTCAAAGTTAAGGTGAGGCAGAAACTGCCTTAGGTTCTCGTACGTTTCTTACTCCACTGAAGAAAGTACTTTTGTTGTCTCCATGTTTTCAAAATTGTAATCTTTGGTTTAATTGAACTTTTTAGTGTACATCTCATTGCTCCCATCTCTTTTTCTACCACTCTTTAGTTATGCCTACCATTCTTACTTGTAGGATAACATGCAGCTCCTGCAGAAAGGTTTGAAACGAAAGGACAAGTTCAAGGAAAAGAAGAAAGAAAATTGGTTGAATAGAAAAGCTGCTTTATTGAGAGAAAAGGAGAAGGTTCGTTATCTTTGTCTCACCGTTGTTCCTCTCATTTTTCATAAATAGTATATTTGTTTTCCAGAAGCAGAAAAAACGGAAAGAAAACATCCAGAAAAGAATTGATGATAACAAGAAAAGGAAAATGAAGATGCTTAAAAAGAAAGGCAGACTTCTGTGTTGACCCTTCTTAACTGCGTTTCGTCCTCTACCGTAGATGTTGATCCTTCATTAACTAAATAGTTTGACTAATCTGTTTTGCGGTAATACAAGGCATTTTCAACAGTTATATTTGCAAACACAAATTTCTTGGGAATTATTTGATGGCGTCGGACGAAGTTGTTTTTTAAAAGTAACCTTTCCTGGCAGGGAATTTATATAGGACCGTTCTTGTCCAATTTTTCATTTGAGATTACCAGTTCGTTTTGTTTTCTGTTTTTTTTTCTTTTCTTTCGTTATGGTATGTCTACCTTCTTACTGTTGTTACTCTCTCTTATAGTTCTTATGATTGTTCTACAATGATTACGAACTACTTTGTCGAGATTCTCTTGGTAAATTTTGTTTTTTCCTCGAACTTGCTTGTCTTGTTATTGTGAACTAGAAGCAACCGGTAAAACCAAAGCAAAACAACGTAACAGCTGATCGTAGTTGTTTATACCAAAAGTTTACTGTTTTTTAAAGTAGTTCTAGGGAGAAATTTAATAAATGTTTGGAAGTGGATAACCAAACGTCAAATAGTCATAGTAGAACATTTTCACCAGTAGCTCCATGAGGTATGGTGAGGATCGGAGTTGATTTTCATACAGAACCCGTTCGTGACTATTGTACGTCTCGTGAGCTGTTCGTTTTCGTAGGACCTGAAACAATCGTTTTCGATATTTGCATGCAAACGCCATCTGATCTTCAAAGGCAGCTTTTTCTTTTTACTTTCCTAATTACTGGATGATCATCGTAATGACCAATCCATGAGTGTGAAAATTAACGTGGAAGATTATGTGGACTAGTAACTGCGTCTTTTTCCCTTCTAAAAATTGAACGGTCTCTTTTAGTACATGATTTCATTTGAAAGTCGGTATAAATGTATAAAAAGTCTCATATCGCCACCACTTGATGTTCAACTAGTGCACGGCTTCTGCCACAGATATTGTGAGCTTCAGGCTTTTTTGCAGCTCTTCACGAGCTGCGTGTAGAACCATACTTCATCCGGTACTTGGTTTCAGTTAACCTTGTAAATTTAGGTTAGTCCAGTTTCTACAACATCGCCCACCACAGGCACTATGGAAGCCATTAGAAAAGTTGAGCATTCTTTTTACCGCTCATCTTGTCTTTGACGTCGTCTGCTAGAACAACCAGTTTGAAACAATCCACTCGTGCATATTGTATGAGAATGAATAGTTTGAACACAAAGTGAAGAGACGAAGGCTGTTCTTGTTTAGTATAAACAGGGGGGTAATTACTTCTTTAGGTTCTGATCTCCAATCTCATAACAGCGCTTCACTACAAAGATGTTGATGCCTTCTAGGTAAGCGAGAACAAGAGAGGAATGTTTTCATACGGAAGGTACAATGGAATCTTAACCACTTCTGTTTACTGCCTGTTTTTTTAATGGCAGGGCATGTTGCGAAATATAACTTCTGTGGTGTTAAGATATCTGCAAAACTCCGGGCCGCAGGTGTTTGCGGTGGGGAACGAACGCTACTACCCTTTTCCGGGGGCTAACGCGTTCACCACCACACCATGCGGGTCCTTTGTTTGCTCTGTCTCTCAGCTAGTTCTCCCCGCTGACGGGTGACTGCTGATGGCAGAGATCGATAGAACTAGCTGAGAGACAGGCGAAACGAAGAACCCGCATGGTGTGGTGGTGAACGCGTTAGCCTCCGGAAAGGGCAAACAAACGCGTTCATTCCCCCACCGCAGACATTTGCGGTTCGGAGTTTTGCAAATATCTCAGCACCATAGAAATACAGTGGGGTGTTCCTTATGTCTTGAGGAAATTATTCACTTAAAAGGGGTGGTGAACGTAATGACGATCACTCTATGTCGACCATCTTATGGAATGTTACAGGGCCCTATAGGCGTCATTTTATAAACCTACATCTGATCCACTAACTTCGGAAGGGGGAGTTATATCGTTAATTGTCACTTTCCTATGTTATCAGCTTATGAATTGTAAATTATGTTTCATAGGTTACAGAGATCTTCGTTAATAGGGGGCTTAGATGAGAGGAACAGATAAGGAAAGAAATCATTTTCCTTCATAATAAAAGACACTCTATTGAGGAATAATATGTTTATCTATCGGATGTGACCATACTGTTCTCCATTTAAGGGCACATATACCAACAGCTCTCAAAAGCTTGATTTCTTTTTACAGTCGTTAGATGTTCCCAAAAAATCTTTTATGAAAAAAAGCGACGCTATTCAAAGATGCTATGAAGGATAGAGGATATAGCCTTTAGCGTTGATCAATCGCTCAGGAATGTTTTATGCGTTCAACTTCACCAAGCATCGTTAGAGGTGAATCATTGTATATCAGACCCGTTCAGTGTGTTGTGGTGGCCTACCGATATATCGGATCATTGCTGATATCCTCCTAGGCAGGTTTGAAACCAATATACACACCCCCGGAAAGATGGAGGGCTTGGTGAGCCCTGAGGAGTGTGATCGAACCAATGACCATGTGTTTATTATCGAGCACCTCTAACTACTGCGTTAACGTGTCCACCCATGAAACCTATATTTCATTCTCGCTAGAAACAAAACAGCCTGTTTGCACATTCACCGCTTTCTATGAGTCTTCCACTGAACATTTCATATGAAGATCAACCACACAGAATTCACACAGGGTGGAAGACTCGTAGAAAACGTAGAGTGTATGAGGAAGCTCTTTTTGTTGCCAATACGGTTGAAATTTAGGTTTTATGGTGTCTCTACTGAAATTATACTTTGGTGGAATTTGGCTTACTGGGTTGCAATGAGTTTTACTATTCTATGTTCTGAAGAAGACGACCTTCACCGAACCGCCAGCGGCTATTGTGCTGAGTAAATGGTGTATTAACGTGTCAGCTCATGAAGAAAATGCTGACGCATTGAACAAAGCCGAGACTGATAGAAAGGCGGTCCTGAGAATCGTACGTACTGTTCCAGACAAGTGTTTTTGTCTATGTCCAGATATTTCAATCATTTTATCGTAAGTGAATCGGGGTCATCTGCCGTAAACTGTGTGCGTGGGGACTGCTGGGTGTGAGCTCGCAGGATACGGTATTGAGCTAGCTATCTGTTTAATTTTTTTTAGGTAGGCCCTTCGTCAGTACGGTATTGGCGAGTGTTTCTAACTAAAAAATTATTTCGCACCTGTAAGCGTATATCTTGAAGGATATCTTGCGGTGCACCGCGTTTCCGAAGCTCCAAATCTAGCTCGTTCATCATTAGTGCAATGTTCGATCCTGAGTACTTTATAAGCTTATATCTTCGCAAGTTGCTTCGTAACTCGCAATGCCTGAATGTGGATAATTTACAACAGAACTGTTCACAAATTCCTTCATTCTGGACGGTGTATTCACAAACTCTTGCTGGACATTCTTCTTGGCCAGATTATCCGATAAAAAACAGCTTTACCATGTCTGGGGTGCAAAATGCGAATCTTCAACGGTATGATGGAGAGATGGCGTTTGTGAAACGCCCATTAGACGTTCGTATTGTCTTTCCATGACACACTGTATATTACTTCCACAGTTGTAGCAAACTTCTTCACGATCTTTTTCACTGAAATTTTGCCAATAATAGTCATAATAGTAATACTTCATTGGACTCCTATGTTGACTCTCTTCACACATCATTCAAATACCGGTACCTCTTTCATCGGTTTCGTTGTCTTTCACGCGTGTACAATATAATTAGTAATTGTAACGAATAATAATGATCATAGTATCAACGATAATCACATGTTATCTATTCCCATTGATAGTCGACTAACTCGAAAGGGCAGCGGTAAGTTCTCCATTTGTATCTGTAGCGTGTAAGAGTATCCAAGTGTGTTCTTCACACCCTAGAAACCGTAAAAAGGAAAAAAAATAAAGGATAAAGCTTGCGGCGTTGATCAATCCCCTGAGGGATGTGCCATGCATTCGACTTCATTAAGTATCGTTGAAGGTGAGTGAATGCATATCTGGCCTTTACAATGACTCGCGGTGGCCTACCGATGTATCGAGCCAGTGCTGCTATCCTCTCAGACTAGTCTGGCACCAATTTGCCGACCCCGAAGGGATCGAAGGCTTGATGGGCCATGGGTTCGGGGATCGATTCCACGTGTGTGTTGCAATCTAGAAACCGTAGGGAGCGCATTTTTTTTTATAAGATCTTCGTGGGGATCTGCATTAGGTCAGTGGTCTTTTGTGCGCTTGACACCATGTGAGACGCATGGCTTGCGGCTCTTGGCCAGTAGTTGTTGTGGAGACACATCGCTTGTGCGGGCCCACTTGATTTCAGAAATCTTGAGGTAATCGGCAGCGTCTTTGTTTTTGAATTTTGAGGAATGCTCAGTATATCGGTATATCGGATTCGCTCTCCAAAAGACTTTTCGGCTCCGGAATTAAGCCGATCGTTTTGTTCAGTACCCATTGCAAATGTAAATGGCTAGGAACTGTGAAATTAGCGCTGAGTGATAATGGGACATCAGAAACGAATTCGCTTGTCGTGAGTATCGCTTCCTCGAGATCCAAATTAACGCCGATTTTTTCATAAGCACTGTCGAATCCGAATAGTACTTATTCCGCCTTATTAATGCTTGATGTGAAAAGAACGATAGCAAATGCAAAGCGAAGACGGCACAGTTGCAGGCCATCGACGTTCACTCTCGTGTTCATACATCCTAGTTTCAGTGTGGCATTGTCAAAAATAGATATAAATAATTTTGGCGACATTGTCTTGCTTTCCTGAATCCTTTTGCATCAATGGAGATAATGTGGTATGATGGTGAATTTCTGGTTGTAAAGAAGCTATGCAGCTTAGAGAGGTTCTTTACACACCGATTGTTGTCGTTGAAGCTTCAATGACCGCTTTTCTCTCACCCTAGGCTAGCGCCTCAACCACAGCATGGACCTCACTTTTGGATAATGATGAGACAAAGCGGTCTATTGTACTCTCACAATGCTGCAACGAGCCTGGTAACTGCGTGGATGTAACCAACAGAAGTAAATCCTTTTGGAAACCCTGCCTTCTCACTACCTTCACCTTCGTTCAATGTTCCGTCAATTCTGCTGAAGATGATACGAACTAGTGCAAAACAAGGTGATTTCTCATCGATGTGGAACCTTGTCAAGTGTGAAAAGCCGAGCCAGAGCGTTGGTGAAAACTTTCCCAATTAATGAATGATATTAATAATGGTAATGACAGTAGCAAGATGATAGTGACTATAATAGTAATAATTGTTACTGAAGGAGCACTGCTAGTTAGTGTTAAAAAAAACAAAGAAAGGAACGACAATTTCTCAAACACGCCAACACTTATGGTAATTTCGTAGAGCTGATGATTCTATCCATATGTGAAATACTAACACGCAATGATTTCGGTGCTCACCGTAAGCATTTGTTAATGAATCCTGAAATGAATCGTTCAAGTGGGTCCCGAGTCACTATGATGTTAAGCCAAGAAATATCCTTTCCGGAAGTTTGGTTGCGAAATGACCGCAGTGCACGTATTGAGCCATATTCATTTTTTCCCTTTGCAAAAGCTGAAAATGTAGATCTAGCGATTAGTGATTTACTAGTTACTTAATATTGGAATCTGTAGAAAGAACGAATATCTCTCATGTGAAAGACGTCGAGCCAGCTAAGTGGGGCTGCGTGACGCATTCGAAGATGAATATATTTACTCTGAGACGTTCATTAGTTGAGGGTACGGGTTCTCTATCCGTGAGTCATAGAATCGGGCTACACCTTCATATTTAACTGATATTTTATTCTTGGGAAAATCTTCTGATCTTCGAGTACCGAAAAATATGTACCACAACGCTCCCTATTCGTCATCACAAGCTTCGGATCGAAGAAAGGACTGTTGCGTTGTAACTGGCATGCTTCCAGAACTGCAGTGATTTTTTGGCATTCGTTTACTCCTACGTGGGCTATCAATGAACTTGTTGGAGTTTTTGCAGTTCCGGTTTGCCTATTGAGGAACGAAAGCTTCTGTACATAGCAGTTCGACATCCAGAAAGACACCCTGTTGAAGTTGAGGCGATAAACAGTAGATCAGATTCCTTAAGTATGTGCGTAATGATGTAATTCGTGACTACATGTATTGCTGCATTTGCATGTATTCTGTTTACGTTCTGCATAACGGTATTTCCGAAAGCCTACAGTCATGTGGCTGGAAAGCTATTAGACAGCAAGTAATCCTTGCTTGTACTCCAGAAGAGAACAACCCATTACATTGCCCGGAGGTGGGCCTATAAATAATGTCGACATCCCTATATCTATTGCACGCGGTTCACATTCTGGTCACCCAAGCTTGAAGCCTTGAATCATACAAGTATGAAGCACATGCAAATAGTGTAGACAAAATCGGAGTCAAACAAGACGTATTTGTGCATCGCCTTGCAGGAAGCAAAATTCCCGGTGGCGGGAAATTTCTCATTACAGAGGTTTTGCGATGGATGAGTACTCCGCTAAAAATGGTTAGACAATATACGTGCTGTCGAAATCTATGCTGTGGCGATGATATATACTTGCTTGTTAATGACTCTCGCTTACAGCATGTGGAAGTCTCCACGTAGAAAATGATTATACCAATAAAGCAGGTTAAGTGTATTAGTAAATTAAAGACAAGAAGTGAAGACTTACTTAATTTGTAATTGGACATTTTTTTTCGAAACTTATGAACTCAAATTTCCAAAGCCCTCTTCATAACATTGCCTTTTGGAGTCCATCAATAGTATAGCACCATAATAAAATTGGCTACATGGTTATCATTCGTGGACATCGTAAAACCACTGTTACTACCGAGAACAACTTTCTGTTAACTTCGGTATCGATAAATAATTCGCTATTTGTTTAGTAAGCACGTACGAGTTTGTTATTGTGTATTATTTATTCGTAACAGCTGACGTTTCGGCGGATTTGGCCTCCTTCAGGGACTGGAAAGGTCAAAGAAAGGTTAACCGCAACTTAAGCAGCCAAACACCTCCATAACCTGGATAGAAAATCCACGGTACTTAATTTTCAATCACATTGGAAACAAAACAGTTTCTTCACACAACCGCTAGTCTTTGTGAGTCTTCCGCTGAGTGTTCCATGTGGAGACCAACCTCATAGAGCTCCTATGAGTAGGTGATGAGCCGCTGTCATTTTTAAAATACCAGTCTTAGATACTGTGTGAGATTGTCTAGTGAAGCGTTCTAAATACTGTTTTGTTTGACTTTATGCTTGCCACCTGGTTGGTTTTTATCTTTACAAAAAATCAGATACACCTTATCCGAGCTATCCTCATCGTAAGGACAAATATGATTTTTGCGTTGCACATGGATGGTCATATAAGGACTTTCGAAAAGGCCGAGGTCTCAGGTTGCTCGGTGGCATTTCAATCATTGTACCAATTTCTTTAGAGCTGCCTTTTTAAACAACATTTTATAGGCCAACGACTGAATTCAGTAGTATGAACGAAGAAGAAAAAAGAGTTAAAGGAATGTGGCCGCTGTAAGGGCATCAAGAAAGGGTGAGGGAGGTATGGAACATCTAGCCATGCTACCATCTTTTTGATTTTACCATTCTTTCCACTCTAAACTACTAAACTTTACCACTTTGTATGTAAACGGAAGGAAAATGACGTCTGCGCTTTTTCAATATGCTGATGAAGGGTGATGCTAAAAGTGTTCTACCTAACACAAATGGGTTTGGAAACAGCGTTCCCGGGTAACCTCGAGGGTTAATGAGCAAGTCCGTTTCCGCACATTCCAAACTGTCGAAAATCAGATACTTCTGATACATCATGTATCTAAACAAGAACCTTCAGGCTTCAGCGACTTGGTTCCACAAATCGAAAGCGTCTTCGCAGTTCACTGCTGCCGTAAAGGAAAAGCAACCAAAAACAATACGGAATATGGCTTTTGCACTGCAACACTCGGTCTGATATTCACTCACACGTTACCATATCTCGTCTTCAACCTCCAAAATGGCGCCTTACGAATATCAGTTTTTCTGGGCGTCTAAGGATCGGCTATCACCTGTATCACCTG